>CM055275.1:10435564-10513474 GCA_029237695.1 Conchocele bisecta | reverse complement strand
TAATCCTATATTAAAATCTATACCGTTATGTAAGTAATAATTAGAACTGCGTCTGTCGAATGCGGATGCCACCTGCAGCATATTTGAGAAACTGTGACAAAGTGGTTAACCGAAAAATGTGACGGACGGATGGACAGACGGACGGACGGACGGACGGACGGACATTCTTACGGTACTATACTTATGTGGCTTATCACATGTTAAATATTAGCATATAAAAGGATTTTTAGCCACATAAAAGGAATTTGTAGGTGGGTAATTGTAACCAACCCTAACCTTTACTAAGTCCATAACCCTGTGGGGCTAGCCACATAAGTATAGTACCGTCAGGGCGGACAGATGGACAGACGGACGGACGGATAGCGAATAAGGGGCCATTTCCAATGTTCTAGATCAAAGAGATGGCCTCTTGTATAACAATAGAATAAGGGGCCATACGGTATAAATCAAAGGATTCTTTTGTGTTAGGCTCCGCCCCATGGCCCCTTGTACACCCTTGGTTGCTCGGACAGACGGACAGACGGATGGTCCAAACACTATATGCCACCCGTTTCTTCGAAACCCGGTGGCATAATTATTTAACTTATGTACATGTATGGGTAGTTTGACAAACTTGTTAAGGAAACTTCTGAATCTGGAAAAGTAGGTGATTTCAGTAAGCCTGGGAATGTGAAAAGGATATTAGTTTATGGGAAGGCAGGTGTAAGCATACATGCAAATGAATGAAGTATTCAAATATTAAAGCGATTACGCAACTTATGTAGATGATATGGCCAGTTTGAGAAACTGTGACAAACTGGTTAACCAAAATTGTTAAGTCTTCAGTAGCCCTGTGAAGGTGAAAAGGCGAAGGTGATATTAGTGTTGGCAAAGCAGGTGCAGAACTATTGAAGCAATTAAGCAACTTATGCAGATGATATGGCCAGTTTGAGAAACTGTGACGAACTGGTTAACCAAAATTGTTAAGTCATTTAAGTAACCTGGTGAAGGTCAAAAGGCGAAGGTCATATAAATTATGAAAAGGCAGGTGTGGCACACATACCAATGAATGAAGTGTTGAAGTATTGAAGCGATTAAGCAACTTATGTAGATCATATGGCCAGTTTGAGAAACTGTGACGAACTGGTTAACCAAAATTGTTAAGTCATTTAAGTAACCTGGTGAAGGTCAAATGGTGAAGGTCATATAAATTATGAAAAGGCAGGTGTGGCACACATACCAATGAATGAAGTGTTGAAGTATTGAAGCGATTAAGCAACTTATGTAGATGATATGGCCAGTTTGAGAAACTGACGAACTGGTTAACCAAAATTGTTAAGTCATTTAAGTAACCTGGTGAAGGTCAAAGGCGAAGGTCATATAAATTATGAAAAAGGAGCAGGTGTGGCACTCATACCAATGAATGAAGTATTGAAGTATTGAAGCGATTAAGCAACTTACATGTATGTAGATGCTATGGCCAGTTTGAGAAACTGTGACAAAGTGGTTAACCGAAAAGTGTGATGGACGGACAGACAAACAGACGGACAGATGGACGGACGGCCCGACGGACGGACAGACGGACGAGTTGACAAGGGTATGCTTGTGCCGCAATTTCTGAGAAAAAAGTATGCTTGTTCTGCAAATTGATCTTGTGTGACTGTCACACGAGAAAATGTGTCTAAATCGTCTAAAAAGTAGCCTGTGTGACTGTTTCAATGTGTCCCAAAAATCGCAGCAGAAGTGTCCCAAAAATCGCAGCAGAAGTAAGTTGGACACTCTCGGTAATTTGGATGCTATTAGGGTCCATGGACATGATGGAGTTTGGATGATACCGCAAATCTTCAACATTGTCTGGTTTACGAATCTGTAGCTCCGAGGATATGAGACACTTGGATGTATGGTGCCGTGCGTACACTTTTTGAATTGACACAGAAGTAAAATGTGTTGCCACACAAGCAGCATTGTCACACAACTACCCAGCAGTGTGTCCGTCCAGACAGACGGACGGACGGTCCAAACACTATATGCCACCCGTTTCTTCGAAAACCGGTGGCATAAAAATATCATGCCTCATTTGCATACGAAAATAGCCTGATATTACCGTGAGTCACTATATTACTAAATGATTATTTTTGTACAGCGGCACTCGTAATGTTTAGATCTGGTGGAATAGCGACACAATTATATACTTACTTATTTCCTATAAAGAACATTTTGTGCCTACTGAGTGGGTATGTACCTTTCAGTTCTCTAAAGTTTCTACTGTCTGTTCCACGTTTTGCTGCCGACAAACTTTGGGCTATTAAACAGATTAAATCTAAACAAGAAATGCGTCTGTCGAACGCGGATGCCACCTGCAGCATATTTGAGAAACTGTGACAAAGTGGTTAAGTCATTTAAGTAACCTGGTGAAGGTCAAAAGGCGAAGGTGATATAAATTATGAAAAGGCAGGTGTGGCACACATACCAATGAATGAAGTGTTGAAGTATTGAAGCAATTAAGCAACTTATGTAGATGATATGGCCAGTTTGAGAAACTGTGACGAACTGGTTAACCAAAATTGTTAAGTCATTTAAGTAACCTGGTGAAGGTCAAAAGGCGAAGGTCATATAAATTATGAAAAGGCAGGTGTGGCACACATACCAATGAATGAAGTGTTGAAGTATTGAAGCGATTAAGCAACTTATGTAGATCATATGGCCAGTTTGAGAACTGTGACGAACTGGTTAACCAAAATTGTTAAGTCATTTAAGTAACCTGGTGAATGGTCAAAAAGGCGAAGGTGATATAAATTATGAAAAGGCAGTGTGGCACACATACCAATGAATGAAGTGTTGAAGTATTGAAGCGATTAAGCAACTTATGTAGATCATATGGCCAGTTTGAGAAACTATGACGAACTGGTTAACCAAAATTGTTAAGTCATTTAAGTAACCTGGTGAAGGTCAAAAGGCGAAGGTCATATAAATTATGAAAAGGCAGGTGTGGCACACATACCAATGAATGAAGTTTTGAAGTATTGAAGCGATTAAGCAACTTATGTAGATGATATGGCCAGTTTGAGAAACTGACGAACTGGTTAACCAAAATTGTTAAGTCATTTACGTAACCTGGTAAAGGTCAAAAGGCGAAGGTCATATAAATTATGAAAAGGCAGGTGTGGCACACATACCAATGAATGAAGTATTGAAGTATTGAAGCGATTAAGCAACTTACATGTATGTAGATGCTATGGCCAGTTTGAGAAACTGTGACAAAGTGGTTAACCGAAAAGTGTGATGGCCGGACAGACAGACAGACGGACAGATGGACGGACGGCCCGACGGACGGACAGACGGACGAGTTGACAAGGGTATGCTTGTGCCGCAATTTCTGAGAAAAAAGTATGCTTGTTCTGCAAATTGATCTTGTGTGACTGTCACACGAGAAAATGTGTCTAAATCGTCTAAAAAGTAGCCTGTGTGACTGTTTCAATGTGTCCCAAAAATCGCAGCAGAAGTGTCCCAAAAATCGCAGCAGAAGTAGTTGGACACTCTCGGTAATTTGGATGCTATTAGGGTCCATGGACATGATGGAGTTTGGATGATACCGCAAATCTTCAACATTGTCTGGTTTACGAATCTGTAGCTCCGAGGATATGAGACACTTGGATGTATGGTGCCGTGCGTACACTTTTTGAATTGACACAGAAGTAAAATGTGTTGCCACACAAGCAGCATTGTCACACAACTACCCAGCAGTGTGTCCGTCCAGACAGACGGACGGTCCAAACACTATATGCCACCCGTTTCTTCGAAAACCGGTGGCATAAAAATATCATGCCTCATTTGCATACGAAAATAGCCTGATATTACCGTGAGTCACTATATTACTAAATGATTATTTTTGTACAGCGGCACTCGTAATGTTTAGATCTGGTGGAATAGTGACACAATTATATACTTACTTATTTCCTATAAAGAACATTTTGTGCCTACTGAGTGGGTATGTACCTTTCAGTTCTCTAAAGTTTCTACTGTCTGTTCCACTGTTTTGCTGCCGGACAAAACTTTGGGCTATTAAACAGATTAAATCTAAACAAGAAATGTCTGGTCTGTCGAACGCGGATGCCACCTGCAGCTATTTGAGAAACTGTGACAAAGTGGTTAAGTCATTTAAGTAACCTGGTGAAGGTCAAAAGGCGAAGGTGATATAAATTATGAAAAGGCAGGTGTGGCACACATACCAATGAATGAAGTGTTGAAGTATTGAAGCAATTAAGCAACTTATGTAGATGATATGGCCAGTTTGAGAAACTGTGACGAACTGGTTAACCAAAATTGTTAAGTCATTTAAGTAACCTGGTGAAGGTCAAAAGGCGAAGGTCATATAAATTATGAAAAGGCAGGTGTGGCACACATACCAATGAATGAAGTGTTGAAGTATTGAAGCGATTAAGCAACTTATGTAGATCATATGGCCAGTTTGAGAAACTGTGACGAACTGGTTAACCAAAATTGTTAAGTCATTTAAGTAACCTGGTGAAGGTCAAAAGGCGAAGGTGATATAAATTATGAAAAGGCAGGTGTGGCACACATACCAATGAATGAAGTGTTGAAGTATTGAAGCGATTAAGCAACTTATTGTAGATCATATGGCCAGTTTGAGAAACTATGACGAACTGGTTAACCAAAATTGTTAAGTCATTTAAGTAACCTGGTGAAGGTCAAAAGGCGAAGGTCATATAAATTATGAAAAGGCAGGTGTGGCACACATACCAATGAATGAAGTGTTGAAGTATTGAAGCGATTAAGCAACTTATGTAGATCATATGGCCAGTTTGAGAAACTATGACGAACTGGTTAACCAAAATTGTTAAGTCATTTAAGTAACCTGGTGAAGGTCAAAAGGCGAAGGTCATATAAATTATGAAAAGGCAGGTGTGGCACACATACCAATGAATGAAGTTTTGAAGTATTGAAGCGATTAAGCAACTTATGTAGATGATATGGCCAGTTTGAGAAACTGACGAACTGGTTAACCAAAATTGTTAAGTCATTTACGTAACCTGTAAAGGTCAAAAGGCGAAGGTCATATAAATTATGAAAAGGCAGGTGTGGCACACATACCAATGAATGAAGTGTTTGAAGTATTGAAGCGATTAAAAGCAACTTATGTAGATGCTATGGCCAGTTTGAGAAACTGTGACAAAGTGGTTAACCGAAAAGTGTGACGGACGGACGGATGGACGGACGGTCCAAACACTATATGCCACCTGTTTCTCTTCGAAACCTGGTGGCATAAAAAAATATGAAAAGTAAGTATGTTTTCATCAATAACAAAAAAGTCACCCTCCCCAAAAAAAATTATTTCATGAAATTCCATTAAATATTGATTTTATTGCGAAACAAGAAATGTGTCTGTCGAACGCGGATGCCACCTGCAGCATATTTGAGAAACTGTAACAAAGTGGTTAACCGAAAAGTGTAAAGGACGGACAGACGGACGTTCTTATGGTACTATACTTATGTGGCTTATCACATGTTAAATATTAGCCACATAAAAGGATTTTTAGCCACATAAAAGGAATTTTTAGGTGGCTAATTGTAACCAACCCTAACCTTTACTAAGTCCATAACCCTGTGGGGCTAGCCACACAAGTATAGTACCGTCAGGGCGCACAGACGGACGGACGGACATCCTTAGGAGACATACAATTGGGTTCCTAACCCTAACCCTATCCTAAATCAAACCCTGTAAAGATCAATCATACATACAAAAACAACCCCACAAGACAAAATAACCCCACAAGCGCAATTCATAGTGGTGTTAAAACGGAAAAAGCATCTCTTAACAAGTTCATCACTGTGGGGTTAACCTCACAATGTAGCTATCTTTTGCCCGGACAGACGGACAGACAGACAGACGGACGTTCTTACAGTACTATACTTATGTGGCTTATCACATGTTAAATATTGGCCACATAAAACGATTTTTAGCCACATAAAAGGATTTTTTAGGTGGCTAATTGTAACCAACCCTATCCTTTACCAAGTCCATAACCCTGTGGGGCTAGCCACATAAGTACCCTAATGTGTGCCCGGACAGACGGACAGACGGAGACAGACAGATGGACGGTCCAAACACTATATGCCACCCGTTTCTTCGAAACCCGGTGGCATAAAAAACGATTTTCCTGTGGGAATTTAACATGGGGCCGATATTTCCAAAACTTTTTGCATCAAAAAACGAAAACATTTTGGAAATCGACACCGAAACCTGGCGAGATAGCTTGAAAATGATGTAACTAAGAAAATAAGTTAGATTTTGAAAATAGAAAGTGAGTGTTGAGTGAGTGAGTGAGCGAGTGAATGAGTGAGTGATTGAGGTGAGCGAGTGAATGAGTGAGTGATAGAGGCGAGCGAGCGAGCGAGTGGTGAGCGAGTGAGTGGTGAGTAAGTGAGTGAGTGTTGAGTGATTGAGCGGTGAGCGGTGAGTGGTGAGTGAGTGTGTGAGTGAGTGTGTGAGTGAGTGAGTGGAGTGAGTGAGTGAGTGAGTGAGTGAGTGAGTGAGTGAGTGAGTGAGTGAGTGAGTGAGTGAGTGAGTGAGTGAGTGAGTGATGAGTGAGTGAGTGAGTGAGAGTGAATTAGTACTGATAATCATTATGTGTCGTTGAAATCAATATTGTTGTATATCGGTAAACAATGTTTTCTAAGATCAGCAGAAAGGATATTCGCAAACTGCCTCTGCAGCACAGTCTTGCTCGTATCTACACGTCTTGTTGGTCGAGAAGGGAACGAAGCTACAGGTGCTCTCCTCGCAGCACGGTCCCTGGGATGGACTGGAACACAGATTGGTTGATTGATTGGTTGATTGATTGGTTTATGGATGGATTGATTGGCTTTGTTTGATTTATTTATGGATTGATTTATTTATGTATTGATTGATTAATTGATTGATTGGTATGAAGGTACAGCACTCCAGGCAGCAGGGGTCCTTGGGACAGAGTGAAAAAGCAGATTTATTGCTTGATTGATTGGTTGTGAGTAATTGATTTATGGAATGATATGAAGGTACAGCTCACCAGACGGACTGAAAACATATTGATTGATTTCTTGAGTATTGATTGGTTTGATTGATTGATTAATTGAATGATTGAGAGATAGATTGGTTGGTTGTTTGGTTTGTTGTATTATGTCATATAGACAGGCATGGACAGCGAGATGGATCGAAAAACAGATTGATGGATTGATTGGTTGTTTGATTGATTGAATGTTATTGATTGACACACTGATACGAAGGTACAGCTCTCCAGGGAGCAGACCCTGAGGCGGACTGAAAAACAGATTGACAAAATTCTGATTATTTTGTTTATTTCTTCACAAATCCATATGTTGTTACCACTCATATGAACCGTCTCGTCGAGACGATTCAGATGAGTGGTAACAACATATACTTTTGAAAAAAAATGGAGAAAATAGCGGGTAAAAAATT
This sequence comes from Conchocele bisecta, assembly GCA_029237695.1. Lineage (NCBI taxonomy): Eukaryota > Metazoa > Mollusca > Bivalvia > Lucinida > Thyasiridae > Conchocele > Conchocele bisecta. Next base: position 10,506,018 of record CM055275.1, on the reverse strand, counting down.
AATACTACTGTGATTGTATCTGACCGATAATGGGCTAACATTGTTATCACCTGCACTGTACGCTAGAGGCACGTCTACACATGTTAATCTATCGACATTTATGGATACACACAACATCGGTACTTTTTATTGAAAAAATTCTGATTATTTTGTTTATTTCATCATAAAACCATATGTTGTTTACCACTCATATAAACCGTCTCGTCGAGACGGTTCAGATGAGTGGCAACAACATATACTTTTGAAAAGAAATGAAGAAAATTGCGGGTAAAACAAGAGCTGTAGGAGAACAGCATAGCTCGACTACGAAGGTTGTCGATGTACACATAGCTTGACAAACAAGGTGGCCGCGGCCTGCATAAAAACCTTAACCAAGGTTGACTAAAAACCTTAACCAAGGGAAATTAAGTAAGTAATTCAAGGTTAAATGTAGGTCAATGTCAGATATAGGTCAGGGGTTATTGATGTACATCAGTAGGAGATGAAGTTTTCCAAGTATGGTTGCTGTAGGCCCAGGAGTATTCCATATACAAGCTTGACTAAAAACATTAACCAAGGGGAAATAACTAAGTAATCCAAGGATAAAAGTAGGTCAACGTCAAATATAGGTCAGGGATTATTGATGTACATCACTAGGAGATGACGTTGTCCAAGTATGGTTGCTGTAGGCCCAGGAGTATTCCATATACAAGCTTGACTATAAACATTAACCAAGTTTGAGTACAAACCTTAACCAAGGGGAAATAAGTAAGTAATTGAAGGTTAAATGTAGGTGAAGGTAAAATATAGGTCAGGGGTTATTGATGTATATCCCTATGAGATCCCATATGAGTATGTTAGTCAGTATCGGCAATAGTATTCATGTATGCACAATAGTATTCCATCTACAAGCTGACCGTATTCCATACAAGCTTGACTAAAAACCTTAACCAATGTTGACTAAAAACCTTAACCAAGGGGAATTAACTAAGTAATTCAAGAGGAAATGTAGGTCAAGGTCAAATATAGATCAGGGGTTATTGATGTGCATCACTAGGAGATGAAGTTGTCCAAGTATGGTGGGTGTAGGGCCAGTAGTATTCCATATACAAGCTTGACTAAAAACCTTAACCAAGGTTGACTAAAAACCTTAACCAAGGGGAACTAGAACTATCACAGCAGTGGTCAGAATACCCCCACAAAGAGTTGGACTTACAAATAGCGTAACATTAGAAGAGTTTTATAGGTTTGAATAAAAATTTCATGATCATTATTTAATGCTGGCCTTAGAGATGTGTGACATTGACCTTTTACCTGCGTACGTGGTCAATGAAAATGAGATAATCTGAAAACATTTGAAAATTCATTCATCAGTTATAGAGGATCTTACACGAGTAATGGATTAATATGATTTTGATTAAAAACTCGGTGTCGAGTTTGTCAAGAACGCAATGAATCAATTTAATAAAAATAGAAACAAGAAACGAGGCAAAGCCAAGAAGGCCAGGTTTTTTCCAAGCATGGACACTTGGATAACATAATTATACCCACTTTTTGTAGACTAGATGGCCGTGGCCTGCATGTCGCGCCTTGGAGCGAGGCATGGACACTAAAAAAATAGATATAGTAGATGGAAAAACTTTAACGAAAAAACTTTAACCGGATACACGGACGTACGGACGAACGGATGGACGGACGGACGTATGCCAAAATGTCGACGATATCGCGCTTTCCGCAAGTGGGTGCGACAATGATGATAAACACCCATGTGAAGTATCAAGGTAATGGGTGAAGCAGTTGCAGAGATACAGTACACGAAAAAACTTTAACAATAAATTCAAAGTAATTTGACCTTGACATTGCGCACAGGGGCCGCATGGTTGGGGGTTAGAATGAAAATATGGACGATGATAAACACCCATGTGAAGTTTCAAGGTAATGGGCGAAGCAGTTGCAGAGATATAGTATAACGAAAAAGTTTTAACCAAAATATTTAACCAGACGTACGTTAAAAAGTTAACGTTGAAAATGGCTAAGTCAATTACGTAGAAATAATAGGTGAAGGTAAAAAAATGGTTACATGTTGGATAGTTGTATGTGGTAGGCACCCCTTGGTTATGAAGCTGTGAAAGTTTGGTGGTCCTAGGTGGTACAGTACCAAAGAAATGGACTTAAACACAAAAACTTAAATCGACTGCGAGGAAAAAATGGGTCAAGTTAAAAAAAAAAGTAGATAGTTGTATGTGGTAGGCACCCCTTGGTTATGAAGCTGAGAAAGTTTGGTGGTCCTAGGTGGTACCGTAACAAAGAAATGGACTCAACATAACATTGATTTTGGACGCCGCCCGCCCGGCTTTCGCCAATCCAATAGCCTGGATTTTTTTTAAAAAAACCTGGCTAAAAATGGCTGAGTTAAAAGGATGATATTTTTGTAAAAAAAATATTTGTTCGGCATAAAAAGTGTGTATAGTTTCAGATCAATCTACTGAACGGTTTCAGAGGAGTTGTGTACACAAACTATGCAGTTTATCTGTCCGCCGCATGCAATAGGTTTGACCTTTGACCTTCAACTGTGACCTTGACCTTGGACGTAGGTGCGTGGCTATTGATCGTGACACACCTTCTCATCCTGAGAAACATTTGTGCGAAGGCATTTGATAATCCATGCATCGGTGCAGAAGATATAGAGCGGAAGGGAAATTAAATAGGTTTGACCTTTGACCTTCAACTGTGACCTTGACCTTGGACGTAGGTGCGTGGTTATTGATCGCGACACACCTTCTCATCATGAGAAACATTTGTGCCAAGCCATTTGATAATCCAATTTGATAATCCATGCATCGGTGTAGAAGATATAGAGCGGAAGGGAATTTCAATAGGTTTGACATTTGACCTTCAACTGTGACCTTGACCTTTGACGTAGTTGCGTGGTTATTGATCGCGACACACCTTCTCATCATGAGAAACATTTGTGCCAAGCCATTTGATAATCCATGCATCGGTGTAGAAGACATAGAGCGGAAGGGAATTTCGATAGGTTTGACCTTTGACCTGCAACTGTGACCTTGACCTTGGACGTAGGTGCGTGGTTATTGATCGCGACACACCTTCTCATCATGAGAAACATTTCTGCCAAGCCATTTGATAATCCATGCATCGGCGTAGAAGACATAGAGCGGAAGGGAATTTCAATAGGTTTGACCTTCAACTGTGACCTTGACCTTGGACGCAGGTGCGTGGTTATAGATCGCGACACACCTTCTCATCATGAGAAACATTTGTGCCAAGCAATTTGATAATCCATGCATGGGTGTAGAAGATATAGAGCGGAAGGGAATTTCCAACAGACCGACAGACCGACCGACAGACCGACAGACCGACCGACAAGCTGACTCCTATATACCCCCTCAAACTTTGTTTGTCGGGGTATAATTAACTAAGTAATTGAAGATGAAATGTAGGTGAAGGTCAAATATAGATCAGGGGTTATTGATGTACATCACTAGGAGATGAAGTTGTCCAAGTATGGTGGGTGTAGGGCCAGTAGTATTCCATATACAAGCTTCACTAAAAACCTTAACCAAGGCGTGACGGTGACGCCGACGCCGACGTGACAACATAAGCTCTAACTATTCTTCGAATAGACGAGCTAAAAATGAATGATGAGTGGCAACAACATATACTTTTGAAAAGAAATGGAGAAAATAGCGGGTAAAAAAATGAATGCTACTGTGATTGTATCTGGCCTCTAATGGGCTAACATTGTTATCACCTGCACTGTACGCTAGAGGCACGTCTACACATGTTAATCTAACGACATTTATGGATACACACAACACCACCGGTACTTTTAATTGAAAACATTCTGATTATTTTGTTTATTTCATCATACATGTACAAGAATTCCGCCACGGAAGTGGTATCGCGCCTGCCGAGGCATTTGACCGTAAACATTACAAGTAAATAAATGACCTTGACCTTGAGAATTTGGATGTGGGAGTGTGCGTAATGAATAATCATCCCTAGACAAACATTGATGTGAAATATTATCAAAGTCTGGCAAGGGGTTAAAGAGATATTGTGAAAAAACAATAACTTTTAATGCATTTCTGTTACAAAACAGGTGAACATTACAAGTAAATAAATTACCTTGACCTTGAGAATTTGGATGTGGGGGTGTGCGTAATGAAGCATCATCCGTAGACAAACATTGATGTGAAATATTATCAATGTCTGGCAAGGGGTTAAAGAGATATTGTGAAAAAACAATAACTTTAACATATTTCTGTTACAAAACCGGTGAACATTACAAGTAAATAAATGACCTTGACCTTGATAATTTGGATGTGGGGGTGTGCGTAATGAAGCATCATCCCTAGACAAACATTGATGTGAAATATTATCAATGTCTGGCAAGGGGTTAAAGAGATATTGTGAAAAAACAATAACTTTAACGCATTTGCCTTACAAAAAAAACCGGACGACGCGACGCGGACGATGACGACGCGGACGACGACGACGGAAAATACGACGACTATAGTCGTGCCTCTGCTAAAGCAGCACGACAAAAAAGTTTAAAATGATTTTTTTTTCTCCAAAAAAACCTGGCTAAAAATGGAAAAAAAAGTTAAAAAAAAAAATTAACAAAAAAATAATGCTCGCTACTGGAGCCCAGAATTTTTATAATAGTCCTATATTTATCTACATATCATATCTGCACAGGTCCACATATTGCCACAATATTGTCAACACAGTTTACGGAAATGTAATACCCAGGTATAACTAGATTGGTCAGTAAGCGAGGCTTACGGAATACCCCCCGCGTGGGCCCAGGTACCCCTAAAATATGTACAAATTTCCAAGTGTGTGGGCTTCTGGATTAGCGCGAGCGGCATGAACGTGAATTTGTCACAGGGTGGTAGAGGTCCATTGGAGCAATGAGTGTGTGAAATGTGAAGCAGATCCGAGCAAGGAAATAGAAGTTATAACCAATTTCTCTGATGTTAAGTTTTGTAAAGAGACTACCGTATAACCTCGAATTAACGCCCCCGGAGGCGTTACATTTTACAAAAGGGGGGGGGGGGGGGGTGGGGGGGGGGGGGGGGGCATTTATTAGCCAGTAAAAAATAAAAATAAAAATAAATTACCAAGGACTGCCAATTTCAAACACAAATAAGAATTTAAGGATGATTTGTGTTTGAAACTGGCGGTCATTGGTAAATTTTATTTTATTTTTTTTTATTTGGGGGGGGGGGGGGGGGGGGTTTATTGGTTTTATTAGGAGGGGTGCGTTAATTCGAGGTTATACGGTATGTATGTTACGTTGACCTCGAGATCAGCGGGGATTTGTCAGAGCATATGAAATATTAAGAATTTTCAATGAAAGAAATAGAAGTTATAACATATTTCTTTGATGTTAAGTTTTGTAAAGAGACTAAGTATGTGACCTTGACCTTGGGATCAACGGGGGTTGGACAGTCGTAGATTTGTCACAGCATGATAGTACAACCTTAGAGGAATGCACAAGTGAAATAATAAGAATTTTCAATGAAGGAAATAGAAGTTATAACTTATTTCTCTGATGTTAAGTTTTGTAAGGAGACTAAGTATTTGACCTTGATATTGGGATCAGCGGGGGTTGGACGGTCGTGGATTTGGCACAGCATGGTATTAGAGCCATACAGGAATGCATGTGTGAAATATAAAGAATTTTAGATGAAGGAAATAGAAGTTAGAACAATATTTCTCTGATGTTAAGTTTTGTAAAGAGACTAAGTATTTGACCTTGACCTTGGGATCAGCGGGGGTTGGACGGTCGTGGATTTGGCACAGCATGGTAGTAGAGCCTTAGAGGAATGCATGTGTGAAATATTAAGCATTTTAGATGAAGGAAATAGAAGTTATAACAATATTTCTCTGATGCTAAGTTTTGTAAAGAGACTAAGTATTTGACCTTGACCTCGGAATGTGCGGGGGTTGGACGGTCGTGGATTTGGCACAGCATGGTAGTAGAGCCTTACAGGAATGCATGTGTGAAATATTAAGCATTTTAGATGAAGGAAATAGAAGTTATAACAATATTTCTCTGATGTTAAGTTTTGTAAAGAGACTAAGTATTTGACCTTGACCTTGGGATGTGCGGGGGTTGGACGGTCGTGGATTTGGCACAGCATAGTAGTAGAGCCTTACAGGAATGCATGTTGTGAAATATTAAGCATTTAGATGAAGGAAATAGAAGTTATACAATATTTCTCTGATGTTAAGTTTACGGACTAAGTATTCGACCTTGACCTTGGGATCTGCGGGGGTTGGACAGTCGTGGATTTGGCACAGCATGGTAGTAGAGCCTTACAGGAATGCATGTGTGAAATATCAAGCATTTTAGATGAAGGAAATAGAAGTTATAACAATATTTCTCTGATGTTAAGTTTACGGACGCACGGACGCACGGACACACGGACGGACGTTCTTACATTAGGGTACTTATGTGGCTTATCACATGTTAAATATTAGCCACATATTAGCCACTAGCCCCACAGGGTTATGGACTTGTTAAAGGATAGGGATAGGGTTGTCAGTCAAGCGTGTTTGATTAAAATTTCACAAACAATTTTCATTATACCCCCGGGTCTGAATTTACCGACGTAATGGGCATTTTTAAGATTTGTTTTCTCACGGCGTCCTAAAATTTCGAGCACATATGTATCGACGTTTTGTGAATCAAATTACGGAGTCCACTCATTTGACCGTCTCGAAAATGAAATCACGTCTATATTTACAATATTTAATGTCTATCAGTATGTTCGCGGAACGGTAAATAATAAACTTTTTGAAATTTCAGTTTTTGTTTGTTGGCAACAGCTGTTAATTCGCTAATTACACTGCAGCTCCATTATAACGCGATCGCGTATAGCGCGATCTCCATTATAACGCGGGTCTCTCGTGGATCCCAAACAAATATTTAAAAAAATAGAGAAGAAAAAGGAAAACAAAGAATTTTTTTTTTTTAAATCGTCGGAGGTCGTAGTGATCCTGTAATTAGTTGATTCGTGATTTCTGTAAGTTTATTCAAACAACGACATTCAAAGTACATGAAACAATTATTATTAGTATGTTAGCAAATGTAATACCTTTAATCAGGTAATCATGTTAATATGCATACAGTGCATCGATACACCCAGCTGTGTGTACAGGTGTTTATTGTATGACCTCATTCAGCACGAGGCTGTAAACTGTGTGACCTTTAGGCTATGTTTTGAAATGTTACTGATTGGTCAACACTCCTTTTGATGTGCCACAGACGTGGCGAACGTGCGACTTTCATCATCGCATCACGGGGCAATCATGCAGTAACCCATTTCATGCCGAGGATACGCTTATGTTTGCAGACAAATATTTTGCTTCTATGCGCTCAGAAGTATATGCCGCGACCACCATTTAATCCGTCTCGTCGAGACGGTTAAAATGAGTGGTCACATCGTATACTTTCATTGAGAAATAACAAAAATAAAAATATTTTTTTTATTAATTTCATACCCGTAAATGTGTATTCTGAAAGGAATGGATTACAAAAAAACTCTGGATTATACGCAGATCTGTCGCCATATTTCGCCGATATTTCGAAAATATTTTCCGTAAATGGTGTTGAAAAGTTCAGAGTTCATGCGGAATTGTCGGTGGGATTATGCTTTCAAATTCGAATAAATTAATCTAAAGTATATCACTTTTCTTGCTATATACACAGTATAGCAGCTTCTGTGTAAGTGTGTATCGCCACAGGGAAGCCGACACACGCCCTAGGCGTTATCGATCGATGAAATGTTACAATTTAGGATTAGTCTAGTGAAGAAAACAGGCTTGTGGCGGGACGTTTCAACGGAAAATAGTGACTTGCCCGGGACTAACTTTCAGCATAGAGCCACTTGCCCGAGACCAAAACCGGGCGTCGGGCGTGCCGATTTGTACAGCCCTGGGCTAGCCACATAAGTACCCTAATGTGTGCCTGGACGGACGGACAGACGGACGGACGGACAACCTGACTCCAGTATACCCCCCCATAACTCGTTGCGGGGGGGTATAATAATTTACAGTCAAACTTGTGTTAGGAGACCACTCAAGGGAACTGCCAAAAGTGGTCTCTTAACAGAGGTGGTCTCTTAATAGGGACAGCCATGTGGAGTGGGTACACGGATGATATATCAAAAACAACACAGTGACAACACAGTCAAGTAACTAGAAATGGACGCTTGTCGACAAGCGCATGTGTATCCCCCTCCCCAGATACACAAGTAGTTTGAAAAAAGGGTGATCGAGTTATGCTCCGGAGAGAAAATCGGTGACGGACAAAGGGAGATAACTAAACAATTAGTGATGCAAGAGTTGTCAATCTTGCGCGACACACCTTTAGGGTCTATGCATGTGTGAAGCTACTGGAGTGCAGAATTATTTGTTAATAGTCCAATATTTATGTACATATATCTGCACAGGTGCACTAATGCCACAATATTTTCAACACAGTACCCAATGTAGTGATTTACCTGTATAAATTACCTGGTCAGCAGTGGTCAAGCACTGGACATCTGCACATGCTAGCCCATGCTAGCCCATGGTTCTCCCAGTTTCTTTTGTTCTCTCTACAGGTAAGGTGTACAGAGCACACGAGAAAAGGTGTACAGAGCAGACGAGAAAACAGGTCTTCATGCATTATTGTCCAGTTTGTAGAGTGCGCAAAACAAAAATGGAGATAAGTCAAAAATTAGCTACGCAAGAGTTGTCATTCTTGTGCGCGACACACCTCCGGGTCGTGGTCTATGCATGTGTGAAGTTTCATGAAAATATTCCAAAGGGTGGTCGAGTTATGCTCCGGACAGGAAATCAATGAGCGAAAACAAAAAAGGGAGATAACTCAAAAATTAGCTATGCAAGAGTTGTCATTCTTGTGCACGACACACCTTCGGTTCGTGGTCTAATTGAATGTGTTAAGTTTCATAAAAATATTCCAAAGGGTGGTCGAGTTATGGTCAATCAGTGCGCAAAACAAAAAAGGGAGATAACTCAAAAATTAGCTATGCAAGAGTTGTCATTCTTGTGCGCGACACACCTTCAGGTCGTGGTCTATGCATGTGTAAAGTTTCATGAAAATATTCCAAAGGGTGGTGGAGTTATGCTCCGGACACGAAATCATTGCGAGAAACAAAAAAGGGAGATAACTCAAAAATTAGCTATGCAAGAGTTGTCATTCTTGCGCGCGACACACCTTCGGGTCGTGGTCTATGCATGTGTGAAGTTTCATGAAAATATTCCAAAGGGTGTTCGAGTTATGCTCCGGACAAGAAGTGTCTGCGGCGGACGCGGACGCGGCGCGCTGTCAAATCCATAGTATCCCCCGACGGAGTCCGGGGGATACAATAACATGTATACACATATATGTATGTTTATTAAAGTAATAACATGTACAATGGAAAACATAAGTTTGAATACACTGCAGCTCCATTAATAACGCGGTCGTGTCGGGGTCCAAGATTTCAAACCGCGATCGAATCCGACCGCGTTATAAATTTCGGGACATGCACGGGTGGGTACTGGTACTGTACGGGTTATGCTGGTATCATTCGCATTTCGGTTACCAACTATTGCGGGAATTCCATTAGCAACGGACCCATATAAAATCATGTCATTTGAACAGAAGTTAAAGTAATTATTAATAATGCCTATGACATACAAACTTGTATGTATTAATGTATTAAACATACGAGTTATTTATAAAATCATGCTTATTACGTTGTATAGTGCTCGCGATAGACAGACGCTTATTACAATGTATACTACTCGCGATCAACAGACGCTTAAACGGATTAATTGATAATAAATAATGCTATGGTCACGTGTCCTGCTATTCATGCGGTTGATACGTGCATAATCTCAGGATGTGGGGTCACGTGATCTATTGTTTACGCTGCAAGTCATATTGATGAATGAAATTTACGATTTAAGCGAGATTGCCTTGGGCTGCAGTGTAAACAATAGACACGTGATCCCATACCCTGACCCAGATAATGCTGAAACACCAGTCTATTTATAGAACGCTAAATACACGTTTTATGGATTATAGCCACGTTTATAGCCGTGTTTCGAGCCGTGTTTTCATGGGCGCTGACAGTCGCCGACGGTCGTTAAACGCGTCGTATTTTGACGGAATGGGCCGTATTTATACGGTCGCTGGTCGCAGACAGCAGGTGGTCGTTCATTGCAAGTACGTTATTATGGGAAATTCGGTGCGGGCGGGATTCAAACCGGTCGCTTACAGCAGGTGGTCGTTTATTACAAGTGGTGGTTAGCACAAGTTCGACTGTACCTGTATAAATTACCTGTAATAATTTAGCTGGACATTTAGTGGTCAAGCTGGAAATTTGCACATGCTTGCACATGCAGAAGTGTTCAACTGGAGAAGGCTATTGTTCTCTCTACAGGTAAGGTGTGCACGAGAAAACGTGTCTTCATGCATTAATGTTCAGTTTGTAGCATAGAAAGAAATAGAGTTTGACCTTGATCCTGGAGCCCGGAATTTTTTTTAATAGTCCTATATTCATCTACATATCATAGTAAAGGTATGTATAAAGTTTGATGACTGTAGCTGATAAGGTGTTGAAGTAATGACCATAACACGAAAACTTAACATTGAATGACGACGAAGACGACGACGACGACGACGACGACGACGACGACGACGACGACGACGACGACGACGACGACGACGACGACGACGACGACGACGACGACGACGACGACGACGACGACGACGACGACGACGACGACGACGACGACGACGACGACGACGACGACGACGACGACGACGACGACGACGACGACGACGACGCGCGACGACGACGACGACGACGACGACGACGACGGAAAAGCAAAACCTATGTCTCGCTTTCAGCTTCGCGGGCGAGACAAAAACCGGACGACGCCGACGACGGAAAAAGAACCGACTATAGTAGCACCACTCTAAAGCAGGCGAGACAAAAACATCGACATTTATGGATACACACAACACGGGTACTTTTTATTGAAAAAAATCTGATTATTTTCTTTATTTCTTCATAAATCCATATGTTGTTACCACTCATATGAACCGTCTCACCGAGACGGTTCAGATGAGTGGTAACAACATATACTTTTGAAAAGAAGTAGAGAAAATAGCGGGGGGAAACATTCATACTACTGTGAGTGTATCTGGCCTATCATGGGCTAACATTGTTATCACCTGCACTGTACGCTAGAGGGACGTCTACACATGTTAATCTATCGACATTTATGGATACACACAACACAGGTACTTTTTATTGAAAAAAATCTGATTATTTTGTTTATTTATTCATAAATCCATATGTTGCTACCACTCATATGAACCGTCTCACCGAGATGGTTCAGATGAGTGGTAACAACATATACTTTTGAAAAGAAGTAGAGAAAATAGCGGGGGGGAACATTCATACTACTGTGATTGTATCGGACCTATAATGGGCTAACATTGTTATTACCTGCAATCTTTGTCTTCGGGACGTTTACACATGAATTCGTTTTGCCCGGCTATATTGCTACGGCTGTTACAACATTTATCTTTGCACTGGTCCGTGTACCCGCAGTCACACTCTTCACCGACTTCTACTAGATTGTTGCCACAGAATGGACCCGACTCTGTGGGGGAAATTGATTGATTGACTGGTTAAAACAAGAATTCCGCCATGGAAGCGGTGTCACGCCTGCCGAGGCATTTGAACGTGAACATTAAAGTAAATAAATGACCTTGACCTTCAGAATTTGGATGTGGGGGTGTGCGTAATCAAGCATCATCCCTAGACGAACATTGATGTGAAATATTATCAAAGTGTGGCAAGGGGTTAAAGAGATATTGTGAAAAAACAATAACTTTAACGTATTTCTGTTACAAAACCGGTGAACATTGAAAGTAAATAAATAACCTTGGCCTTGAGAATTTGGATGTGGGGGTGTGCGTAATGAAGCATCATCCCTAGACAAACATTGATGTGAAATATTATCAATGTCTGGCAAGGGGTTTAAAGAGATATTGTGAAAAAACAATAACTTTAACGCATTTCTGTTACACAAAAAAACCGTGAACATTACAAGGAAATAAATGACCTTGACCTTCAAAATTTTGATGTGGGGGTGTGCGTAATGCAGCATCATTCCTAGACAAACATTGATGAGAAATATTATCAAAGTCTGGCAAGGGGTTAAAGAGATATTGTGGAAAAACAATAACTTTAACGCATTTCTGTTACAAAACCGGTGAACATTACAAGTAAATAAATGACCTTGACTTTCAGAATTTGGATGTGGGGGTGTGTGTAATGAAGCATCATCCCATGACAAACATTGATGCAAAATATTATCAAAGTCTGGCAAGGGGTTAAAGAGATATTGTGAAGAAACAATAACTTTAACGCATTTGCCTTACAAAAAAAACGGACGACGACAGAAAAAGCGCCGACTATAGTCGCGCCTCTGCTAAAGCAGGCGCGACAATGAGTAGTAGGCTATTGCTGTGAATGGGAAAACATATCTGGCAAGGCTTAGGAAACGGGATGGGCGAGGCTCTGCCGTGCCAGATATTTTTTCCCATTCACTGCACTAACCTACTATTCTATTTATCCCGTCAACACTACAATACATGTAGCTTTAAAATGCAAAAAATAACTCCAGCCACATCCTCAAAATCAGAGAATCGACTAGTATTACAACCGCACATATTCATACGCAGTGATTAGGTCGTATTGACAGGATATCAAAAATGTTTCACTGCACCGTGTTTCACGGCACATACACAGTGTTGACTGGATAAATCAGGATTTCTGTCTGTTTAACCGTTTGAACCCGAAAGCCCACATTAGCGGTTTATGCAAACAGTGCATATGTTACGAGCCGTCTCATCAGGATCTGCACTTTTTGAAAGAAATATTCATATTTTTGAGAACAAAACACACCCCCTTTTCATAAATGGACTTGTCTGAAAATCATTTTCTGACGATTGGATTGGTTGTAACATTAACATATCAAAATCCATTCCAGTTACTTAGGGGTGAAAGGGTTAACAGTAAGGTGACAATTAAACAAATGACATGTAGTCGCTTTCACCAAAATTGCAAAGTATACTTACCTAGCAAAGTATACTTTGAGGTAGTAATCATTTATTTTTCCTGAAATGCATTATTTCATAACTAACGACTGCATATATTTGATGATTACAAATATGCAGAATTATTATACTGAATTTATTACATTATCACAGCCAAAATGGCTGTGATAATGTAATAAATTCAGTATAATAAAAATTAATAAATTTATCCTAAAATTTAAAATTTCTCCCTCAAAGTATACTTTGCTAGATAAGTATACTTTGCAATGTTGGTGAAATAGGCTACAGGTGTGTCAAAATCGTCGGATTTGTCACCTAAATTACCTTGTGTCGAAACTACAATGTACATTTATTTGACCTACTTTTGTTACTTTACCATACAGAACTAACAACTGTACAGGGATCCTCTAGATTATCGGACAAAAATAGCAGTTTTTTAATGATATTTTTCTTAAAATAGCAGCTGTGGGCATAAACTTTTCACAGAACAATCGTCGGTTCTTGCTTTCTCAACGCATGTAAACTATTTAGCAAACTGTGCCATCTGTCTCGCTTAAAATCGGGTCAGATGATCAATCGTAAGATTGCCCCAAAATTAACATCGACAATCAGTTATCCGGACAAACATATACTCGTCTTATAACTTGTATTCTCAACATGAAATCACAATTTTATCGCTTGTAAGCCAGTGTAAACAGAGTTGTGTAGTCCTGCAGAAAAACAATTACCATTCGCTTCTTGGAAAACAATGTATTTATAGATTTTATTTATTTATAGAACAACTCAGAAATGACGTAATGGGCACATTCGATTACAAGCCGCGAGACTTTTGATGGTGTAAACAACTTGTGGACATAGTTGAGGAATATTTTCAGCAAATATTACTAAAATGTTTACCTTGGCAATATATTCTTCACACTGGCATGGAAACAGCAACCACCTGCGTGACTTAGATGTATTTTATGCAAATTCTGATCAAACAAATGGTATTTTCATTTGTCCGATAAGCAGGATAAATCCAGTATAATCAAAAATAATAAATTTATCCATAAATTGAAAATTTCTCGCTCAAAGTATAATTTGCAATTTGGATGAAATCAGCTACTGGCCATATGGGAGGTATTAATTGATCGAGTGACTGGTTGGTTGTGCGAGTGGTTGGTTGGTTGATTGATTGATTGAATATATCCACAATCACACTACTCCCCTTGCTCTAGAATGGACGGACTCGTCTGCTGATAATTCATAGTTTGTCTTTTCTCTCAGTAAAAACATGGTGCCAAACCAATTTTTTTTATGAGAAAAATGGAAAAATTAAAAATATTCAGCAGACGACATAAATTCTGCATTGTAAGGGTTAAGTGAAAATTCATGTTCATCACAGATCACTTTAGTGCGTCCCTCAATGTCAAATGGAAATATATAATTATATCCTTGCTGCAACATCACATGCATAAATAATGTACAGTAGCTATAATGCATAAAAAAAGTGAAAGTGAATGGGTTTAACGTCACACCAACAGCTACTAGAGTCATATAGAGACAGGACCACGGCTTAAAGTCTCATCCGACAGACCAGTGGGATGGAAATACTATGAACGTATTTTTGATGCAGAATGTGAGGTTTGAAAGTGAAAGTGAATGGGTTTAACAACATTCACCAGCAACAGCTAAGGTCATATAGAGATGGGACCACAGTTTAAAGTCTCATCCGACAGACCAGTGGGATGGAAATACTATGAAAAGTGAAAGTGAATGGGTGTAACGTCCCAGCAACAGCTAGGGTCATATAGAGACGGGACCACAGTTTAAAGTGAAATCTGACAGGCTCAAGAATTTCTTTATTTCTCATCAGAAGTATATGTTGTGACCACTCATTTGAACCGTCTCGCCGAGACGGTTCAAATGAGTGGTCACAACATATACTTTGGTTGAGAAATAAGGAAAATAGATAGAGAATAGTAGGTTAGTGGACAGGTCAGTGAAATCTAGGATGGAAATAATATGACAGTATTTGATGCAGGGATTCCGCTGGCGATCGCCACTTTCGCAAAAAAAAAATGATTTTTTTTCTCGAAAATTGTATTTTTTTATCGCCAATCGTTTTATTTTTTTTTTAAGTTTTTTGAAATTTTCCCCAGTTGATGCCGAAATCGAGGATTGAAAAAAAATGAAAGTGAATGGGTTTAACGTCCCACCAACAGCTAAGGTCATATAGAGACAGTGCCACAGTTTAAAGGTACAAGCCCACTCAGTAGGCACAAACTATTCTTTATATCAGAGACATCATCTGTAAGTTTTTTTGGCAAAATAAACATTCATTCCCCATTATATCATGTATTGATTGGCATTATTCTACATTTTATATCAGAGACATCATCTGTAAGTTTTTTTGGCAAAATAAACATTCATTCCCCATTATATCATGTATTGATTGGCATTATTCTACATTTTATATCAGAGACATCATCTGTAACTTTTTTTGGCAAAATAAACATTCATTCCCCATTATATCATGTATTGATTGGCATTATTCTACATTTTATATCAGAGACATCATCTGTAACTTTTTTTGGCAAAATAAACATTCATTCCCCATTATATCATGTATTGATTGGCATTATTCTACATTTTATATCAGGCGTAACTGTTCACACTGATATCAGGCAGGGATTCTGCTGGCGATCGCCACTTTCGCAATTGGCTATAAAAATAAACAATTGACGATAAACTAGATGGCCGCGGCCTGCATGTCGCGCCTTGTGGCGAGGCATGGACACTAAAAAAAAAGATATAGTATAACGAAAAACTTTAAACAAAAAACTTAACCAAAAAACTTAACCAAAAACTTTAACCAAAAAACTTAACCAAAAACTTCAAAGTAATTTGACCTTGACATTGGGCACAGGGGCCGCACGGGATGGGGGTGGAATGAAAATATATATGATGATAAACACCCATGTGAAGTTTCAAGGTAATGGGCAAAGCAGTTGCAGAGATATAGTATAACCAAAAACTTTAACCAAAAACTTTAACCAAAAAACTTAACCAAAAACTTTAACCAAAGAACGTAACCAAAAACTTTAACCAAAAAACTTAACCAAACAACTTAACCAAAAAACTTAACCAAAAACTTTAACCAAAAAACTTAACCAAACAACGTAACCAAAAACTTTAACCGGACACACGTACGTACGTACGCCAAACGGCCGACTATATCGCGCTTTCCGCAAGCGGGCGCGACAAAAATTACAATTTTCAAAAAAAAAAAATTCTATATTTTCCCCCATAACCGTGTTTCCTTAACATGTTTACGGACGTTACTATTTATTCTCTGTATTTATTTTTTGATGTGCAATGATCATACTTTATAATCTGTCGAAAATATTATTTTTTCAGGTGACACATTTAATAAGTATAAATAATTAAAAATAGCATGCCTCATGAACATGAAAATAGCCTGATACCACCGCGCGTCACTATCAGTAAAATAAATATTACTAAATGATTATATCTGTATATCGGGCACTCTTAATTTTTAGAACTGGTGGAATAATGACACAATTATACACTTATTTAATTCCTATAAAGAACAGTTTGTACCTACCATGTGGGTATGTACCTTTAAAGTCTCATCCGACCATTGTGATGAAATACTATGAAAGTAGTTTTGATGTCTAAGGCGAGGTTTGAACACACAACCTCCGGATTGGAAGTCAGGTATTCTAACCCCTAGGTTAAAACAGTTTTTGTTTGTTTGTTTGTTTATTGGGGTTTAACGGCCTATCAACAGCTAAGGTCATTTAAGGTCGAGTCAATGGGTTTAGTACTAAATCCCATATATTACCTGCACAAGTACATGTACATGTTCAAGTACATGTAAAAATGGGGGGAAAATCCCAAAATGAGAACTGAATATTTACAATAACAAAACTATATATTCAGCCCTGAAATCAGAATAATCCTCGCCATACCAGAATAACTTGGCCCCTCCCAAAAGCAGTAGGATCAGTAATAATCTTACTACTTTAATAATGGGCAATAACCCAATTCAACTCCCAGGTAGCTAAAGAGCCAAAGATAAAAACGTACCTGAGGGCCAAACCAGGCAAATCGTGATTCCTATAAGGAGGAACCCATACCGTTAATTTACGCCATCTCATTCGCCCGACCACCACCCACATGTTAAAACAGTATCATTTAGGGCCAATTAATGTAGATGAAGAATAAAAATAATAGTAAAAAATATTAGATGTGGTAGGCAATCAGATGATGAACAATATAAATGAGCAGCATGTATACAATGATAAAATTATAGAAATGAGAAATATGTATACAATGATAAAATTAGATTTTCCGATACAAGTTGGTTTCATGGAGAAACCTAAGCAAACCTTCAATGTTCTCCACCTGTAGCTGATTTCATCAACATTACAAAGTATACTTATCTAGCAAAGTACGGCTTTCATCCAGTATTCCCGCGACTTTTCCAAATTTATACCCCGATAAATTCCACAAAAAGGCCATTCATTCCTATAATGTTTGTGAAATCGGCTAGGGTTAAAGGTGAGGTGTGACAGAACCCACAACCTTCAAATTGGAAGTCAGGTGTTCTAACCCCAGGCCACAATCAATTTGTTTGTTGGGGTTTAATGGCCTATCAACAGCTAAGGTCATTTATGGCCGAGTCAATGGGTTTAGTACTAAATTCCATACATTACCTGTACAAGTAAATGTACATGTTCAAGTACATGTACAAATGGGGGGGAAAATCCCAAAATCAGAACTGAATATTTACAATAAAAAAATATATATATTCAGCCCTGAAATCAGAATAATCCTGATCTGATGCCAGGTCCTCGCCACAGCAGAATCACTTGGCCCCCTCCCAAAAGCAGTAGGATCAGTAATAATCTTACTACTTTTATGATGGGCAATAACCCAATTCAACTCCCAGGTAACAAAAGAGCCAAAGATAAAAACGTACATGAGGGCCAAACCAGGCAAATCGTGATTCCTATAAGTAGGAATCCCTACCGTTAATTAATGCCGTCGCATTCGCCTGACCAACCACCCACTAGTGGAATTATATGGTATGACCATTCCCGTGGCCAAAAAGACCCCCGATACTCACTCCTGAAGCAGTTATATTTGTCCGGGGAATTGAATATTCCGTTGAGCACGAGTGAAACATTGTCCCTGCTACAGACAGAGAACTTGTTGTTATGTGGCTTGTCTCCCATCGTCGCGCTTGCAAACATAATGTAGTTCCCTTCCGAAGCACCCGCGTATGTGGTACCGTAGGGGGCGCACTCCTGACCGGTGTCGTGCTGAAAACGAAAGAAATGTTATTTTCTTTATATGTGCTCACAGGTATATGTTGAGACCATCATTTGAACCGTCTCGTCGAGACGGTTCAAATGAGTGGTTACACAATATACTTCAATTGAGAAATATTTATATATTTAATGGTGTTGAATGCTGAAAAACTCATTTGGCATTCAACAAACATGACACAGTTACAATCGGACAAACCCGGTTATGTGCAACAGAAGGGTGCGCACTCGTTACTGGTGTCATGCTGACAACAAATATAGTCTACACTCGTTTACTCAAAGTCAAGATGGAAATACTTGGTTAACGAGAGTTAATATATACGAAAACATGTACTTGGGACCAGAAATGTCAGTTTGAGTTATCAGTAGTTCGACTTAAGAGAGTTTGAGTTAACGAGTGTAGACTGTATATTGTAAAATGACTGCCTTTGTTTGACACCGCTCACAGCCACGTTCAAACGTACAGCGCATGCTGTTTGATCACGGCTGAAGACATAGAGCATATTCCATCGTACATTTTGAATAGCAGGAAATAATACAAGAGTGTGCGTCAGCTTCCGCGTAAGCAACGAGTCAGCTTGCACGGACGCCGACGGACACGAGTGTATTATTTCCGCTATGCAAACATGTACGATGAAATATCCTATTTATTACACTTCTACGGCGGATATATATGCACATTTAGTCTATTTTTGAGATTATAATTAATGAATTGTGATGTATGTGCGCATGAATTGTTATACAATGATGTGTTTTCCCGCGTTTTGCCATTACGCCAAATGTGATGTCATCTGAACTGTTTAAAATCCAAATTATGCAGCTGTTTCTATGAACCAGATATATTTGAGTGCATGTTTGGAATGTGTTCATTAACATTCTCGATTAGTCGAGACACTTTCCAAATTTTCAACAACTTTATTTTGACTGTAATAAACTAGATTGGTCAGTAAACGAGGCTTACGGAATACCCCCCGCGTGGGCCCAGGTACCCCTAAAATATGTACAAATTTCCAAGTGTGTGGGCTTGTGACCTTGACTCTGGGATTAGCGCGAGCGGCATGAATGTGAATTTGTCACAGGGTGGTAGAGGTCCATTGGAGCAATGAGTGTGTGAAATGTGAAGCAGATCCGAGCAAGGAAATAGAAGTTATAACAGATTTCTCTGATGTTAAGTTTTGTAAAGAGACTACCGTATAACCTCGAACACAAATAAGGATTTAAGGATTATTTGTGTTTGAAATTGGCGGTCATTGGTAAAAAAAAAAGTATTATTTTTTTTTTTATTTGGGGGGGATGGGGGGGGGGGGGGCGTTTATTAGGAGGGGGGCGTTAAGTCGAGGTTATACGGTATGTATGTGACGTTGACCTCGAGATCAGCGGGGATTTGTCACAGCATATGAAATATTAAGTATTTTCAATGAAAGAAATAGAAGTTATAACATATTTCTCTGATGTTAAGTTTTGTAAAGAGACTAAGTATGTGACCTTGACCTTGGGATCAGCGGGGGTTGGACAGTCGTAGATTTGTCACAGCATGATAGTACAACCTTAGAGGAATGCACAAGTGAAATAATAAGAATTTTCAATGAAGGAAATAGAAGTTATAACTTATTTCTCTGATGTTAAGTTTTGTAAAGAGTATTTGACCTTGACATTGGGATCAGCAGGGGTTGGACGGTCATGGATTTGGCACAGCATGGTAGTAGAGCCTTACAGGAATGCATGTGTGAAATATTAAGCATTTTAGATGAAGGAAATAGAAGTTATACCAATATTTCTCTGATGTTAAGTTTTGTAAAGAGACTAAGTATTTGACCTTGACCTTGGTATCAGCGGGGGTTGGATGGTCGTGGATTTGGCACAGCATGGTAGTAGAGCCTTACAGGAATGCATGAGTGAAATATTAAGCATTTAAGATGAAGGAAATAGAAGTTATAACAATATTTCTCTGATGTTAAGTTTATCCGGACGGACAGACGGACGGACGGACGGACGGACAACCTAACTCCAGTATACTCATTGCGGGGGGTATAAAAATAAACATTTCTCATGGTAGCTCGTGGTTTCCAAGAAAACAGGAGCGCAATTATGGATGTTCTCTTCACGGTGTATTATTTGTAAGGAGTAGATTACGGGTTTTCTCTCACAGCGAATAATTTGTATGAGTGTAATAAAATGCGGGGCCAAGCCTCATGACACTCCATTACGTCACAAGACCAATAGCCTATTTCACCAACGTTGAAAAGTATACTTTTCTAGCAAAGTATACTTTGAGGGAGAAATTTTCAATTTTAGGATAAATTTATTAATTTTTATTATACTGAATTTATTACATTATCACAGCCAATTTGGCTGCGATAATGTAATAAATTCAGTATCATTCTGCATACTTTTAATCATCAAATATATGCAGTTGTTAGTTCTATATGAAATAATGCATTTCAGGAAAAATAAATGATTGCTCCCTCATTTTGATGAAATTGGCTACAGTTCACAATGGTCGCACTGAAATTTCGAAATGAGGCTGCATCACGTGACACAGTCATAGTAACACAGTCAGTCGGCAACCTAGCAACTGAAGGACAACGACACGTGACGTGTACAGTGCCCCGGAATATGCGTAAATGATGTTTGAATGGAGCAGATTATCAAAGTACAGAAAGGACTGCATAAGTGCTGAAATTGAACGACATTTCCGATGGAAATGCAACAATGTTTGACCATGTCCAGCCGTGGGCAAACGTTTGCCGTTAAACTTTATATTTTCCCATCAGAGTTTTTGTTTAACTATTTGCTTGCTGGGAAACTTGTGGGCTATAAATAGTTCAAAACTAGCAGACAAAAATTCATCATATTTTCTTGTATTTCTCCCCATAAATATCATGAATATGTCTTGGAATTTCATTAGAATGGAGTCCGGAGGACTCAATTCTAATGAAATTTCAAGACATATTTACAGAGAGAAATAAAACATACACTCCTAATTCGTTTGGCGGATATTTTCACCGCTAGCATGCAAAGAGTTAACATTATTCTAATAGCTTTATCAGTTGCATATGTGACATGTACAGTGCCCCGGAATATGTGTAAATGATGCTTGAATGGTGCAGATTATCAAAGTACAGAAAGTACTGCATAAATGCTGAAATTGCACGACATTTCCGATGGAAATGCAACAATGTTTGACCATAAAACGTTTGCCGTGGCATGAGGGAACTGTTTGAACCCTATGGCCGTACATGCTCGAGCCTTATATTTTCTCATCAGTTGTATTGTTTAACCCTGTTTAGGGATTTTTTTTTTTTTTCGAAAATTGTAATTTTTTATCGCCAATTGTTTATTTTTATCGCCAGCTGCGAAAGTGGCAATCACCAGCGGAATCCCTGCCTGTCAACACTACACATCTATTTCGTAACCTTTGTAAACAGTATAGATCCACTTGAGGCGTCTCGTAACCAGCCGTCAGGATCTGCACGTTTGAAAATAATTTAATTGAATATTTTAGAAAAATAACACCCCTTTCTTATAAATGGACTAGTCTGAAAATGATTTTGTGACAATTAGATTGGTCCATGAACATGTTACTCGTGTCAAGAGGGAAAAAAACTATATTGTCGGCAAAATATTATTGAAATTGGTGAAGTAGTTATTGAGAAAAGATTACAAGAATTCCGCCACAGAAGCAAGGTTGAAGAAACTTTTTGACACAACCATGTGAAGGCCAAAAGGTTCGAGGTCATGTTAATGGTGGCATGAGTGTGTTACAAATGCTTACATGTATTAATTGTCCAAACATTAATCCAAGTAACATTAATGTTATATGATGATAAAGAAACTTGTACAAACTTTTAGACACAAAAGAAATGGCTATGTGTTTCTGCAAACATGTGAAGATAAACAGGTCAAGGTCATGTTAATGGTGACATGAGGGTGTTCTGAATTAACACATATATCAAGTGTCCAAATATTGAAGCAATTTGTTAAGTAATATTAAAGTTATATTATGATGAACAAACTTGTACAATACGCAAAAAAATGGCTACGTGTTTCCGCAAAAAAAAAGGGAAGGTAAAAAAGGTCATGCTCATGTTAATGGAGGCAGGAGTGTGTTCCAAATGCTCACATATATCAAGTTTCCAAATATTGAAACAATCCGTCAAGTAATATTAAAGTTATGCCATGATGACGAAGATTGAAATATACTCGATATGTAATACTTGAATATAAACTTTTTGGAATTTGATCAAATTAAATTGTGTGATTGGTTGATCATTTGCAACTTGCATGACGCAAACAAATGGATATGTGCCTTTAAACCACACATTGAATAAATTAAATATAATAAAAATTAAACTTCAAAATATAGTCTGAAAACTCTTAGATAACAAGAATTCCACCACGGAAGCGGTGTCGCGCCTGCCGAGGAATTTGAATGTAATATGATCATGGGCATGTGCTAAAGTAAGCATCACAAAAACCGTCAAAGAAGGTCAAGGTTGAAGAAACTTTTTGACATAAAAATAAAATGGCTAAGTGTTTCCACAACCATGTGATGGTCAAAAAGGTCAAGGTCATGTTAATGACGGCATGAGTGTGTTCCAATGCTTACATGTATCAAGTGTCCAAACATTGAAGCAATCCACCAAGTATTATTAATGTTATACGATGATGAAGAAGCTTGTACAAACTTTTTGACGCAAAAAATGGCTATGTGTTTCAACTATGGTTGATACAGTCATGCCGATAGCTGTCAGGATGCTTAATATCGTGACACCCTGCTCTCTGAACAGAGTGCGAAGACGCTCACCGAGTGTCGTCTCCTTGTGCAGAACCCTCGAGATTGTTTCGCGGATCCGACATATTTGGGTGCGGAGAGCCTCACGGTTAGTCGATGCAGCCTCCAAGCGAGCTGCTCTTTCATCCCGCAACGACCGCAGGCGTTCGTTGATCCACTCGGTAGATTCTCTATCACCATCACGGACTTCACCCAGTTTTCTTTCTTCTAGCGCGATATGTTCATCCAAAGCCGTGAGTTTGGAGAGGTTAAGGACCAGTTCACCTCGGACCGTTTGCAGAGCTTTATCGAGGCCCAGGAGTTCGCGAAGAGGTGACGGGGGGTCATCCATCGTGCTGTCTAACTCGCTTTCGCTGATCTCCATCATGCGAATAGCGTCGGAGGCTACACGGGGGATCTCGTTGAGCTCGACCGTTTCTATCACGGCGGCCGTCTTCGCCATCGTTTCGTCGGTAGACTGTAGGGTCTCTACAGCGCGGGCCGGCATAATTGTTTTACCCCTCTTCCAATCTGTGAATCCTAGTTCGCTCCTTATGATTTGGCCACCGCCACGACTTCCGGCAATGGTGCTCAGCGATAGGGGTTTTCCGGTTTCATGTTGACGATCGGGACATTTGATGCTTTTAGTCGCAACATACCGCGCATATCCAATTCGAATTTGGAGTATTCGCGGCCGATAGACGGGACCATACCTTTTTCTCCCAAATTGATGTAGTAGTCGTTTACAGCTGACTCAAGTAATTCCCGACTTAGACCAACGGTGTTAGTAGCGCCACCTATTTCCTCGCCGGCTGGTGTCTCTATGAAGGGTGTTTCGTCGTCATCATTTCGGGCATCGTCTCGGTCGCGGTCGAATTTGTCCATATCGTAATCAGCCATCTTTAACGATGTATTAAACAAACAAGAATTCCGCTACGGAAGCGGTGTCGCGCCTGCCGAGGCATTTGACCGTGAGCATTACAAGTAAATAAATTACCTTGACCTTCAGAATTTGGATGTGGGCGTGTGCATAATGAAGCATCATCCGTAGACAAACATTGATGTGAAATATTATCAATGTCTGGAAAGGGGTTAAAGAGATATTGTGAAAAAACAATAACTTTAACGGATTTCTGTTACAAAACCGGTGAACATTACAAGTAAATAAATTACCTTGACCTTGATGATTTGGATGTGGGGGTGTGCATAATGAAGCATCATCCTTAGACAAACATTGATGTGAAATATTATCAATATCTGGCAAGGGGTTAAAGAGATATTGTGAAAAAGCAATAACTTTAACGGATTTCAGTTACAAAACCGGTGAACATTACAAGGAAATAAATGACCTTGACCTTCAAAATGTGGATGTGGGGGTGTGCGTAATGAAGCATCATTCCTAAACAAACATTGATGTGAAATATTATCAAAGTCTGGCAAGGGGTTAAAGAGATATTGTGAAAAAACAATAACTTTAACGGATTTCTGTTACAAAACCGGTGAACATTACAAGTAAATAAATTACCTTGACCTTGATAATTTGGATGTGGGGGTGTGCGTAATGAAGCATCATCCCTAGACAAACATTGATGTGAAATATTATCAATGTCTGGCAAGGGGTTAAAGAGATATTGTGTGAAAAAGCAATAACTTTAACGGATTTCAGTTACAAAACCGGTGAACATTACAAGGAAATAAATGACCTTGACCTTCAAAATGTGGATGTGGGGGTGTGCGTAATGAAGCATCATTCCTAAACAAACATTGATGTGAAATATTAGCAAAGTCTGGCAAGGGGTTAAAGAGATATTGTGAAAAAACAATAACTTTAACGCATTTCTGTTACAAATCCGGTGAACATTACAAGTAAATAAATGACCTTGACCTTCAAAATTTGGATGTGGAGGTGTGCGTAATGAAGCATCATTCGTAGACAAACATTGATGTGAAATATTATCAAAGTCTGGCGATGGGTTAAAGAGATATTGTGAAAAAACAATAACTTTAACGCATTTCTGTTACAAAACCGGTGAACATTACAAGGAAATAAATGACCTTGACCTTCAGACGTTCGATGTGGGGGTGTGCGTATTGAAGCATCATCCCTAGACAAACATTGATGTGAAATATTATCAATGTCTGGCAAGGGGTTAAAGAGATATTGTGAAAAAACAATAACTTTAACGCATTTCTGTTACAAAACCGGTGAACATTACAAGGAAATAAATGACCTTGACCTTCAAAATTTGGATGTGGGGGTGTGCGTAATGAAGCAAGATTCCTAGACAAACATTGATGTGAAATATTATCAAAGTCTGGCAATGGGTTAAAGAGATATTGTGAAAAACAATAACTTTAACGCATTTCTGTTAAAAAACCGGTGAACATTACAAGGAAATAAATGACCTTGACCTACAGACTTTGGATGTGGGGGTGTGCGTAATGAAGCATCATCCCTAGACAAACATTGATGTGAAATAGTATCAATGTGTGGCAAGGGGTTAAAGAGATATTGTGAAAAAACAATAACTTTAACGCATTTCTGTTACAAAACCGGTGAACATTACAAGGAAATAAATGACCTTGACCTTCAAAATTTGGATGTGGGGGTGTGCGTAATGAAGCATCATCCGTAGACAAACATTGATATGAAATATTATCAGTGTCTGGCAAGGGGTTAAAGAGATATTGTGAAAAAACAATAACTTTAACGTATTTCTGTTACAAAACCGGTGAACATTACAAGTAAATAAATGACCTTGACCTTGATAATTTGGATGTGGGGGTATGCGTAATGAAGCATCATCCCTAGACAAACATTGATGTGAAATATTATCAATGTCTGGCAAGGGGTTAAAGAGATATTGTGAAAAAACAATAACTTTAACGCATTTGCCTTACAAAAAAACAGGATGACGCGGACGAGGACGACGGAAAATACGACTATAGTCGCGCTTCTGCTAAAGCAGGCGCGACAAAAACCATACGGGTTTAATAGAGTTATTTAGTTTCATCGAAACTATGTCTTTGAGTCATCAATACGGCCGCAAACTCAATACATACCGCAGACTGCGGGAGCCCCTCGGGGCGAAAGGCGTGAGACAGAGCGTCGTTATTACGAACAACCCATCGATGATCGACCAGAACCAGCAGCTCTTGGCCCGCTTTCCCAACCTCGGAGCTAGCGACGTAATTGTGCCGGGGACCGTTCGCCTCGCTTTCACTATTTCGCTGAAGTCGACGGACAGCGACGTCTACCATTGCTATCAAGACCTGTGGAAGACGGCGCAAGAGCGCAAAAATGCGTTCTATCACGGTATTGACACCAGTCGAAATAAGAACGTAACCAGACTTAGAATCGGGGCTGGTGACAAGGCAGATAACTAACGTCGCGAGCGACAACGCGGTCGCGGCGCTTACGGCAACCGCTTCTACATCCCGCTCGACTTCGAGTTGCTGGAGAGCCTGCCATACTATCAGAGCGCTTTGGCGGACCACCTCGAATACGAACCAACGTTCAATGACTACGGCCGAGTTATCATAGCCAATGACATGACATCGACGTATACGATCGACAATGTGTCGCTGGAGTACGACATGGTCACGATGCCCGAACTTACGTGATTGATCAGAACCCAGTACGCGTTACCATACTTTACGACCGAGTTCTTCGCCATCGTAAGATGAAGAAAGACAAAAGCGACACGTTGTGGAATATTAACGTCAACGTCCCCGCACGTTCGATGAAAGGCATACTGGTTTTGTTCGAGGAGGGTCGGTTCGAGCTCGGGGCTAGAAAAAGCGATAAATTCTATAAGCCCAAAATCACGAAGGTCGAGGTGACGATCGAGCGAGTTCCAAATCAACTCTACAGCCAGGGCCTACGCGCGCACCAGCAGTGGGACGAAGCCAGAAAACAGTTTGCTGTAAACGCTCCCTGGAGGTTGCCGCGGTTGCTAAAGACCTGCAGCTCACGGACGTCTCCCTCGCAGAGTTCCTGACTTCCAAGTACGCGCTATGGCTAGACATGCGAGCCAGCGACGACGACCAAATGCACGGTAGCGGACGCCAAGTTGAGAACTCTAGCGAGGGTGTGACGATCCAGATAACCAAAGAGGCGGACAGAGCTGGCGCATTGAACGTGTACTTATATATAATAACAGACGCGCAACTCAACATCGAAGATGGCCGATACGTATCAGCGATCTACTGAAAACTCTACCGAAGGATGCCCACTCTGCCATAATATGTGGGCAGA
Source organism: Conchocele bisecta (assembly GCA_029237695.1). Lineage (NCBI taxonomy): Eukaryota > Metazoa > Mollusca > Bivalvia > Lucinida > Thyasiridae > Conchocele > Conchocele bisecta. Next base: position 10,478,509 of record CM055275.1, on the reverse strand, counting down.
GAGCATGCGGAAAAACGCTTTTCATCCTAGACTTGCTCGAGGGCTCCTACCGCGATGCCTTTCGACACATTGTGATCCTGTGTCCCACTGTGCGGCACAACGAGACTTATCAGCGGCGACCGTGGATATGGACCGACCCTAAGGTATACGTCGTTGACCCCGGCGACAGGCTTCATGATTGGCTGCGTGGTTTATACCAAAGATTCCAGGGTGAGCCCACCCTATACGTGATTGACGATTGCTCGGCCAAGGCCGCGATGACCAAAAAGAAGGACATGCTCTGTGAGCTCACATTTTCTGGCCGCCATGCGGGACAAAGTGTATGGATCTGCACTCAAAAGTACAACGCCGTCCTCAAGGATCTGCGTGAGCAAACGAAATGGGTCGCCCTCTTTCACTGCAAGGATCGAGACTCATTCGATGACGGTCTTCGAGAGAACGACGTTATTCCAACGCACGAGGAGCGACTGGAGGTTCGACAGATGCTTTCGGAAACTAAGCACGCCAAGCTTTTGTTAAAGACTGATCAACCAACTGCTTACGAAGTAATAAGCAATTGCTAAGCATTAACAAATGCTGAGCAATTGCTGAACAATGCTTAACAATGCTGAGCAATTGCTTAACAATGCTGAACAAATGCTGAACAATGCTGAGCAATTGCTTAACAATGCTGAACAAATGCTGAACAATGGTTGACAAATGCTGAACAATGTGGGAATCAATTTGTTGCTCCGCTGCAAGCTTTGTTGCGAACATCAACGGTGATCATAAGTATCGGATGGTGCGCTTGGCAATATGTTAGACTTATGAGACTAGTCAGAATAGCACTGCTTGCGATAAACACAATGAACTGCGACAAACTTCTCGATCAGCTAATGGAAGAAACAGTCGCTCCGACTGCCGACACGACTGAAACTGTAGGAACACCTGTCAGCACGACTGCCGGCACGGCTGCCGATACGGTCCTGAAAGAAAATGAAAACACGACGCGCCGCAAGCGGCTAGCTGTGCTGGTTGTTGGGGGACAATCGGAGCAGTATTTCGGTAGGCGTATCTCAGTTTGTCAGGTGGACAAGATGTCCGATCGATAAAATGTATGCGCGATACGAATCTAGGTTAGGTGCGAAGATGACGAAAACTCTTGGATCGGCGGCTATTCATCTGTATGCTACCGCTGTTAGTACACTTCCCCCTATATCAAACACCGCGGGGTTGATTCGCGATCTGGAGACTGATCCTTTTGTAGGACACACTCTTAGAACAGCCTGCTGCTCAATTTATCACAAGTTTGGAATGTACTTAGTTCCGCTGACAACCGCGTTGACCACGGCTAAACACTGTCAATTTGGACATATATGCCCACGAACTATAAGCTCAGAAAATGATGATGACACAAAACGCACCCGCAAGAGTGACGGAGCCGCAATCCCCGATTGCAGCACTTCCAACGGCGTTGGGGGAACAAGCTTTGCATGAACAAGCTCCACAGGAGCAAGTACGGCACAAAAACCCCAAAAGACAGGCAGCTGGGCGGGCAGCGGCTGCCACAAGAAAAGCTAAACAAGATAAAATACTCGCCGAGCTTCGAGAGGCCAAACGGTCGTTATTTGTTCCTGCTGTTGAAACAGCAAAACGCCCGGTGGTTCCACATCCGAAGGCAGCTGTTTCTCCCCCAACATGCTCCAGTTTGGAAGAGCAATCCCCAATTGGTGTAGCTCCTACCTGGATCATCCCGTGGGTTGTTGGTGGTGGTCTGGCAGTTGTGGGCACCGTGTGTGCGTGGAAATATATTTCGAGACAACCCCCAACACTGTTGGAGGCGGTTCCGAAGAAAGTTAGGAATCGATTGCGCCCCATTTAAACATTGATCGTGATCCCTTTTATATGCGATAATTATAGTTATCAACAATGGCTGAAAACGATGGTAAAATGCTAGTGAATGCGGTTTATAACACCGTGGTGATAACGGGTCTCACTATCGGATATGCTCGACTAGCAAAGATGGCCTTCGGAGGGCCCTCTCCCAAGTTGGATATGACCGTGAGAGACGTAGTGCTCGTGGCCTTGAATGTAGTGTCAATTGGGACCCGAGATTATCTAGTTAAAGCTGGAATTCTACCTGCTAATATATGGAAATAATGGCTTCGATCGGAATAATGATAGGTGGTGCGGCGATGAACGCATTGGCTTTCAGCGGTAGTGACTTTTTCTTCTCGAAACTGAAAAGCTCGGACGCGGATGAGGAGCGCAAGCGTCACGATTTAGCTGTAGAACAACTCAATAGCGCAAAGGAAGCACGGTCGCAAAAATGAACCGCCCATCTGGACTGGCTCAACGAAGATCTTCGACGCGAGAATCACGCCGTGCAAACTTTCCGGAACGTTGACGAAGCCATGCGCAAATACGCACGGGTATATCCGCATAAAATTCTCGAACCGCTGGATCCCGAACCCCAACTTTCAGATTTCTATGTACCGTCAGAGGCCCAAAAAGACCGCGAGATCGTGTTCATCGTCGTGGGAATGATTGCAACGGGTCTCGTCAGCTACTATATTGCAAAAACAATAAGCAATTGAACTTTTTTAATATATATATATATATAGAGAACGATGTTAGTTGACGAGCTTTATTACGCTTTGATCGATGTAGGCTACACGGCCATTAAACACCGTTTAGCTGGTGCAAAGGGTCTGATCAGTCTGGCCCAAGACTCTCTAGAGACGTGGCGCGAGGACGAACACTCGGCCACCCTTTTTGCAAAACGGATGTTAGATTCCTCCGATTTCCTTGAAAACTTAACCGGCAGCTGCAGCGAAACTTCCAACAAAGATTTAGTATCGACGAAGCATTTACCGGACGATCTGGCGAGGGCGTGTTGGAGACTGTTCGACCTACTAGAATACCTCGCATACGATGGACACGCGCAAGCTTGATAGCAAACTATCGACTCGCTTAGCGCGCAAGCTAGCGAACACGTACTACAGCCCCCGTGGCTACTGGAAGGGACTCGCGGCCATCAAAAACCTCGTGGCGGCGACCAAGGTTTCCGAAAACGCAGCCAAGGAATGGCTAAAGAGGCAGGCCATCTGGCAGATCTTTTTGCCCGCGTCGCACAATATTCCGCGGCCAAAATTTGACGTGCCAGTGCCGAACGAAGTCCACCAAGCGGTTCTCCTGTTTCTCCCTCACGATCGAGTCGTTCGCAAGACGTACAAGTACGCACTGACAATCGTTGACGTAGCGAGTCGGTATAAGGGGGCTGAGCCGCTGGCCACTAAAGAGTCTAAGGAGGTGGCCGAGGCTCTTTCCCGAATATATAAGAGGAGTCCTCTCAAATGGCCTGATCTTCTCCAGGTCGATCCCGGCCGCGAGTTCATGGGCGCTGTCTCTCAGCTGTTGGCTAAACACGACGTTTCTGTCAGACGCGGTCGCGTCAACATCCACCGGGACCAGCTGATCGTGGAGCGATTCCCCTTGTAGAACTCTGTCATTTTAGTCAGTAACCCGCCTTCTTTATCTTGGCGTCCTGGATTTTCGTCCTCCTGTACAGCTCTACCGCGTTACCTCTCCTGCAATGTCTCGGACACCCGTGCCAGTAGCATCCGTGAAACTGAAACACGGTCTTGGTCTCGTGACAGTAGCCATCGACCGGATCGCAGGCCACCCACCTATCCCCACCGTGACCGCATCTCGCGTGATGTATGTGCTTTCCCACCCTCTCCTCTTCTCTGCTCAACCATTGAATCGACACCGCGCTCGCTGACCCATTTGGATAGAATGCCTTCTCGTATGCCAACTGCGGTCTCTCTACCATCTTACCTGGACATATCACCACGGTCTTCCCACCCATGCAGGTGGTTGCGTGCCTGTGCATGTTACACGACTTTGTGAACCGTTGTTGACATCCGGAGCACCCGTACTCGTTCGTCATCTTGCGGAGGTTCGTTATGAGGAAAGAGTGACCTCCAAACATTCCTATCGTCATGATCTTCTCCCCAACCGCGTCGTAGTTTGCCGGAGACTTCATTAGGTACCACACTTCGTCGGCGGTGGGCTCGTAAACGCGAATGCCCAGCTTGAAGCGCTCTTCTACCTTCTTAATATCATCCAGGAGGATTCCCTTAGTACCCGGTCCGTTATCGTGACCGAGGTATTCGCGAGCCAGAGCTCATGCCTTCCTACAGCACCCGTCGGGTCTCCCTCCACGGTGGATGGCTATGCACCTAAACAGACACAAGTAGTCATCGTACGTGTCGACGGAATACATTCCCTTTTTCTGTCTTAACCAATCGGAGAGTTTTCCCGCTCCCATGAGAAGTTGTTGAGCGTCGAAGATCATCTTCACCTCGACCGATATCCAACGAACGAAGGTCCATTTTATGTTTGGTCTATCGACTTTGTCGATGTCCATTCGACCTCTCTCTATCGGATATCCAACTCTCAGCTTTGGCGATCTCGTTTATCCACGGACTACCCTTTGATTGTTTGTGATAGATCATCGTGTCGTCGGTCTCGATGTTCCTAATACGATACGAGCACGAATACCTCAGATAACACGCCATGGTCATCTCTGGGCGAATTTTATTCATTATGCGATTAGCGATCTCCCCGTCTACCCCCCTCTCAAAAGTCCATACTATCTTCCTCCTACCACTATCAACAGTTTCCCTAGCTTCGGCATATTCGGTGAGAACCCTGGGACCCTCTTCCACCAAATCTCTGGTGAGCTCTCTCCTACTCTTAGGAGGTCTCCCCACCAGACCTTGATAAATCTTATTGTAGTACGCTTTGTATAGTGGTTTTCTGCGCGCGCTGGGATCTTCTTTTGCACACTGACCGCACGCCGCAGCCTCTCCTCGTAGACGACGGCTCGCGCGTCACTTATCCTATCTGCTATATCTTTCTTGAGTCTCAAACCTCTTAGGGAAATTCCCCAACTCTTAGCTTGCTCTCTCATTTGCTTTATGGTAGGCATTATACTGAGTATAACCAATAGATGTTTATCTCTAATAGGGTGTAAGTTTATATTTGTGACAGATTGTTGTAATATACCGAGTATAACCAATGGAATTCTTGTCTCTAATAGGGTGTAAGTTGCCGATATTTATGACAGATTGTCAGATATACCGAGTATAACCAATGGAATTCTTGTCTCTAATAGGGTGTAAGTTGCTGATATTTATTATTGTCATATATACTGAGAATAACCAATGGATTTCTTATCTCTAATAGGGTGTATTTCACCTTATCGATTATTGCACAACACTACCTGGTGTTTCATCTTCAGGTTTATATTTAGTAACAGCCTTCGCTTCGTGGTCGTGTGGGCTAAGGCGCCACTCTATGGAGACATGGGTAGTGAGTTCGAATCTCGGCTGGACCTAAAACTTTTTTTATTTTTTATCCTTACAACTGCATGCCAACGGTGTTCCTATCCTTCTGCTCTAGGAAATATATGGTCTGGTGGTTGATGAAAAATATTTTTCCATTCTTCTCATACATACCCGCCGAACAGTGGGGGAAAATTCAAGTAGTATATGAGAGTCAACAATGATACAAGTTCCTACGGAAGGCACCGCGCGTAACTTGTATCATTTTGACTCTCATATACTACAATATGTCACGTGAAAGAAAAAAAAAAGAAATAGCTAAAATTTCTAAATTCTGGGTCGGGTTACAGGAAACAAACATTTTTTTAATGACGGCCTTGCCTCTACAATCTTACAGGAGATCCAAAGTTATGGCCAACTTCGTGACCAAATGTAAGCTGCGAGACTTTGGACGGCACGGCTTTCCCATAATTCAATATCGTCACAATTCCAGTGTTCAGGCTCTTCTCGACCGGCTTATGGTTCTCAGTAAATGGCCGGAATCTTTCACAGACACCGCCAACTGCTCCTGTAATATATAGAATTTGGTTGTTTCTTTGTTTGTTTAACTCTTTGCATGCTGGGAAACTTGTGTGTGGGCTATAAATAGTTCAAAAATAGCGGACAAGAAATCATCATATTTTCTTTTATTTCTCCCTGTAAATATCATGAATATGTCTTGGAATTTTATTAGAATTGAGTCCTGCGGATTCAATTGTAATGAAATTCCAAGACATATTTACAGAGAGAAATAAAACATATACTCCTAATAATTTGTTTGGCGGATATTTTCACCGCTAGCATGCAGAGTTGAAGGTACTTGACCACGCAGTAGGCACAAACTGTTCTTTATAGGAGTTAAACAAGTGTATAATTGTGTCACTATCTCACCAGTTCTAAAAATTATGAGTGCCCGCTATACAGATATAATCATTTAGCAATATCTACATTACTGATAGTGACTCGCGGTGGTATCAGTCTATTTTCATATGCAAATGAAGCACGACATTTTTTTATTATTTATACTAATTAAATGTGTCACCTGAATTTTTTTATTTACTTAATAGCGGTTTCCCAAAGCAAATTGTGTCCGAGTATTTACGGGTGTTATTGTATACTTACTGCCAGGCGATCCAACCCAGGCCAGGCCTAGGGTCCCCGAGGTGAAGTCCCGGTATGTGAACATGTACGCGAGACAGAATTCATCATGATTGTCTAACGAGTTGAGATTCAGGAAGTTCGATACGTCAAGGTGTTGACTGTAGAATGGCTGATACGCCGCATTGTTGCGTGAATCTTCATCCAGCACCTGGACGGACATGCAATTGATTGGTTGGTGGAATGTGCCTCCCCCTCACCCAAAGTGTATTATGTTGTTACCACTCAGCTGAACCGTCTCAACGAGATGGTTCAGCTGAGTGGTAACAACATACACTTTTGATGAGAAATGAGAAAAGTTGCAGAATTATATTCGAGGTGTTGGCTGTAGAATGGCTGATACGCCGCCTGTTGCGTGAAGCTTCATCCAGCACCTGGATGGACATGCAATTGATTGGTTGGTGGAATGTGCCTCCCCCTCACCCAAAGTGTATTATGTTGTTACCACTCAGCTGAACCGTCTCAACGAGATGGTTCAGCTGAGTGGTAACAACATACACTTTTGATGAGAAATGAGAAAAGTTGCAGAATTATATTCGAGGTGTTGGCTGTAGAATGGCTGATACGCCGCCTGTTGCGTGAAGCTTCATCCAGCACCTGGACGGACATGCAATTGATTGGTTGGTTGACCGATTGATTGATCAATTTGTTGGATGATTGGGGTATTTAGTGTCCCCCCCCACTCCCTCCCCTCACCCGAAGTGTATGTTGTTATCACTCAGTTGAACCGTCTCGTCAAGGTGGTTCAAATGAGTGGTAACAACATATACTTTAGATGATAAAAGTTGCAGAAAAATATTTAGAAATTTGTGCATAATATCTATCGGACATGAAAAACAAAACCGAAACTTCCTGTTCAAAGCAACAGTATGGGAAACTCATAAAACAAGTTTATATAATAATAATTACATTCCAGATCGTTTAATTTTTTGTAAATGTTAATTCTACAAATTTCAACTAGATTCCAAGTTGTGGGCTTGTTACCTTGACTCTGGGCTTAGCGGGGGCGCCACGAACATGAATTTGTCACAGGGTGGTAGAGTTCCATTGGAGCAATGCGTGTATGAAATGTGAAGCAGATCCGAGCAAGAAAATATAAGTTATAACCGATTTCTCTGATGTTAAGTTTTGTAAGGTGACTAAGTATGTGACATTGACCTCGAGATCAGTGGGGATTTGTCACAGCATGATAGTAGAGCCTTAGAGAAATGCATGCATGAAATATTAAGAATTTACGATGAAAGAAGTAGAAGTTATAACATATTTCTCTGATGTTAAGTTTTGTAAAGAGACTAAGTACGTGACCTTGACCTTGGGATCAGCGGGAGCTGGACGGTCGTGGATTTGTCACAGCATAACAGTACAACCTTAGAGGAATGCACGAGTGAAATATTAAGAATTTTCAATGAAGGAAATAGAAGTTATAACTTATTTCTCTGACGTTAAGTTTTGTAAAGAGACTAAGTATTTGACCTTGACCTTGGGATCAGCGGGGTTTGGGCAGTCGTGGATTTGGCACAGCATGGTAGTAGAGCCTTACAGGAATGCATGTGTGAAATATTAAGCATTTTAGATGAAGGAAATGGAACAACCCGACTCCAGGGGGGGTATAATAACTAGATGGCCGCGGTCCGCATGTTGTGCCCACCAAGTTTTAACAGTATACCGAAAAACATTAACCAAAAACTTTAACCGGATGCACATACGGACGTACACCAATGTGCCGACTATATCGCGATTGTACAGTATGTAACAGCATGATGCAATTAAGAAAACAGACTATAACCATACATGGTATATATATTGTACTCTTGCAGTCAGGCGGCAGTCCTGAATTAAACTTGTTACATATCAACAGGCTTTATATACTCGTACACTATGTGTCCACCCCCGGAACTAAATCTTACAGCGATGTTCCGCATGCAGGCGCGACAAAACCAGATACATACCAGCGTCCTAGCGACGACAAACTTGACACCAGTATAGGACAGCTGTTGGCTGCTACTTGGGTAGGTGGCAAAGTTGGTATTCTCGTAGATCTGGTTAATGGCATTCACGTGGTTCGCGTAGAACGCCAGGATTTCATCCCTGGCCACCTCCTTATTCTGTTTGGGGGAAAGTGAAAAGAATCAACCATTTAACCCCTCAGTAACTGACATGGACAATTTCATGTTGATTTCGAGACTGTTCCATAATGCAGAAAATGGGGTAATTTTGCAGAAAATAAAAAATATCCACAAATGGTGCAGATCCTGATGAGACGGCTCGTTACGAGCCGTCTCATCAGGATCTTCACCATTTGCAAATATTAGGAAAGACGTTGCCAGTGTTGAAAGGGTTAACGCTGCATCAACAGCTAAGGTCAATTAGGGATGAGACCTCCTTTTCAAGTTTCATCCGAAAGACCAGCAGGATGGAAATACTATGACAGTGTTTGGTATACCTATGGGGATTGACAAAAGACCAGCCGGATGGAAATACTATGACAGTGGGGACTGACAAAAAACCAGCCGGATGGAAATACTATGACAGTGTTTGGTATACCTATGGGGACTGACGAAAGACCAGCCGGATGGAAATACTATGACAGTGTTTGGTATGCCTATGGGGACTGACGAAAGACCAGCCGGATGGAAATACTATGACAGTGGGGACTGCCAAAGACCAGCCGGATGGAAATACTGTGACAGTGTTTGGTATGCCTATGGGGACTGACGAAAGAACAGCCAGATGGAAATACTATGACAGTGTTTGGTATACCTATGGGGACTGACAAAAGACCAGCCGAATGGAAATATTATGACAGTGTTTGGTATACTTATGGGGACTGACAAAAGACCAGCCGGATGTAAATACTATGACAGTGTTTGGTATACCTATGGGGACTGACGAAACACCAGCCGGATGGAAATACTATGACAGTGGGGACTGACGAAAGACCAGCCGGATGGAAATACTATGACAGTGTTTGGTATACCTATGGGGACTGACGAAAGACCAGCCGAATGGAAATACTATGACAGTGTTTGGTATGCCTATGTGGACTGACAAAAGACCAGCCGGATGGAAATACTATGACAGTGTTTGGTATGCCTATGGGGACTGACGAAAGACAGTGTTCGGTATGCCTATGGGGACTGACAAAAGACCAGCCGGATGGAAATACTATGACAGTGTTTGGTATATCTATGGGGACTGACAAAAGACCAGCCGGATGGAAATACTATGACAGTGTTTGGTATGCCTATGGGGACTGACAAAAGACCAGCCGGATGGAAATACTATGACAGTGTTTGGTATGCCTATCGGGACTGACAAAAGACAAGCCGGATGGAAATACTATGACAGTGGGGACTGACAAAAGACCAGCCGGATGGAAATACTATGACAGTGTTTGGTATACCTATGGGGACTGACAGAAGACCAGCCTGATGGAAATACGATGACAGTGTTTGGTATGCCTATGGGGACTGACAAAAGACCAGCCGGATGGAAATACTATGACAGTGTTTGGTATGCCTATGGGGACGGACAAAAGACCAGCCAGATGGAAATACTATGACAGTGTTTGGTATGCCTATCGGGACTGACAAAAGACCAGCCGGATGGAAATACTATGACAGTGTTTGGTATGCCTATGGGGACTGACAAAAGACCAGCCGGATGGAAATACTATATATGACAGTGTTTGGTATACCTATGGGGACTGACAAAAGACCAGCCGGATGGAAATACTATGACAGTGGGGACTGACAAAAGACCAGCCGGATGGAAATACTATAACAGTGTTTGGTATACCTATGGGGACTGACGAAAGACCAGCCGGATGGAAATACTATGACAGTGTTTGGTATGCCTATGGGGGACTGACGAAAGACCAGCCGGATGGAAATACTATGACAGTGGGGACTGACAAAAGACCAGCCGGATGGAAATACTATCATAGTGTTTGGTATACCTATGGGAACTGACAGAAGAACAGCCTGATGGAAATACTATGACAGTGTTTGGTATGCCTATGGGGACTGACGAAAGACCAGCCAGATGGAAATACTATGAAAGTGGGGACTGACAAAAGACCAGCCGGATGGAAATACTATGACAGTGTTAGGTATACCTATGGGGACTGACGAAAGACCAGCCAGATGGAAATATTATGACAGTGTTTGGTATACCTATGGGGACTGACAAAAGACCAGCCGGATGGAAATACTATGACAGTGTTTGGTATGCCTATGGGGAGTGACAAAAGACCAGCCGGATGGAAATACTATGACAGTGTTTGGTATGCCTATGGGGACTGACAAAAGACCAGCCGGATGGAAATACTATGACAGTGTTTGGTATGCCTATGGGGACTGACAAAAGACCAGCCGGATGGAAATACTATGACAGTGTTTGGTATACCTATGGGGACTGACAAAAGACCAGCCAGATGGAAATACTATGACAGTGTTTGGTATGACTATGGGGACTGACGAAAGACCAGCTGGATGGAAATACTATGACAGTGTTTGGTATGCCTATGGGGACTGACGAGAAAAGACCAGCCGGATGGAATATATTGACAGTGTTTGATATACCTATGGGGACTGACGAAAGACCAGCGTGGATGGAAATTACTATGACAGTGTTTGGTATGCCTATGGGGACTGACGAAAGACCAGCCGGATTGGAAATACTATGACTGACGTGTTTGGTATGCCTATGGGGACTGACAAAAGACCAGCCGGATGGAAATACTATGACAGTGTTTGGTATGCCTATGGGGACTGACGAAAGACCAGCCGGATGGAAATACTATGACAGTGTTTGGTATACCTATGGGGACTGACAAAAGACCAGCTGGATGGAAATACTATGACAGTGTTTGGTATGCCTATGGGGACTGACGAAAGCCCAGCCAGATGGAAATACTATGACAGTGTTTGGTATGCCTATGGGGACTGACAAAAGACCAGACGGATGGAAATACTATGACAGTGTTTGGTATGCTGCCTATGGGGACTGACAGAAGACCAGCCCGATGGAAATACTATGACAGTGTTTGGTATGCCTATCGGGACTGACAAAAGACCAGCCTGATGGAAATACTATGACAGTGTTTGGTATGCCTATGGGGACTGACGAAAAGACCAGCGGATGGAAATACTATGACAGTGGGGGACTGACAAAGACCAGCCGGATGGAAATACTATGACAGTGTTTGTATTACCTATGGGGACTGACGAAAGACCAGCCGGATGGAAATTACTATGACAGTGTTTGGTATGCCTATGGGGACTGACGAAAGACCAGCCGGAGGAATGAAAATACTATGCAGTGTTTGGTATGCCTATGGGGACTGACAAAAGACCAGCCTCGGATGGAAATACTATGACAGTGTTTGGTATGCCTATGGGGACTGACAAAAGACCAGCCGGATGGAAATACTATGACAGTGTTTGGTATACCTATGGGGACTGACAAAAGACCAGCTGGATGGAAATACTATGACAGTGTTTGGTATGCCTATGGGGGACTGACGAAAGAAGCCCAGCCAGATGGAAATACTATGACAGTGTTTGGTATGCCTATGGGGACTGACAAAAGACCAGACGGATGGAAATACTATGACAGTGTTTGGTATGCTGCCTATGGGGACTGACAGAAGACCAGCCCGATGGAAATACTATGACAGTGTTTGGTATGCCTATCGGGACTGACAAAAGACCAGCCTGATGGAAATACTATGACAGTGTTTGGTATGCCTATGGGGACTGACGAAAGACCAGCCGGATGGAAATACTATGACAGTGTTTGGTATACCTTGGGGGATGGGGTTGACAAAAGACCAGCTGGATGGAAATACTATGACAGTGTTTGGTATGCCTATGGGGACTGACGAAAGCCCAGCCAGATGGAAATACTATGACAGTGTTTGGTATGCCTATGGGGACTGACAAAAGACCAGACGGATGGAAATACTATGACAGTGTTTGGTATGCTGCCTATGGGGACTGACAGAAGACCAGCCCGATGGAAATACTATGACAGTGTTTGGTATGCCTATCGGGACTGACAAAAGACCAGCCTGATGGAAATACTATGACAGTGTTTGGTATGCCTATGGGGACTGACGAAAGACCAGCCGGATGGAAATACTATGACAGTGGGGACTGACAAAAGACCAGCCGGATGGAAATACTATCACAGTGTTTGGTATACCTATGGGGACTGACAAAAGACCAGCCTGATGGAAATACAATGACATGTGATTTTGGTATGCCTATGGGGACTGACGAAAAGCCCAGCCAGATGGATATACTATGACAGTGTTTGGTATGCCTATGGGGACTGACAAAAGACCAGACGGATGGAAATACTATGACAGTGTTTGGTATGCTGCCTATGGGGACTGACAGAAGACCAGCCCGATGGAAATACGATGACAGTGTTTTGTATGCCTATGGGGACTGACAAAAGACCAGCCGGATGGAAATACTATGACAGTGTTTGGTATGCCTATAGGGGACTGACAAAAGACCAGCCGGATGGAAATACTATGACAGTGTTTGGTATACCTATGGGGACTGAAGAAAGACCAGCCGGATGGAAAATACTATGACAGTGTTTGGTATGCCGATGGGGGACTGGACGAAAGACCAGCCGGATGGAAATACTATGACAGTATGGGACTGACAAAAGACCAGCCGGGATGGAAATACTATGACAGTGTTTGGTATACCTCCTGGGGACTGACAGTTGACCAGCTGATGGAGTATAAACTATGACAGTGTTTGGTATGCCTATGGGGACTGACGAAATTAAGACCAGCCGGATGGAAATACTATGACAGTGGGGACTGACAAAAGACCAGCCGGATGGAAATACTATGACAGTGTTTGGTATGCCTATGGGGACTGACAAAAACGACCAGCCGGATGGAAATACTATGACAGTGTTTGGTTATACCTATGGGGAACTGACAAAAGACCAGCCAGATGGAAATACTATGACAGTGTTTGGTATTATGCCTATGGGGACTGACAAAAGACCAGCTGGATGGAAATACTATGACAGTGTTTGGTATTGCCTATGGGGACTGACGGAAAGACAGCCGGATGGAAATACTATGACAGTGTTTGATTATACCTATGGGGGACTGACGAAAAGACCAGCCGGATGGAAATACTATGACAAGTGTTTGGTATGCCTATGGGGACTGACAAAAGACCAGCGGATGGAAATACTATGACAGTGTTTGGTATGCCTATCGGGGGACTGACAAAAGACCAGCCGGATGGAAATACTATGACAGTGTTTGGTGCCTATGGGGACTGACAAAGACCAGCGGATGGAAATACTATGACAGTGTTTTGGTATGCCTATGGGGGACTGACGTAAAGACCCAGCCAGATGGAAATACTATGGACAGTGTTTGGTATACCTATGGGGACTGATTAAAAGGACCAGCTGGATGGAATACTTTGACAGTGTTTGGTATGCCTATCGGGACTGTCAAAAGACCAGCGGATGGAAATACTATGACAGTGTTTGGTATACCTATCGGGACTGACAAAAGACCAGCCTGATGGAACTAGATTGGTCAGTAAGCGAGGCTTACGGAATACCCCCCGCGTGGGCCCAGGTACCCCTTAAAATATGTACAAATTTCCAAGTGTGTGGGCTTGTGACCTTGACTCTGGGAATTAGCGTGGCGGACGGCTATTGAACGGAATGAATTTGTCACAGGGTGGTTAGAGGTCCATTGGAGCAATGAGTGTGTGAAATGTGAAGCAGATCCGAGCAAGGAAATAGAAGTTATAAACCGATTTCTTTTGATGTTAAGTTTTGTAAAGAGACTACCGTATAACCTCGAATTAACGCCCCGGAGGCGTTACATTTTACAAAAGGGGGGGGGGGGGGACGTTTTTTTTTTATTTGTTTTTTTTTTTTGGGGGATTTGGGGGGAGGGGGGGGGGGGTTTATTAGCCAGTAAAAAAAAAAAAAAAAAAAAAAAAAAAAAAAATTATTACCAAGGACCACCAATTTCAAAACACAAATAAAGATTTAAAGACTATTTGTGTTTGTAAATTGGCGGTCATTGGTAAAAATAAAAAAAAAAAATAAAAAAAAAAAAAAAAAAATTTATTTGGGGGGGGGGGGGGGGGGGGCGTTTATTAGCCATTAAAAAAAAAAAAAAAAAAAAAAAAATGTTTTTTTTTTATTTTTTTTTACCAAGGAACCGCCAATTTCAAACACAAATAAGGATTTTAATGGATTATTTGTGTTTGAAATTGGCGGTCACTGGTAAAAAAAAATTATTTTTTTTTTTTTTTATTTGGGGGGGGGGGGGGGGGGGGGGGGGCGTTTATTAGCCATTAAAAAAGTAAAAAAAAGAAAAAAAAAAGAAAAAGAAAAAAAAGAAAATACCAAGGACCGTCAATTTCAAACACAAATAAGGATTTAAGGATTATTTGTGTTTGAAATTGGCGGTCATTGGTAAAAAATTATTATTATTTTTTATTTTTTATTTGGGGGGGGGGGGGGGGGGGGGGGGGGGGTGGGGGGGGGGTTATTAGCCGAAAAAAAAAGAAAAAAAAAAAAAAATTAAAAAAAAAAAAAATTGTTTTTTACCAAGGACCGCCAATTTCAAACACAAATTAAGGATTTAAGGAGTTTATTTATTTGTGTTTGAAATTGGCGGTCATTGGTAAAAAAAAAAAAATTATTTGGGGGGGGGGGGGGGTGGGGGGGTGGGGGGGGGTTTATTAGCCATTAAAAAAAAAAAAAAAAAAAGGGGGGGGGGTGCGTTTATTAGGAGGGGGGCGTGTTAAGCCGAGGTTATACGGTATGTATGTGACGTTGACTCGAGATCAGCGGGGATTTGTCACAGCATATGAAAATATTAAGTATTTTCCATGAAAGAAATAGAAGTTTTTATAACATATTTCTCTGATGTTAAGTTTTGTAAAGAGACTAAGTATGTGACCTTGACCTTGGGATCAGCGGGGGTTGGACACTCGTAGATTTGTGACAGCATGATAGTACAACCTTAGAGGAATGCAACAAGTGAAATAATAAGAATTTTCAATGAGGAAATAGAAGTTAATTAACTTATTTCTCTGATGTTAAGTTTTGTAAAGAGTATTTGACCTTGACATTGGGATTCAGCGGGGGTTGGACGGTCATGGATTTTGCACAGCATGGTTAGTAGAGCTTACAGGAATGCATTGTGTGAAATATTAAGCATTTTAGATGAAGGAAATAGAAGTTAAACAATATTTCTCTGATGTTAAGTTTTGTAAAGAGACTAAGTATTTGACCTTGAACCTTGGGATCTGCGGGGGTTGGACGGTCGTGGATTTGGCACAGCATGGTAGTAGAGCCTTACAGGAATGCATGTGTGAAATATTAAGCATTTTTTTTAGATGAAGGAAATAGAAGTTATAACAACTATTTCTCTGATGTTAAGTTTTGTAAAGAGACTAAGTATTTTGGACCTTGACCTTGGGATCTGCGGGGGTTGGAGGTTGGACGGTCGTGGATTTTGGCACAGCATGGTAGTAGAGCCTTACAGGAATGCATGTGTGAAATTATTAAGCATTTTAGATGAAGGAAATAGAAGTTATAAGAATATTTCTCTGATGTTAAGTTTTAAGGTTACGGATAAGTAATTGACCTTGACCTTGGGATTCTGCGTTGGGGTTGGACGGTCGTGGATTTGGCACAGCATGGTAGTAGAGCCTTTATTACAGGAATGCATGTGTGAAATATCAAGCATTTTAGATGAAGGAAATAGAAGTTATAACAATATTTCTCTGATGTTAAGTTTATCCGGACGGACGGACGGACGCACGGACGGACGGACGGTTCGGTTACGGACAACCTGACTCCAGTATACCCCCCCTCAACTCGTTGCGGGGGGTATAAATACTATGACAGTGTTTGATATGCCTATGGGGACTGACGAAAGACCAGCCGGATGGAAATACTATGACAGTGGGGACTGACAAAAGACCAGCCGGATGGAAATACTATCAAAGTGTTTGGTATACCTATGGGGACTGACAAAAGACCAGCCTGATGGAAATACAATGACAGTGTTTGGTATGCTTATGGGGACTGACGAAAGCCCAGCCAGATGGAAATACTATGACAGTGTTTGGTATGCCTATGGGGACTGACAAAAGACCAGACGGATGGAAATACTAAGACAGTGTTTGGTATGCTGCCTATGGGGACTGACAGAAGACCAGCCCGATGGAAATACGATGACAGTGTTTTGTATGCCTATGGGGACTGACAAAAAGACCAGGCGGATGGAAATACTATGACAGTGTTTGGTATGCCTATGGGGGACTGACAAAAGACCAGCTGGATGGAAATACTATGACAGTGTTTGGTATACCTATGGGGACTGACGAAAGACCAGCCGGATGGAAATACTATGACAGTGTTTGGTATGCCTATGGGGGACTGACGAAAGACCAGCCGGATGGAAATACTATGACGGAGTGGGGGACTGACAAAAGAGCCAGCCGGATGGAAAATACTATGACAGTGTTTGGTATACTATGGGGACTGACAGAAGACCAGCCTGATGGAAATACGTATGACAGTGTTTGGTATGCCTATGGGGACTGACGAAGACCAGCCGGATGAAAATACCTATGAAAGTGGGGACTGACAAAAAAGACCAGCCGGATGGAAATACTATGACAGTGTTAGGTTTATACCTATGGGGACTGACGGAAAGACCAGCCGGATGGAAATATTATGACAGTGTTTGGTATACCTATGGCGACTGACAAAAGACCAGCCGGATGGAAATACTATGACAGTGTTTGGTATGCCAATATTGGGGAGTGACAAAAAAGACAGCCGGAGATGGAAATACTATGAGTGTTTGGTATGCCTATGGGGACTGACAAAAGACCAGCGGATGGAAATACTATGACAGTGTTTGGTGTATACCTATGGGGACTGACAAAAAGACCAGCAGATGGAAATACTATGACAGTGTTTGGTATGCCTATGGGGACTGACAAAAGACCAGCTGGATGGAAATACTATGACAGTGTTTGGTATGCCTATGGGGACTGACGAAAGACCAGCCGGATGGAAATACTATGACAGTGTTTGGTATACCTATGGGGACTGACGAAAGACCAGCCGGATGGGAATACTATGACAGTGTTTGGTATGCCTATGGGGACTGAGGAAAGACCAGCCGGATGGAAATACTATGACAGTGTTTGGTATGCCTATGGGGACTGACAAAAGACCAGCCGGATGGAAATACTATGACAGTGTTTGGTATGCCTATGGGGACTGACAAAAGACCAGCCCAATGGAAATACTATGACAGTGTTTGGTATGCCTATCGGGACTGACAAAAGACCAGCCGGATGGAAATACTATGACAGTGTTTGGTATGCCTATGGGGACTGACAAAAGGCCAGCCGGATGGAAATACTATGACAGTGTTTTGTATGCCTATGGGGACTGACGAACGTCCAGCAGGATGGAAATACTATGACAGTGTTTGGTATACCTATGGGGACTGACAAAAGACCAGCTGGATGGAAATACTATGACAGTGTTTGGTATGCCTATCGGGACTGTCAAAAGACCAGCCGGATGGAAATACTATGACAGTGTTTGGTATGCCTATCGGGACTGACAAAAGACCAGCCTGATGGAAATACTATGACAGTGTTTGGTATGCCTATGGGGACTGACGAAAGACCAGCCGGATGGAAATACTATGACAGTGGGGACTGACAAAGAATAGCCTGGATGGAAATACTATCACAGTGTTTGGTATACCTATGGGGACTGACAAAAGACCAGCCTGATGGAAATACAATGACAGTGTTTGGTATGCCTATGGGGACTGACGAAAAACCAGCCAGATGGAAATACTATGACAGTGTTTGGTATGCCTATGGGGACTGACGAAAGACCAGCCGGATGGAAATACTATGACAGTGTTTGGTATACCTATGGGGACTGACGAAAGACCAGCCGGATGGAAATACTATGACAGTGTTTGGTATGCCTATGGGGACTGACGAAAGACCAGCCGGATGGAAATACTATTTGGTATGCCTATGGGGACTGACAAAAGACCAGCCGGATGGAAATACTATGACAGTGTTTGCTATGCCTATGGGGACTGAGAAAAGACAAGCCGGATGGAAATACTATGACAGTGTTTGGTATGCCTATCGTGACTGACAAAAGACCAGCCGGATGGAAATACTATGACAGTGTTTGGTATGCCTATGGGGACTGACAAAAGACCAGCCGGATGGAAATACTATGACAGTGTTTGGTTATACCTATGGGGACTGACGAGATGACCAGACCGGATGGAAATTACTATGACAGTGTTTGGTTATGCCTATGTGGGATCTGACGAAACGACCAGCCGGATGGAAATACTACGACAGTGGGGGACTGACAAAATAAGACCAGCGGATGGAAATACTATGACAGTGTTTGGTATACCTATGGGACTGACAGAAGACCAGCCTGATGGGAAATACTATGACAATGTTTGGTATGCCTATGGGGGACTGGACAAAAGACCAGCCGGATGGAAAATACTATGACAGTGGGGACTGACAAAAGACAGTCGGATGGAAATACTAGGACAGTGTTTGGTATGCCTATGATGGGGACTGACGAAAGACCAGCCGGATGGATATACTTCTGACAGTGTTTTTGGTTTATACCTATGGGGACTGACGAAAGACCAGCCGGATGGAAATACTAGGACAGTGTTTGGTATACCTATGGGGACTGACAAAAGACCAGCCGAATGGAAATACTGTGACAGTGTTTGGTATGCCTATGGGGACTGACAAAAGACCAGCTGGATGGAAATACTATGACAGTGTTTGGTATGCCTATGGGGACTGACAAAAGACCAGCGGGATGGAAATACTATGACAGTGTTTGGTAAGCCTATGGGGACTGACAAAAGACCAGCCGGATGGAAATACTATGACAGTGTTTGGTATGCCTATCGGGACTGACAAAAGACCAGCTGGATGGAAATACTATGACAGTGTTTGGTATGCCTATGGGGACTGACAAAAGACCAGCCGGATGGAAATACTATGACAGTGTTTGGTATGCCTATGGGGACTGACGAAAGACCAGCCGGATGGAAATACTATGACAGTGTTTGGTATACCTATGGGGACTTACGAAAGACCAGCCGGATGGAAATACTATGACAGTGTTCGGTATACCTATGGGGACTGCAAAAGACCAGCCGGATGGAAATACTATGACAGTGTTTGGTATGCCTATGGGGGTGGGACTGACAAAAGACCAGCCGGATGGAAATACTATGACCAGTGTTTGGTATGCCTTATGGGGACTGACAAAAGACAAGCGGATGGGAAATACTATGACAGTGTTTGGTATACCTATGGGGACTGACGAAAGACCAGCCAGATGGAAATACTATGACAGTGGGGACTGACGAAAGACCAGCCGGATGGAAATACTATGACAGGTTTTGGTTTGGTATGCCTATGGGGAATGAAAAAAAAAAATAAAAAAAAAAAAAAAAAAAACAGTTCCGGATGGGAAATATTATGGAATGTAGTTTGGTATGTCTAGGGGGTGGGATTGGAGCCCGGTACCTCTGGTATTCATTCTCATCCGAAAGAAGGATGGAAATACTATGACAGTGTTTTGTATGCCTATCTGGATTGACGCCAGTACCTCTGGTATTCAAGTCTCATCCGAAAAACCAGTGGGATGGAAATAGTATGACAGTGTTTCAGGGATTCCGCTGGGGAAAATAAAAAAATCGCCACTTCAAAAAAAAAATTTTTGATGTCAATTGTTTATTTTTATCGCCAATTGCGATAGTGGCGATCGCCAGCGGAATCCCTGGTGTTTGGTATGTCTAGGGTGTGGATTGAACCCACAACCTGTCGTATTGAAATCCAGTGACCCAACCTCTAGGCCATAATCCATCCATGTTAAAAGCAGAATAGACGGCTGATGACCTCCTGAAAAACAGTTGGTAGTATTAGGCTATTTTCATATGCAAATGAGGCAGGATATTATACAATTATTTATATCAACTAAAAGCATCACTTTAATAAATATTTTTATCAACACATCATAAAGTATGATCATTACGCATAAAAAAATAACTACATGGAATAAATAGTTGTTTCCATAATCATTTTAATAATAAGTTTAAGGTAATTCGCGTTTGATATCAATATCCAGGGCTCCAGGTAAAGAATTATAGTCTGTTTCACGAAAGCTGCCCAAATTTTACGACCATATAAACAATTAAAAAACCATATTTTTTTCGATAATATTAAATTAAAGGAAAATTTAAGAATGAGCCTTCTTTTTATTTCGTGAAATTTGGTTAAATATTGATTTTATTGCGAAAACAAAATTTCCCCATGTTAAATCCCCATAGACATCTTCACGAGTGAAGATGTCTATGGGGATTTAACATGGGGAAATTTTTTAGAATTTCAGAAATACTGGACCGATTTTTAAAATTTAACTTTTGTTTTCTTAGTTAGATCATTTCCAAGCTATCCAGCTAGGTTTCGGAGTCAATTTCCAAAATCTTTAGTTTTTTGACTCCTCCCACAACTCCTCTACCTTTTTCCCCCATGTTAAATTCCCATAGAGAAATCAATTTTTCGTAATAAAACCAATATTTGACCGAATTTCACGAAATAAAAAGAAGGCTCATTCTTAATTTTTCCTTTAATTTAATATTATCAAAATAAATCTTGTTTTTGAAGTGTTTATACAGCTGTAAAATTTGGGCAGCTTTCGTGAAACAGACAGTAGTAATTGAGTATTGTCACTCCATCATTCTGAAACAATTGGGTATTTCAAAATTTTAATTGGGTAAAATAAAATCACACTGCTGTTTACACATCAGCAGACCGCACTTATTGAATAGTTTGCTTCTAAATGAAAACACATCTGGTATTTCATTAGAATTGTCTCCTTGGAGACAATTCTAATGAAATACCAAGATGTGTTTTCATGGAAAAATAAGAAAATATGCTATATTTATGGTTTGTTTATTGTTTTCTACAGCATGATAAAGATACCACAAATTTTTCATTGCTTTTTGATACTCACTACTTCTGATTTCAATTGGGTTTTTGGCAATTTTAATTGGGTATTTACGCAAATACGCAGCTTATCTGGAGCCCTGATATCAAAGAAATAAACAAAAAAAAGATGTCTCACTATATTATGTGGGACTCTATGTTTAAGATTTTCCAGAACTGAATTTGGCATAAATCATATAAATAACATCATTAATATGATACAAACAGATTATGGTCCAGTTGAATACCAACTAACAAATTAACAAAATTATTCACAGTTCAGTTTTGCATGTCCTCTGACTTGTTTGTCAATTTTAAAACGTCAATTATGGAAAACATGACTGATTTGCCAAAAAATATGTTTATTTTTTGATGTGCAATTATCATACATTATTTTTTCAGGTGACGTATTTAATCAGTATAAATAATTAAACGAGGATGGCCGCGGCCCGCATGTCGAGCCCGCCGAGGCATTTGATGGTCTCAGAGTGTATTTATTTGAAGTTTGATGCCCAATAAGCATACAAAGTTTCAAGCAAATCTGACTTACGGTTACAGAGATAGTAGGTATGTGAAAACTTTAACGCAAATTTTGACAGAAACTTTAACGCAAACTTCTAAGTCATTTGACCTTGACATACGGGCACAGGGGCCGCATGAGTGGGACACAGAATGAATATATTGATGATGACTAATAAGCATATGAAGTTTCAAGTCAATGTGACTTAGGACTGCAGAGATATAAGGTATTTAAAAACTTTAACGCAGATTTCGGAACCCAAACTTCCAAGTCATTTGACCTTGACCTTGGACACAGGGGCCGCATGAGTGGGATACAGCATGAATATATGGATGATGACTAATAAGTATATGAAGTTTCAAGTCAATGTGACTTAGGACTGCAGAGATATAAGGTATTTAAAAAGTTTAACGCATATTTCAGACGGACGGACGGACGAACGGACGTACTTACGAGACGTACATTGTGGGGTTCCTAACCCTAACCTATCCTAAATCAAACCCCATAAAGATCAATCAAACAGAAAAAACAACCCCATAAGACAAAATGACAAACAGAATAAGCATCTCTTAACAAGTCCATCACTGTGTGGTTAACCTCACAATGTAGCTCTCGTTTGTACGGACGCACGGACACCCGGACGTCATTGTGATCACTATGTCTCGCTTTCCGCAAGCGGGCTCGACAAAAAAATAGCATGCCTCATTTGCATATGAAAATAGCCTAATAAAACTAGATTGGTCAGTAAGCGAGGCTTACGGAATACCCCCCGCGTGGGCCCAGGTACCCCTAAAATATGTACAAATTTCCAAGTGTGTGGGCTTGTGACCTTGACTCTGGGATTAGCGCGAGCGGCATGAACGTGAATTTGTCACAGGGTGGTAGAGGTCCATTGGAGCAAAGAGTGTGTGAAATGTGAAGCAGATCCGAGCAAGGAAATAGAAGCTATAACCGATTTCTGTGATGTTAAGTTTTGTAAAGAGACTACCGTATAACCTCGAATTAACGCCCCGGAGGCGTTACATTTTACAAAAGGGGGGGGGGGGGGGGGGGGTGCGTTTATTAGCCAGTAAAAAAAAAAGAAAAAAAAAAATATACTTACCAAAGACCGCCAATTTCAAACACAAATAAGGATTTAAGGATTATTTGTGTTTGAAATTGGCGGTCATTGGTAAAATTAATTATTATTTTTATTTTTTATTGTGGGGGGGGGGGGGGGGGGGGGGGGGGTGGGGGGGGGGGGGGTTTATTAGCCAGTAAAAAAAAAAAAAAAAAAATGAAAAAAAAAAAAGAAAAAAAAAAAAATTATTACCAAGGACCACCAATTTCAAACACAAATAAAGATTGGCGGTCATTGTTAAAAAAAAAAAAAAAATTATTTGGGGGGGGTTAGCCATTAAAAAAAAAAAAAAAGGGGGGGGGCGTTTATTAGGAGGGGGGCGTTAAGCCAAGATTATACGGTTTAGTATGTGACGTTGACCTCGAGATCAGCGGGGATTTGTCACAGCATATGAAATATTAAGTATTTTCCATGAAAGAAATAGAAGTTATAACATATTTCTGATGTTAAGTTTTGTAAAGAGACTAAGTATGTGACCTTGACCTTGGGATCAGCGGGGGTTGGACACTCGTAGAGTTGTGACAGCATGATAGTACAACCTTAGAGGAATGAACAAGTGAAATAATAAGAATTTTCAATGAAGGAAATAGAAGTTATAACTTATTTCTCTGATGTTAAGTTTTGTAAAGAGTATTTGACCTTGACATTGGGATCAGCGCGGGTTGGACGGTCATGGATTTTGCACAGCATGGTAGTAGAGCCTTACAGGAATGCATGTGTGAAATATTAAGCATTTTAGATGAAGGAAATAGAAGTTATAACATATTTTCTCTGATGTTAAGTTTTGTAAAGAGACTAAGTATTTGACCTTGACCTTGGGATCTGCGGGGGTTGGACGGTCGTGGATTTGGCACAGCATGGTAGTAGAGCCTTACGGAAGGAATGCATGTGTGAAATATTAAGCATTTTAGATGAAGGAAATAGAAGTTATAACAATATTTCTCTGATGTTAAGTTTTGTAAAGAGACTAAGTATTTGACCTTGACCTTGGGATCTGCGGAGGTTGGACGGTCGTGGATTTGGCACAGCATGGTAGTAGAGCCTTACAGGAATGCATGTGTGAAATATTAAGCATTTTAGATGAAGGAAATAGAAGTTATAAGAATATTTCTCTGATGTTAAGTTTACGGACTAAGTAATTGAACTTGACCTTGGGATCTGCGGGGGTTGGACGGTCGTGGATTTGGCACAGCTATGGTAGTAGAGCTTACAGGAATGCATGTGTGAAATATCAAGCATTTTAGATGAAGGAAATAGAAGTTATAACAATATTTCTCTGATGTTAAGTTTATCCGGACGGACGGACGGACGGACGGACAACCTGACTCCAGTATACCCCCCCTCAACTCGTTGCGGGGGGTATAATAAATATCACTAAATGATTAGATCTGTATAGCGGCCACTCGTAATGTTTAGAACTGGTGGAATACTGACACAATTATACACTTATCTAATTCCTATAAAGAACATTTTGTGCATGTACACAATGTTCATATGTCATACAGAATTGACACAAAATTAAGACGTCAATTTTTGACATTATTTACATGAATGTGGCTGTGACTGGAGAAATGAGGCTTACGGGCTTTGCAACCAGTGTAGATCCAGATCAGCCTGTGCATCCGCACAGTCTGATCAGGATCTGCACTGTTCGCCATTCTATCAATGAAACACCCATCAAGCTTCTAACAATCAATATAGATCATTATCCAACTATCATAATCGAAATACAGCGATATCAAAAGGCAGATAACCGCAGAATCGTGCAATTATCTAACATACTCACGCCACTGGACTTGGCCACAAAGTGGTCCCAGAACTCAATGTCGGAGCGGAGGTATAAATTACAGGTGTTGTTTTCTCCGATCAGTGCACGTTTCCAGCGTGCGTGTTCGTTTTCCACCCCGTTGGAAGTTGAAGCATATTTGTTGTGTTCGCCGGCCACTTCCTGCCACTCCAGTCCACTCTGGGAATTATTGAATGATTGGTTGGTTGGATCAAGTGATTAATTGATTTGCTGGTTGGTTGATCAATCAAATGATTAACTGATTGGCTGGCTGGTTGGTTGGTTGGTCATCAAGTGATTAATTGATTGGCTGGTTGGTTGGTTGGTTGGTTGGTTGATCAAGTGATTAATTGATTGGCTGGTTGGTTGGTTGATCAATCAAGTGATTAATTGATTGGCTGGTTGGTTGATCAAGTGATTAATTTATTGCTGGTTGGTTGGTTGATCAATCAAGTGATTAATTGATTGCTGGTTGGCTGGTTGATCAATCAAGTGATTAATTGATTGGCTGGTTGGTTAGTTGGTTGATGAAGTGATTAATTGATAGGCTGGTTGGTTGGTTGATAAATCAAGTGATTAATTGATTGCTGGTTGGTTGGTTGGTTGATTAATCAAGTGATTAATTGATTGGCTGGTTGGTTGGTTGATCAATCAAGTGATTAATTGATTGCTGGTTGGCTGGTTGATCAATCAAGTGAGTATTTATTGGCTGGTTGGCTGGTTGGTTGGTTGGTTGGTTGGTTGATCAAGTGATTAATTGATTGGCTGGTTGGTAAGTTGATCAATCAAGTGATTAATTGATTGGCTGGTTGGTTGATCAAGCAATTGATTAATTGATTGATTGCTGGTTGGCTGGTTGATCAATCAAGTGAGTAATTGATTGGCTGGTTGGTTGGTTGATCAAGTGATTAATTGATTGGCTGGTTGGTTGATCAATCAAATGATTAATTGATTGCTGGTTGGTTGGTTGATCAATCAAGTGATTAATTGATTGCTGGTTGGTTGGTTGATGGGTGATTGACCATGTGACTAATGGTTAAATGATGGACTGGTTGGCTGCTTGATTAAATGTTTGTTGCTCGATTGGTTTATTGGTGGTTGTTTGGTAAATTGGTGACTTGGTGGGTTGATTCATCCAAGTGATTAGTTGGTTGAGTGGGTGGTTGATGGATTGGTTGGTTAAAGGAACACGTTCACGATTTATGAGGCTTAACACACAAAAAAAACATGAAAACAAATTATTTCGCATTTTACTCAATAAACCAGGGGGCCGTTTCACTAAACTTTGTACGACTATAATGTTTGTACACTTAGGAGCATTTTAGTCATACAAAGTTTAGTGCAACGGGCCCCGAACACTGAAGGCATACATACCCGTGCCGCGCGGTTCTGTGGTTTAACCTCCGAGGATACGACCTCCCGCATCCAGGCGCGAGCCTTAGCATTGCCGCACGTGCCCGGGTCCTGCGTTCCACCGTGCTCCTGTATCCGTCGCTCCCTATGGTTGATTGATTGAGAGCTCCAGATACGGTGCGTATTGGCGTATTTTACGCACTAATTTTAGCAGAATACACATTGATTTTCAAATTGAGTAGTGAAAATACCATAATAAAGTTGAAATATACTTACTTGAGCTGCAAGCTTTTTGCAGCTAAGATAAGTGAATGTTTAATACTCTTGATACACAGCTTATCTGGAGCTCTGTTGATTGGCTTTATTGATTTGATAGATTGACTGATTAATTGATGATATTGCTGCAAATTCCAGGAGTCAAAATCAAAGTTCCATGGTCAAAGTATAGAAAACACTTTATTGATTATTTATTGATTGTATTAAATTGGGTTTTGCATCCCGCTCAATGGACATAAAACCCAATTCTGTATCCACCAAAACTGTATCTACCACAAATTCACCCAAGCTCAAACTGTACAATCAAATCGCTGCCAGTAATTAATTGTCCGGTTCAGAGAGGTTTTAGTTGGTCGAATAAAAAATAAAATTTTGAATTTTACACACCATATGGAAGCTACATATCAAGTGTCAAGCCATCTCGTACTATGGTTTAAACATTTTACACACCAAATGGAAGCTACATATCAAGTGTCAAGCCATCTCGTACTATGGTTTAAACATTTTACACACCATATGGAAGCTACATATCAAGTGTCAAGCCATCTCGTACTATGGTTTAAACATTTTTAACACACCATATGGAAGCTACATATCAAGTGTCAGCCATCTCGTACTATGGTTTAAACATTTTACACACAAATGGAAGCTACATATCAAGTGTCAAGCCATCTCGTACTATGGTTTAAAACATTTTACACACCATACGGAAGCTACATATCAAGTGTCAAGCCATCTCGTATATGGTTTAAACATTTTTACACACCATATGGAAGCTACATACCAAGTGCAAGCCATCTCGTACTATGGTTTAAACATTTTACACACCATATGGGAAGCTACATATCAAGTGTCAAGCCATTCTGTTACTATGGTTTAAACATTTTTACACCATATATATGGAGCTACTACCAAGTGTCAAGCCATCTCGTACTATGGTTTAAACATTTTACACACCATAGGAAGCTACATACCAAGTGTCAAGCCATCTCGTACTATGGTTTAAACATTTTACACACCATACGGAAGCTACATACCAAGTGCAAGCCATCTCGTACTATGGTTTAAACATTTTACACACCATACGGAAGCTACATACCAAGTGTCCAGCCATCTCGTACTATGGTTTAACATTTTACACACCATATGGAAGCTACATACCAAGTGTCAAGCCCATCTCGTACTATGGTTTTAAACATTTTACACACCATATGGAAGCTACATACCAAGTGTCAAGCCATCTCGTATTGGTATTTTAACATTTTACACACCATATGGAAGCTACATACCAAGTGTCAAGCCATCTCGTACTATGGTTTAAACATTTTTACACACCTATGGAAGCTACATACCAAGTGTCAAGCCATCTCGTACTATGGTTTACATTTTACACACCATATGGAAGCTACATAACAAGTGTCAAGCCATCTCGTACTATGGTTTTAAACATTTTACACACCATATGGAAGCTACATATCAGTGTCAAGCCATCTCGTACTATGGTTTAAACATTTTACACACCATATGGAAGCTACATACCAAGTGTCAAGCCATCTCGTACTAGGTTTTAAACATTTTACACCATATGGAAGCTACATACCAAGTGTCAAGCCACTCGTACTATGGTTTAAACATTTTACACACCATATGGAAGCTACATACCAAGTGTCAAGCCATCTCGTACTATGGTTTTAAACATTTTACACACCATGGAAGCTACATATCAGTGTCAAGCCATCTCGTACTATGGTTTAAACACTTTACACACCATATGGAAGCTACATACCAAGTGTCAAGCCATCTCGTACTATGGTTTAAACATTTTACACACCATATGGAAGTACATACCAAGTGTCAAGCCATTCTCGTACTATGGTTTAAACATTTTACACACCATATGGAAGCTACATATCAAGTGTCAAGCCATCTCGTACTATGGTTTTAAACATTTTACACACAATATGGAGCTACATACCAAGTGTCAAGCCATCTCGTACTATGGTTTTAAACATTTTACACACCATATGGAAGCTACATACCAAGTGTCAAGCCATCTCGTACTATGGTTTAAACATTTTACACACCATATGGAAGCTACATATCAAGTGTCAAGCCATCTCGTACTATGGTTTTTTAAACATTTTACACACCATATGGAAGCACATACCAAGTGTCAAGCCATCTCGTACTATGGTTTTAAACATTTTCACACATATGGAAGCTACATATCAAGTGTCAAGCCATCTCGTACTATGGTTTAAACATTTTACACATATGGAAGCTACATACCAAGTGTCCAGCCATCTCGTACTATGGTTTAAACATTTTACACACCATATGGAAGCTACATACCAAGTGTCAAGCCATCTCGTACTATGGTTTAAACATTTTACACACCATATGGAAGCTACATATCAAGTGTCCAGCCATCTCGTACTATGGTTTAAACTTTATTTTTACACACCATACGGAAGCTACATACCAAGTGTCAAGCCATCTCGTACTATGGTTTTTTAAACATTTTACACACCATACGGAAGCTACATACCAAGTGTCAAGCCATCTCGTACTATGGTTTAAACATTTTACACACCATATGGAAGTTCTATGGTTTAAACATTTTACACACCATATGGAAGCTACATACCAAGTGTCAAGCCATCTGTACATGGTTTAAACATTTTACACACTATGGAAGCTACATATCAAGTGTCAAGCATCTCGTACTATGGTTTAAACATTTTACACACCATATGGAAGCTACATACCAAGTGTCAAGCCATCTCGTACATTGGTTTAAACATTTTACACACCATATGGAAGCTACATACCAAGTGTCAAGCCATCTCGTACATTGGTTTAAAACATTATACACCATATGGAAGCTACATATCAAGTGTCCAGCCTCTCCGTACTATGGTTTAAAACATTTTACACCACCATACGGAAGCTACATACCAAGTGTCAAGCCATCTCGTACTATGGTTTAAACATTTTAACACACCATATGGAAGCTACATACCAAGTGTCAAGCCATCTCGTACATTGGTTTAAACATTTTACACACCATATGGAAGCTACATATCAAGTGTCCAGCCATCTCGTACTATGGTTTAAACATTTTACACACCATACGGAAGCTACATATCAAGTGTCAAGCCATCTCGTACTATGGTTTAAAACATTTTACACACCTTATGGAAGCTACATATCAAGTGTCAAGCCATCTCGTACTATGGTTTAAACATTTTACACACCATATGGAAGCTACATACCAAGTGTCAAGCCATCTCGTACATTGGTTTAAACATTTTACACACCATATGGAAGCTATACCAAGTGTCAAGCCATCTCGTACATTGGTTTAAACAATTTTAACACCTATGGAAGCTACATACCAAGTGTCAAGCCATCTCGTACATTGGTTTAAACATTTACACCACCATATGGAAGCTACATACCAAGTGTCAGCCATCTCGTACATTGGTTTAAACATTTTACACACCATATGGAAGCTACATATCAAGTGTCAAGCCATCTCGTACTATGGTTTAAACATTTTACACACCATATGGAAGCTACATATCAAGTGTCAAGCCATCTCGTACTATGGTTTAAACATTTTACACACCATATGGAAGCACATACCAGTGTCAAGCCATCTCGTACTATGGTTTAAACATTTTACACACATATGGAAGCTACATACCAAGTGTCAAGCCATCTCGTACTATGGTTTAAACATTTTACACACCATACGGAAGCTACATACCAAGTGTCAAGTCATCTCGTACTATGGTTTAAAACATTTTACACACCATACGGAGAACGCTACATACCAAGTGTCAAGCCATCTATACTATGGTTTAAACATTTTACACACCATATGGAAGCTACATACCAAGTGTCAAGCCATCTCGTACTATGGTTTAAACATTTTACACACAGCTACATACCAAGTGTCAAGCCATCTCGTACTATGGTTTAAACATTTTACACACCATATGGAAGCTACATATCAAGTGTCAAGCCATCTCGTACTATGGTTTAAACATTTTACACACCATATGGAAGCTACATACCAAGTGTCAAGCCATCTGTACTATGGTTTAAACATTTTACACATCCTATGGAAGCTACATACCAAGTGTCAAGCCATCTCGTACTATCTATGGTTTTAAACATTATTACACACCATACCGAAGCTACATACCAAGTGTCAAGCCATCTCGTACTATGGTTTAAACATTTTATCACACCATTACCGAAGCTACATACCAAGTGTCAAGCCAATCTCGTACTATGGTTTAAACATTTTACACATCCTATACCGAGCTACATACCAAGTGTCAAGCCATCTCGTACTATGGTTTAAACATTTTACACACCATATGGAAGCTACATACCAAGTGTTCAAGCCATCTCGTACTATGGTTTAAACATTTTACACACCATATGGAAAGCTACATACCAGTGTCATGCCAATCTCGTACTATGGTTTAAACATTTTACACACCATATGGAGCTACATACCAAGTGTCCAGCCATTCTCGTACTATGGTTTAAACATTTTACACACCATATGGAAGCTACATATCAAGTGTCAAGCCATCTCGTACTATGGTTTTAAACATTTTACACCACCCTATGGAAGCTACATACCAATTGTCAAGCCATCTCGTACTATTGGTTTAAACATTTTTACTACACCATATGGAAGTCTACATACCAAGTGTCAAGCCATCTCGTACTATGTTTATTTAAAAAATTTTACACACCATATGGAAGCTACATACCAAGTGTCAAGCCATCTCGTACTACTATCGGTTTTAAACATTTTACACACCATATGGAAGCTAATACATACCAAGTGTCAAGCATCTCGTACTATGGTTTAAACATTTTACACACCAATACGGAAGCTACATACCAAGTGTCAAGCCATCTCGTACTATGGTTTAAACATTTTACACACCATAATGGAAGCTACATACCAAGTGTACAAGCCATCTCGTACTAATGGTTTAAACATTTTACACACCATATGGAAGCTACATACCAAGTGTCAAGCCATCTCGTACTATGGTTTAAACATTTTACACACCATATGGAAGCTACATACCAAGTGTCAAGCCATCTTCGTACTGGTAAAACATTTTACATCACCATTATGGAAGCTACATATCAAGTGTCAAGCCATCTCGTACATTGGTTTAAACATTTTACACACCATATGGAAGCTACATACCAAGTGTCAAGCCATCTCGTACTATGGTTTAAACATTTTACACACCATATGGAAGCTACATATCAATTGTCAAGCCATCTGGACTATGGTTTAAACATTTTACACACCATATGGAAGCTACATATCAAGTGACCAGCCATCTCGTACTATGGTTTAACATTTTACACACCATATGAAGCTACATATCAAGTGTCCAGCCATCTCGTACTATGGTTTAAACATTTTACACACCATATGGAAGCTACATACCAAAGTGTCAAGCCATCTCGTACTAGGTTTAAACATTTTACACACAGCTACATACCAAGTGTCAAGCCATCTCGTACTATGTTTTTTTAAACATTTTACACACCATATGGAAGCTACATATCAAGTGTCAAGCCATCTCGTACTATGGTTTAAAACATTTTACACACCATATGGAAGCTACATACCAAGTGTCAAGCCCATCTCGTACTATGGTTTAAATCATTTTACACACCATATGGAAGCTACATACCAAGTGTCAAGCCATCTCGTACTATGGTTTAAACATTTTACACACCATACCGAAGCTACATACCAAGTGTCAAGCCATCTCGTACTATGGTTTAAACATTTTACACACCATACCGAAGCTACATACCAAGTTGTCAAGCCATCTTGTTTACTATGGTTTAAACATTTTACACACCATATGGAAGCTACATACCAAGTGTCAAGCATCTCGTACTATGGTTTAAACATTTTACACACATATGGAAGCTACATACCAAGTGTCAAGCCATCTGTACTATGGTTTAAAACATTTTACACACCATATGGAAGGCTACATACCAAGTGTCCAGCCATCTCGTTACTATGGTTTAAATTTAACCATTTTTACACACCATATGGAAGCTACATATCAAGTGTCAAGCCATCTCGTACTATGGTTTAAACATTTTACACACCATATGGAAGCTACATACCAAGTGTCAAGCCATCTCGTACTATGGTTTAAACATTTTACACACCATATGGAAGCTACATACCAAGTGTCAAGCCATCTACGTACTATGGTTTAAACATTTTACACACCATATGGAAGCCTACATACCAAGTGTCAAGCCATCTCGTACTATGGTTTTTAAACATTTTACACACCATATGGAAGCTACATACCAAGTGTCAAGCCATCTCGTACTATGTTTAAACATTTTACACACCATACGGAAGCTACATACCAAGTGTCAAGCCATCTCGTACTATGGTTTTAAACATTTTACACCACCTACGGAAGCTACTACCAATAGTCAAGCCATCTCGTACTATGGTTTAAACATTTTACACACCATATGGAAGCTACATACAAGTGTCAAGCCATCTCGTACTATGGTTTAACATTTTACACACCATATGGAAGCTACATAACCAAGTGTCAAGCCATCTCGTACTATGGTTTAAACATTTTTACAACACCATATGGAAGCTAACATATCAAGTGTCAAGCCATTCTCGTACATTGGTTTAAACATTTTACACACCATATGGAAGCTACATACCAAGTGTCAAGCCATCTCGTACATTGGTTTAAACATTTTACACACCATATGGAGCTACATATCAATTGTCACAAGCCATCTCGTACTATGGTTTAAACATTTTACACACCATATGGAAGCTACATATCAAGTGTCCAGCCATCTCGTACTATGGTTTAAAACATTTTACACACCATATGGAAGCTACATATCAAGTGTCCAGCCATCTCGTTACTATGGGTTTAAACATACACACCATAGGAAGCTACATATCAGTGTCCAGCCATCTCGTTACTATGGTTTAAACATTTTACACACCATATGGAAGCTACATACCAAGTGTCAAGCCATCTCGTACTATGGTTTAAACATTTTACACACCATATGGAAGCTACATACCAAGTGTCAAGCCATCTCGTACTATGGTTTAAACTTTTACACACCATACGGAAGGCTACATACCAAGTGTCAAGCCATCTCGTACTATGGTTTAAACATTTTACACACCATATGGAAGCTACATATCAAGTGTCAAGCCATCTTCGTTACTATGGTTTTTAAACATTTTACACACCATATGGAAGCTACATACCAAGTGTCCAGCCATCTCGTACTATGGTTTAAACATTTTACACACCATATGGAAGCTACATATCAAGTGTCAAGCCCATCTCGTACTATGGTTTAAACATTTTACACACCATATGGAAGCTACATACAAGTGTCAAGCCATCTCGTACTATGGTTTAAACATTTTCACACCATATGGAAGCTACATATCAAGTGTTCAAAGCCATCTCGTACTATGGTTTAAACATTTTACACACCATATGGAAGCTACATACCAAGTGTCAGCCATTTCTCGTACTATGGTTTAAAACATTTTACACACCATATGGAAGCTACATATCAAGTGTCAAGCCATCTCGTACTATGGTTTAAACATTTTACACACCATATGGAAGCTACATACCAAGTGTCAAGCCATCTCGTACTATGGTTTAAACATTTTACACACCATACGGAAGCTACATACCAAGTGTCCAGCCATCTCGTACTATGGTTTTAAACATTTTACACACCATATGGAAGCTACTATATCAAGTGTCAAGCCATCTCGTACTATGGTTTAAACATTTTTACACACCATATGGAAGCTACATACAAGTGTCAAGCCATCTCGTACTATGGTTTAAACATTTTACACACCATATGGAAGCTACATACAGTCGAACTTGTGCTTACGACCACTTGTAATAAACGACCACCTGCTGTAAGCGACCGGTTTGAATCCCGCCCGACGAATTTCTCATAATAACGTACTTGCAATGAACGACCACCTGCTGTCTGCGACCAGCGACCGTATAAATACGGCCCATTCCGTCAAAATACGACGCGTTTAACGACCGTCGGCGACTGTCAGCGCCCATGAAAACACGGCTCGAAACACGGCTATAAGCGGTGGCTATAATCCATAAAACGTGTATTTAGCGTTCTATATAGACTGTGTTTCAGCATTATCTGGGTCAGG
Organism: Conchocele bisecta; assembly: GCA_029237695.1. Classification (NCBI taxonomy): domain Eukaryota; kingdom Metazoa; phylum Mollusca; class Bivalvia; order Lucinida; family Thyasiridae; genus Conchocele; species Conchocele bisecta. The sequence goes on along the minus strand of CM055275.1, from coordinate 10,443,539 downwards.
GTATGGGATCACGTGGTCTATTGTTTACACTGCAGCCCAAGGCAATCTCGCTTAAATCGTAAATTTCATTCATCAATATGACTTGCAGCGTAAACAATAGATCACGTGACCCCACATCCTGAGATTATGCACGTATCAACCGCATGAATAGGCAGGACACGTGACCATAGGCATTATTTATTAACAATTAATCCGTTTAAGCGTCTGTTGATCGCGAGTAGTATACATTGTAATAAGCGTTCTGTCTATCGCGAGCACTATACAACGTAATAAGCATGATTTTATAAATAACTCGTATGTTTAATGCATTAATACATACAAGTTTGTATGTCATAGGCTATTATTAATAATTACTTTTAACTTCTGTTCAAATGACATGATTTTATATGGGTCCGTTGCTAATGGAATTTCCGCAATAGTTGGTAACCGAAATGCGAATGATACCAGTAACCCGTGCAGTACCAGTACCGTGCATGTCCCGAAAGAATTTTATAACGCGGTCGGATTCGATCGCGGTTTGAAATCTTGGACCCCGACTACCGCGTTATAATGGATGCTGCAGTGTATTGAAACTTATGTTTTCCATTGTACATGTTATTACTTTAATAAACATACATATATGTGTATACATGTTATTACTTGACTGTGTTGTCACTGTGTTGTTTTTTATATATCATCCGTGTACCCACTCCACATGGCTGTCCCTATTAAGAGACCACCTCTGTTAAGAGACCACTTTTGGCAGTTCCCTTGAGTGGTCTCTTAACACAAGTTTGACTGTACCAAGTGTCAAGCCATCTCGTACTATGGTTTAAACATTTTACACACCATATGGAAGCTACATACCAAGTGTCCAGCCATCTCGTACTATGGTTTAAACATTTTACACACCATATGGAAGCTACATATCAAGTGTCAAGACATCTCGTACTATGGTTTAAACATTTTACACACCATATGGAAGCTACTACCAAGTGTCAAGCCATCTCGTACTATGGTTTTAAACATTTTACACACCATATGGAAGCTACATATCAAGTGTCAAGCCATCTCGTACTATGGTTTAAACATTTTACACACCATATGGAAGCTACATATCAAGTGTCAAGCCATCTCGTACTATGGTTTAAACATTTTACACACCATATGGAAGCTACATACCAAGTGTCAAGCCATCTCGTACTATGGTTTAAACATTTTACACACCATATGGAAGCTACATACCAAGTGTCCAGCCATCTCGTACTATGGTTTAAACATTTTACACACCATATGGAAGCTACATACCAAGTGTCAAGCCATCTCGTACTATGGTTTAAACATTTTACACACCATATGGAAGCTACATATCAAGTGTCAAGCCATCTCGTACTATGGTTTAAACATTTTACACACCATATGGAAGCTACCATATCAAGTGTCAAGCCATCTGTACTATGGTTTAAACATTTTACACACCATATGGAAGCTACATATCAAGTGTCAAGCCATCTCGTACTATGGTTTAAACATTTTACACACCATACGGAAGCTACATACCAAGTGTCAAGCCATCTCGTACTATGGTTTAAACATTTTACACACGATACAGAAGCTACATACCAAGTGTCAAGCCATCTCGTACTATGGTTTAAACATTTTACACACGATACAGAAGCTACATACCAAGTGTCCAGCCATCTCGTACTATGGTTTAAACATTTTACACACGATACGGAAGCTACATACCAAGTGTCAAGCCATCTGTACTATGGTTTTAAACATTTTACACACGATACAGAAGCTACATACCAAGTGTCCAGCCATCTCGTACTATGGTTTAAACATTTTACACACCATATGGAAGCTACATACCAAGTGTCAAGCCATCTCGTACTATGGTTTAAACATTTTACACACCATATGGAAGCTACATATCAAGTGTCAAGCCATCTCGTACTATGGTTTAAACATTTTACACACCATACCGAAGCTACATATCAAGTGTCAAGCCATCTCGTACTATGGTTTAAACATTTTACACACCATACGGAAGCTACATATCAAGTGTCAAGCCATCTCGTACTATGGTTTAAACATTTTACACACCATATGGAAGCTACATACCAAGTGTCAAGCCATCTCGTACTATGGTTTAAATTTTACATTTTACACACCATATGGAAGCTACATACCAAGTGTCAAGCCATCTCGTACTATGGTTTAAACATTTTACACACCATATGGAAGCTACATACCAAGTGTCAAGCCATCTCGTACATTGGTTTAAACATTTTACACACCATATGGAAGCTACATACCAAGTGTCAAGCCATCTCGTACATTGGTTTAAACATTTTACACACCATATGGAAGCTACATACCAAGTGTCAAGCCATCTCGTACTATGGTTTAAACATTTTACACACCATATGGAAGCTACATACCAAGTGTCAAGCCATCTCGTACTATGGTTTAAACATTTTACACACCATATGGAAGCTACATACCAAGTGTCAAGCCATCTCGTACTATGGTTTAAACATTTTACACACCATATGGAAGCTACATACCAAGTGTCCAGCCATCTCGTACTATGGTTTTAAACATTTTACACACCATATGGAAGCTACATACCAAGTGTCAAGCCATCTCGTACTATGGTTTTAAACATTTTACACACCATATGGAAGCTACATACCAAGTGTCCAGCCATCTCGTACTATGGTTTAAACATTTTACACACCATATGGAAGCTACATACCAAGTGTCCAGCCATCTCGTACTATGGTTTAAACATTTTACACACCATATGGAAGCTACATTACCAAGTGTCAAGCCATCTCGTACTATGGTTTAAACATTTTACACACCATATGGAAGCTACATATCAAGTGTCAAGCCATCTCGTACTATGGTTTAAATCATTTTACACACCATATGGAAGCTACATACCAAGTTGTCAAGCCATCTCGTACTATGGTTTAAACATTTTACACACCATATGGAAGCTACATACCAAGTGTCAAGCCATCTCGTACTATGGTTTAAACATTTTACACACCATATGGAAGCTACATACCAAGTGTCAAGCCATCTCGTACTATGGTTTAAACATTTTACACACCATGGAAGCTACATATCAAGTGTCAAGCCATCTCGTACTATGGTTTAAACATTTTCACACCATATGGAAGCTACATACCAAGTGTCAAGCCATCTCGTACTATGGTTTTAAACATTTTACACACCATATGGAAGCTACATAACAAGTGTCAAGCCATCTGTACTATGGTTTTTAAACATTTTTGGTCACACCATAACGGAAGCTACATACCAAGTGTCAAGCCATCTCGTACTATGGTTTAAACATTTTACACACCATACGGAAGCTACATACCAAGTGTCAAGCCATCTCGTACTATGGTTTAAACATTTTACACACCATATGGAAGCTACATACCAAGTGTCAAGCCATCTCGTACTATGGTTTAAACATTTTACTAGTTACAAGGCAAAATTGCGAAATTCAAAGTCCAGTAGCCGATTTCACCAACATTGCAAAGTATACTTTTCGAGCAAAGTATCCTTTGAGGGAGAAATCATTTATTTTTCTGGAAATGCATTATTTCATATAAATCTAACAACCGCATATATTTGATGATTAAAAGTCTGCAGAATTATTATACTGAATGTATTACATTATCACAGCCAAAAAATGGCTGTGATAATGTAATAAATTCAGTATAATAAAAATTAATAAATTTATCATAAAATTTATTTAAAATTTCTCCTCAAAGATACTTTGCTAGAAAAGAAAAGTATACTTTGGCAATGTTGATGAAATAGGCCACAGGTAGGCATTGAATAAAACTAGAAAATGTCTTTTCATAGAACATGTCGCTTTGATTGTAAACAAGATAAAATTATAAGTTCAAAAGGGGGAGATAATGCATGGATCAGTGTCATATCAATATTAAAAAAATTTCTTGTGCATCTACACACCATAAAGAAACTATATCCAATGTATCAAGCCTCCGGCTATTATGGTTTAAACGTTTTACAAGTTACAAGGTAAAATGGTGATGTTCTAAGTAAAAAATGGGGAGATAATCCATGACCCCGGTGGTCAAATCAAGTCTAGATCTATTTCTTTGTGCATCTACTCATCATAAGGAAGCGACATACAGAGTTTCAGTAGCCTATTTCACCAACATTGCAAAGTATACTTTAGTAGCAAAGTATACTTTGAGGGAGAAATTTTCAATTTTATGATAAATTTATTAATTTTTATTATACTGAATTTATTACATTATCACAGCCAATTTGGCTGTGATAATGTAATAAATTCAGTATAATAATTCTGCATACTTTTAATCATGAAATATATGCATTTTGTTAGTTCTATATGAAATAATGCATTTCAGGAAAAATAAATGATTACACCCTCAAAGTATACTTTGGTAGTAAAGCATACTTTGCAATGTTGGTCTGTATTACAGTTTAAAAGTTTTATGAGTTACAAAGCAAAATTGCCAAATTCAGTCGAAAAGGGGAAGATAATCCATAACCCGGGGGTCGAAAAAAAAATCGAAATAAACCTTGTGCATTTTACAAGTTACAAGCCAAAAATTCTAAGTAAAAAAGGGGGAGATAACCTATGACCTCGCATTCAAAGAAAAAATTGAAATAAACTTTACGCATCTACTCATCATAAGGAAGCTAAAACAAGAAACGAGGCAAAGCCACGAAGGCCAGGTTTTTTCCAAGCATAGACACTTGGATAACATAATAATACCCACTTTTTGTAGACTAGATGGCCGTGGCCTGCATGTCGCACCTTGGGGCGAGGCATGGACACTAAAAAAATAGATATAGGAGATGGAAAAACTTTAACGAAAAAAACTTTAACCGGACACACAGACGTACGGACGGACGTATGCCAACATGCCGACGATATCGTGCTTTCTGCAAGCGGGTGCGACAATGATGATAAACACCATGTGAAGTATCAAGGTAATGGGTGAAGCAGTTGCAGAGATATAGTACACAAAAAAACTTTAACAAATAAATTCAAAGTAATTTGACCTTGACATTGCGCACAGGGGCCGCACGGTTGGGGGTTAGAGTGAAAATATGGACGATGATACACCCATGTGAAGTTTCAAGGTAATAGGCGAAGCAGTTGCAGAGATATAGTATAACAAAAAAAGTTTTAACCAAAAAAATTTAACCACACGTACGTTAAAAAGTTAACGTTCAAAATGGCTAAGTCAATTACGTAGAAATAATAGGTGAAGGTAAAATAAATGGTCACATGTTGGATAGTTGTATGTGGTAGGCACCCCTTGGTTATGAAGCTGTGAAAGTTTGGTGGTCCTAGGTGGTACTGTACCAAAGAAATGGACTTAAACACGAAAACTTAACATTGAAAACGCGAAAACTTAACATTGAAAATGGCTAAGTCGATTGTGCGGAAAAAAAATGGGTCAAGTTAAAAAAAAAAGTAACATGTTGGATAGTGATATGTGGTGGACACCCCTTGATTATGAAGCTGTGAAAGTTTGGTGGTCCTAGGTGGTACAGTACCAAAGAAATGGACTTAAACACGAAAACTTAACATTGAAAACGCGAAAACTTAACATTGAAAATGGCTAAGTCGATTGCGCGGAAAAAATGGGTCAAGTTAAAAACAAGAAACGAGGCAAAGCCACGAAGGCCAGGTTTTTTCCAAGCATAGACACTTGGATAACATAATTATACCCACTTTTTGTGTAGACTAGATGGCCGTGGCCTGCATGTCGCGCGTTGGGGCGAGGTATGGACACTAAAAAAATAGATATAGTAGATGGAAAAACTTAACCAAAAACTTTAAACCTTTTAAACCGGACACACGGACGAACGGAAGGACGTATGCCAAAATGCCGACGATATCGCGCTTTCCGCAAGCAGGTGTGAGACAATGATGATAAACACCCATGTGAAGTATCAAGGTATTGGGTGAAGCAGTTGCAGAGATATAGTACACGAAAAAACTTTAACAAAAAAATTCAAAGTAATTTGAACTTGACATAGGGCACAGGATCGCGCTTTCCGCAAGCAGGTGCGAACAATGATGATAAACACCCATGTGAAGTATCAAGGTATTGGGTGAAGCATTTGCAGAGTATAGTACACAAAAAAACTTTAACAAAAAAATTAAAAAATTCAAAGTAATTTGACCTTGACATTGGGCACAGGATCGCGCTTTCCGCAAGCAGGTGCGACAATGATGATAAACACCCATGTGAAGTATCAAGGTATTGGGTGAAGCAGTTGCAGAGATATAGTACACGAAAAAAACTTTAACAAAAAAATTCAAAGTAATTTGACCTTGACATTGGGCACAGGATTGCGCTTTCCGCAAGCAGGTGCGACAATGATGATAAAACACCAGGGTTGGCAATTTCGGGAAATAAGAGTATTTCCCAGGACGGCGGGAAATACCGGGATTATACCGGGAAATACGGGAAATATGAATATGAATCTTGGTGGTCTTTTTCATTCCAAAATGTCAAGATGAGTCTCTATATTCCCCTATATCTACTATGGTTTATATCTGTGTAGACTGATAAGCCTACAGGTAAAACATTCTGCAATAAAAAAAGAAATAATAAGTTTATTTAGAGAAAAAAACATCATTATTTTCTAGACAATTTTCTTCCCTATTTACAAGTCTATGTTAAGTATTTACCAACTGTCTATTTTATTGTATATGAGAACACCCCTCATTACTATAGTAACCTGCCACTAATAAAAGCTGCTTTTGGAATTTTGAGAAAATCCCTGTTGATAACGGATAATCCATGTACATTGTAAGTGTAATTGTTTTACAACTTGACATGACCATATACAGACCACCTGGGTTCTTATTATACAGTATGACACAAAAGGTGTGAGAGAAGGCTGAATTAACAGCCTGTTGTCATAGTCTGATGTTTATTAAAGTATATTAAAGTCTCATCAATGTACATGCAAATAAGTAGGCTTTTGGCTAATTTTAACGATTTTAGGTACTGTATCTCATACGTACCATCGTGGCCCAGTCTTCACGTTAAATAAATGTCATAATAATAATGTAAATAAGTAATTACAAATGCAAAGCATAAAACAACAGTACATTGTCAGGTCATATAAGACTTGTAAGAGACTGTGTATGCACATCTTGCATGCTAAGATCATTTATTTTCCATTTCTTGATACCGAATCATGTATTAGTGGTGGAAAAGAAGGTTGACAATTAACAGCCTGTTGTCTAAACATAATCTGATCATGATGACGTTATCCTTGTGAATTTTATCTAGCAGACACTCGGATGCTTCCTAAAAAATGAAGAAATAATTTACAAAAAAATAATACAACCAAAATATAAATGTCATGGTTGCCAAATATTCCACCTGATGAGTACCCACCCCTAGTTGGGAATGAAACAGATCTATACATTGTAATTAACCCCTATATCTAATTATTAAGTTGTTGATTGTTTAATTAACTATTACTGAGCTTAAAACTTAATTTAAATAACTTTAATTATCAAATAATAACATCAAAATTCATATTTCCCGGTATTTCCCGGTATTTCCCACTTTGGGGAGTATTTCCCGGGACGGGAAATACCACCGGTATTTCCCGCCGGGAATTCCCGCCCCTGGTATTTCCCGGCCAACCCTGATAAACACCCATGTGAAGTATCAAGGTATTGGGTGAAGCAGTTGCAGAGATATAGTACAAAACGAAAAAACTTTAACAAAAAAATTCAAAGTAATTTGACCTTGACATTGGGCACAGGATCACGCTTTCCGCAAGCAGGTGCAACAATGATGATAAACACCCATGTGAAGTATCAAGGTATTGGGTGAAGCAGTTGCAGAGACAAAGTACACGAAAAAACTTTAACAAAATAATTCAAAGTAATTTGACCTTGACATTGGGCACAGAGGCCGCACGGTTGGGGGTT
>CM055275.1:10391676-10435064 GCA_029237695.1 Conchocele bisecta | reverse complement strand
TAATCCTATATTAAAATCTATACCGTTATGTAAGTAATAATTAAAAAATATCATGCCTCATTTGCATATGAAAATAGCCTGATACCACCACGAGTCACTATCAGTAAAATAAATATTACTAAATTATTATTTTTGTACAGCGGCTCTCGTAATGTTTAGAGCTGGTGGAATAGTGACACAATTATATACTTACCTATTTCCTATAAAGGACATTTTGTGTCTACTGAGTGGGCATGTACTCTAAAGTTTCTACTGTCTGTTCCACGTTTTGCTGCCGACAAACTTTGGGCTATTAAACAGATTAAATCTAAAAAATATTGAAAAGTAAGTATGTTTTCATCAATAACAAAAAAGTCACCCTCCCCAAAAAAAATTATTTAATGAAATTCCATTAAATATTGATTTTATTGAGAAAAAAAAAGATTTTCCTATGGGAATTTAACATGGGGCCGATATTTCCAAACTTTTTGGATCAAAAAAAAAAAAAAAATGGAAATTGACTCCGAAACCTGGCGAGATAGCTTGAAAATGATGTAACGAAGAAAATAAGTTAGATCTTGAAAATAGAAAGTGAGTGTTGAGTGAGTGAGTGAGCGAGTGAATGAGTGAGTGATTGAGGTGAGCGAGTGAATGAGAGTGATTGAGGCTAGCGAGCGAGCGGTGAGCGAGTGAGTGAGTGGTGAGCGAATGAGTGGTGAGTGGTGAGCGAGCGAGCGAGTGAGTGGTGAGCGAGTGAGTGATTGGTTATTACTGATAATCATTGTGTGTTGTTGAAATCAATATTGTTGTATATCGGTAAACAATGTTTTCTAAGATCAGCAGAAAGGATATTCGCAAACTGCCTCCGCAGCACAGTCTTGCTTGTATCTACACGTGTTGTTGGTCGACTCGGGAACGAAGGTACAGGTGCTCTCCTGGCAGCACGGTCCCTCGGATGGACTGGAACACAGATTGGTTCATTGATTGATTGATTGATTGGTTTATGGATGGATTGGTTTATGTATTTATTGATTAATTGATTGATTGATTGATTGATTGGTATGAAGGTACAGCTCTCCAGGCAGCAGGGGTCCTTGGGACAGACTGAAAAAGCAGATTTATTGATTGATTGATTTTGAGTGATTGATTTATGGATTGATTGATTGATTTTGATTGATTGATTTATGGAATGATATGAAGGTACAGCTCACCAGACGGACTGGAAACATATTTATTGATTTCTTGATTATTGATTGGTTTGATTGATTGATTGACTAATTGAATGATTGAGTTGATAGATTGGTTGGTTGTTTGGTTTGTTGGTGGGTTGAACGATTTGATTGATAAGAAGATAAACTTTTCAAGCAGCAAGAGACGGACGGACTGAAAACAGATTGGTTGATTGATTAATTGGTTGATTGATTGATTGAGGAAATTATGTCATATAGACAGGCATGGACAGAGAGATGAACTGAAAACCAGATTGATGGATCGATTAGTTGTTTGATTGATTAAATGTTACTGATTGACCGACTGACACGAAGGTACAGCTCTCCAGGGAGCACAGACCCTGAGACGGACTGAAAAACAGATTGACAAAATTCTGATTATTTTGTTTATTTCTTCATAAATTTCAGAGGTCCAGATAAGGTGCGTATTTGCGTAACTACGCAATTAAAAAATGCAAAAACCCAATTAAAATCAGAGACAATGCGTACCAAAAAGCAATTAAAATGTCCGGTACGCAATACTTTTTTATCCTGTAGCGTACTCCTCAAATGTATTTTCAGTCTGTCGCGTACTGCTAGATTTGTTCACGTATCCTGGACTGCTCATAATTCGAGACTCTAACGATATTAAACAACATGCGTAATAAATAATAAGAGTATAAACCTTTTTTTATTAGTTACATGCAAATATAATGCAATTATCTGTATATATATTGCGTTTACTGGCTTCAAAAGCACGGAGAAATGCAATTGTTTACTTTCAAAACACGCTCGTTTACAAATGGCCGCCTCCAGCGTACCGTGAAAGGTCGCGACCTCTGACCCTATGACGTCATATGCTCTTCCGGTGCAGGTGCCCGGTTCGAAAACGCCACAAATTGTGTCTGCATAATGTACCATTGCGTTCAGGGTCACGATACATATTGTTTCGAACTTAAATGATTAGACAAACGATTGCCAACTTGGAAAATATAATTTGCTAGATTAAACAAATTAAACAATAAGAAGTTTCAGCTTGTTGGTTTTAATACTTTTTTCAAGTGGTAATATCTATTTTTGGAGTAAGACATTTCAATCCCTTCTGCATGTGGTACTCGTCCACAATGGGAATAACAAAAACAGAGACCAGATTGCATATATCTGCTGATAAATGGAGGTATTGGACTGATGTGGACGAACTTAAAAGTGACAATTTAAAAAAAAATAGGTTAAGGTGGTGACTGAATGAAAATCCATATTCCTACATTATTAGTGCCTTTCTACCTACAAATATTACGTGACCTCCATTGATAAACATGTAAACAACATACGGGTTCAAGCGAACTCATTTATGTGTAAGTTTTCCTATCGAAATCCGGATTTTAATGGAGGGGGTTAATGGGATTAGTGGAAAACACAACATTTAGGTGTGTTGTGTTGTTTGGCAATGTATTAGTCCTGTTTAAATCACATTTTTCTAACTTGGCATTTGTGACCTTTCATCTGGCTTCGGTTGAACGCACAAGTGTAATGGAAGTGACGTAACACGTAAATCTCGCGATAGAACGAGAAAATAAAAATGGTCTCGAATCTGTGCGGCTATCGAAGTTAGAGGATCGTATGATATACAATCCTACAAAATCATCGCCGATTATCTGTGCGGTCGGCCATTCAATGTTTACAAAGTCTGGTCCCGGCTCTAGCTGCGGACAATGTCTCGCTGTATTTCACCGATAACGGCTGGAAACCAGTATTCGGGTGTACTCGATTTGAACTCCAGGATTTAGCGGGAGCGATTTCGACTCTCAGCGGGAAAAAATGGGTCCAACTCGATACGAAACTCTAGTAATCCACCACACGGCATTTGTTTCGAGTACCGTTCAAGTTAATGATCCCAAATCTAGAATGTCTACCCTTATCGCATCGGCCGTTTTTGCCCATATTGATTTTTAGAAAAAAAATCGGATAAGACGGGGCCTATCAATTATTGCGAAAGTTAACACAAACTTCAGAGCTCACGCAAGCCGGAATTGAATTCCCATTTACCTCTGAATTTGTTGTCATTTACGGAAAATATTACTGATTTTCAAATCAATAATTGTGGGGGAAAAACGGCGATGAGACACTATTGTGAACCCGAGATCCAGGCTCATTACTAGTCTATTTTCTTAAATTCAAATCGATGTGAAACTGCTTGTTTCGACGACCCCGGGTCTACTCAAGGAGATGCAACGAAAAACGTCCGTAGACATTCGTAAACGACTATCAGCACGGATAAAACAAAAGGTCCAGTGGAATTGGTCCTGGGGGAGGGCCGGGCACAGCAGACATTTTATTATTTTGGATGTGTCAGGTTTATATTTTACATGTGGGACAGTATCATAAGTAATAAATGAAAATATGGTAACATTATTACTATTTCGACCAACGCACACGTTGAATAAAATGGCGGTCGAATTAAGTAAGTTAAAATAGGACGAGTTGAACGGCGCCCGAATTCACCAATTAATATAATCGTAGTAGCGATAGACACTATAAATAAAACAATCGGATCATGTCAGATTTTTTCGAAGAAAATTGGTGACACATGGCGCAACAAAATGGCGGCCACAACAAAACAAACGTGAAGAAAAACAAATTGCAAAAGTCCAGCACCAATGTTAACCTTATTTCGATTTTATTTTACGACCGATGCAAAGGTGGAATCTCAATCCATTGCACAAGGCATCATACAGTCATTTTGTTGAGCTCGGTGTGTGGAGACCCCAAATTAATCGTGATTGACATTATTGATGAATTGCTGTCAAACGTGGTCAGCCAAAAAAAAAAAAATAGATCGCGTGTTGCAAAGATCAATCTGCCAATCAAAGCATTCTTGATCATCGTATGCACTGTTTGTCATTCAGATAATGAAACATCTTGCATGATTTTTTTAATACATGATACTGCTTGTTACATAACTTATAACTATAAGTGTGCTAGCAGATCCGGAACTACACTGGTCACAAATGCCATAAGCCCAATTACTCTAGTAACAGTTACTTATATGTACTTGGTTTGAAAACTTGAACTAATCATTTTATGCTTCAATTAATTATATGAACAACAAAACAGTACCATTAATACATAAATTAGTACGATTTGTTTCCGAATCGGTTTTTGTAATCAAAATATGGAAATACCCAATTGAAAAAAATTGATGGGGTAACGTTTTTAAAATACCCAATTGAAAATTGAGAATACCCAATTGATTTCAAAAGTATGGAGTAACAGTACCCAATGTCAAATTCCTTATCTGGAGCCCTGAATAAATCCATATGTTGTTACCACTCATATGAACCGTCTCGGTTCAGATGAGTGGTAACAACATATACTTTTGATAAAAGAAAATAGAGAAAATAGCGGGTAAAAAATGAATACTACTGTGATTGTATCTGACCTATAATGGGCTAACATTGTTATCACCTGCACTTTATGCTAGAGACACGTCTACACATGTTAATCTATCGACATTTATGGATACACACAACACCGGTACTTTTTATTTAAAAAATTCTGATTATTTTGTTTATTTCTTCATAAAACTATATGTTGTTACCACTCATATGAACCGTCTCGTCGAGACGGTTCAGATGAGTGGTAACAACATATACTTTTCAAAAGAAATAGAGAAAACAAGAAATGCGTCTGTCGAACGCGGATGCCACCTGCAGCATATTTGAGAAACTGTGACAAAGTGGTTAACCGAAAAGTGTGACGGACGGACGGACGGACGGACGGACGGACGTTCTTACTTTCAGGTAACTATGTGGCTTATCGCATGTGAAATATTAGCCACATAAAACCACTTTTAGCCACATAAAACGATATCTTAGGTGGCTAATTGTAAGCAACCCTATCCTTTAACAAGTCCATAACCCTGTGGGGCTAGCCACATAAGTACCTGAATGTCTGCCCGGACGGACGGACGGACAGAACGGACGGACGGACGGACGGACGGACGACCCGCCCGGCCCGACAGACACAGACGGACGGACGGACAGACGGTCAGACGGACGGTCCAAACACTATATGCCACCCGTTTCTTCGAAACCCGGTGGCATAATAACGGGGGAAACAGTCATACTACTGTGACTGTATCTGGCCTATAAGGGGCTAACATTGTTATTACCTGCACTGTTTGCCAGAGAGACGGCGACACATATTAGCGTTTTCCCCGGGTATATTTCTCGAGCTACGGCCAGTACAACACTGATCATTGCACTGTTCTGTGTACCCGCAGTCACACTGTTCACCTTCTTCTACTAGATTGTTGCCGCAGAATGGACCCGACTCTGTGGGGGAAATTGATTGATTGATTGGTTAAAAACGAGTAGTAGGTTTTTGCTGTGAATGGGAAAACATATCTGGCAAGGCTTAGGAAACGGGATGGGCGAGGCTCTGCCGTGCCAGACATTTTTTCCCATTCACGGCACTAACCTACTACGTGTATTCTATTTATCTCGCCAACACTACAATTAGCTTTAAAATGCAAAAAATAACTCCAGCCACCTCCTCAAAATCAGAGAATCGACTAGTATGACAACCGCACATATTCATACGCAGTGATTAGGTCGTATTGACAGGATATCAAAAATGTTTCACGGCACCGTGTTTCACGGCACATACACACTGTGTTGACTGGATAAATCAGGATTTCTGTCTGTTCAACCGTTTGAACCCGAATGCCCGCTATAGCGGTTTATGCAAACAGTGCAGATGTTACGAGCCGTCTCATCAGGATCTGCACTTTTTGAAAGAAATATTCATATTTTTGAGAACAAAACACACACCCTTTTCATAAATGGACTAGTCTGAAAATCATTTTGTGACGATTGGATTGGTTGCAACATTAACATATCAAAATCCATTCCAGTTACTTAGGGGTGAAAGGGTTAACAGTAAGGTGACAATTAAACAAATGACCTGCAGCTGCTTTCACCAAAATTGCAAAGTATACTTATCTAGTATTTTTCCCGAAATTCATTATTTCATACAGAACTAACGACTGTATATATTTGATGATTACAAGTATGCAGAATTATTTGGCTGTGATAATGTAATAAATCCAGTATAATAAATAATAATAAATTTATCCTTAAATTGAAAGTATAATTTGCAATTTTGATGAAATCGGCTACTGGCCATATGAGAGGTATTAATTGATCGAGTGACTGGTTGGTTGTGCGAGTGGTTGGTTGGTTGGTTGATTGATTGATTGCTTGATTGATTGTATCCATAATCACACTACTCCCGTTGCTCTAGAATGGACCGGACTCGTCTGCTGATAATTCATATTTTGTCTTTTCTATCAGTAAAAACATGGTTTGGCAGCATTTTAGAATCATTTCCATTGGAAATGATTATAAAGTGCTGCCAAACCAAGTTTTTGATGAGAAAAATGGAAAAATAAACAAGAGGGTCATGATGGCCCTAATTCGCTCACCTAACTCCATGAACACCAGAGGAGAATGTGACATAGAGTTCATGTGTTTTAAATAAATTGTGCTATTGTTAGATGGCGGTCATCTTGGATTACGGTAAGCGATGAATCTCATTTTACCAAATCTCAAAATGCTTCACCCAAGGATCTTAACTTACTATGAAGTTTGGCCAACATCGGCCATGTGGTTCCTGAGAAAAAGATGTTAAAAATCTCGATTTTAAATGGACCTTTTGGCGGCCATCATGGATGACATAATCATCCGATTCTGACAAATATTACACCAGAGCAATCGCCTCATTGATACCTTCAATTTGATATACGACATGAGCATATTTGGTAAAAAATAATCGTTGACCCCACGAGCCACGCCCATTTTTGACCCCGGGGTCACCATTTTAACACCTTTGAAAGAGCATTCTACGTCGATCATTCCTACCAAGTTTCGTCGAAATACGGCTGGCGGTTCATGGGAAGAAGATTTTGTAAGAATTTGTGCTATTTTTAGATGGCGGCCATCTTGGATTAGCGACGACATCCGTTTTATCAAATCTGAAAAGGCTTCACCCATGGACCATAACTGTGAAGTTTGGCCACCATGGGCCAAGCGGTTCGTGTGAAGAAGAATTTTGAAATCTGTAATAAAAGAACGACCTTTTGGCGGCCATCTTGGATGACAAGACCATCCAATTTTGACAAAAAATGTACGAGAGCGATCGCCTCTTTGATACCTTCAATTTGACATGGACATGACCATATTCGATCCAAAATAAAATTTGACCCCAATTTGACCCCACGGGCCACGCCCATTTTTGACCCCGGGGTCACCATTTTGAACAACTTTGAAAGAGCTTTGTACATCGATCATTCCTACCAAGTTTTGTCGAAATCCGGTTGGCGGTTCTTGAGAAGAATATTTTTGAAGAATTTGTGTTATTTTTAGACGGCCGCCATCTTGGATTACGTAATGACGTCATTTTAACAATTTTGTAATCCCCTACCCTAAGGACCATGACCATGAAGTTTGGTGACTATAGGCCCAATGGTTACCGAGGAGAAGACGTTTTAAAATGTTCACGGACGACGACGGACGACGACGGACACATTGCGGTAACAATAGGTGAGCTAAAAATATTCAGCAGACGACACAAATTAATTCTGCATTGTAAGGGTTAAGTGAAAATTCATGTTCATCACAGATCACTTTAGTGCGTCCCTCAATGTCAAATGGAAATATACAAGAAACGAGGCAAAGCCACGAAGGCCAGGTTTTTTCCAACGTATGCCAAAATGCCGACGATATCGCGCTTTCTGCAAGCGGGTGCGACAATGATGATAAACACCCATGTGAAGTATCAAGGTAATGGGTAAAGCAGTTGCAGAGATATAGTACACAAAAAAACTTTAACAAAAAAATTCAAAGTAATTTGACCTTGACATTGGGCACAGGGGCCGCACGGTTGGGGGGTAGAATGAAAATATGGATGATGATAAACACCCATGTGAAGTAATGGGCGAAGCAGTTGCAGAGATATAGTATAACGAAAAACTTTTAACCAAAAAACTTTAACCAGACGTACGTTAAAAAGTTAACGTTGAAAATGGCTAAGTCAATTACGTAGAAATAATAGGTGAAGGTAAAATAAATGGTCACATGTTGGATAGTTTTATGTGGTAGGCACCCCTTGGTTATGAAGCTGTGAAAGTTTGGTGGTCCTAGGTGGTACGGTAACAAAGAAATGGACTCAAACACGAAAACTTAACATTGTAAACGCGAAAACTTAACATTGAAAATGGCTAAGTCGACTGCGCGGAAAAAATGGGTCAAGTTAAAAAAAAAGTAACATGTTGGATAGTAATATGTGGTGGGCACCCCTTGACTATGAAGCTGTGAAAGTTTGGTGGTCCTAGGTGGTGCAGTAACAAAGAAATGGACTCAAACACGAAAACTTAACATTGTAAACGCGAAAACTTAACATTGAAAATGGCTAAGTCGACTGCGCGGAAAAAAGGGAAAAAAATGGGTCAAGTTAAAAAAAAAGTAACATGTTGGATAGTAATATGTGGTGGGCACCCCTTGATTATGAAACTGTGAAAGTTTGGTGGTCCTAGGTGGTACAGTAACAAAGAAATGGACTCAAACACGAAAACTTAACATTGATTGTGGACGCAGCCCGCCCGCCCGCCCGCCCGCCCGCCCGCCCGGCTTTCGTCAATCCAATAGCCTGGATTTTTTTTAAAAAAAACCTGGCTAAAGATTATATCCATGCTGCGACATCACATGCATAAATAATGTACATTGTAGCTATGGAAATACTATGAACGTATTTTTGATGCAGAATGTGAGGTTTGAAAGTGAAAGTGAATGGGTTTAACGTTCCAGCAACAGCTAAGGTCATATAGAGATGGGACCACAGTTTAAAGTCTCATCCGACAGACCAGTGGGATGGAAATACTATGAAAAGTAAAAGTGAATGGGTTTAGCGTCCCACCAACAGCTAAGGTCATATAGAGACAGGACCACAAGGTACATTCTTTATATCAGAGACATCATCTGTAACATTTGTTGGCAAAATAAACATTCATTCACCATTATCTCAAGTATTGATTGGCAATCAATAGTAATGTCCGTAAACATGTTAAGGAAACACGGTTATCGTCCCTGATACGTCTACATATCAGACGTATCAGGGACGATAACCGTGTTTACGGACATTACTATTTATTCTCTCTATTTATTTTTTGATGTGCAATGATCATACACGTCGACGACACACGGTTTGAAACGCAACTAACGGAAACTCCACGGATACGCAACGCACAACACTTTGTACACGTATAAACCCGGAACATTTTGACAGAAACGACTGTACAAATGGGGGGAAAATCCCAAAATCAGAACTGATTATTTACAATAAAAATATATATATATTCAGCCCTGAAATCAGAATAATCCTGATCTGATGCCAGGTCCTCGCCACAGCAGAATCACTTGGCCCCCTCCAAAAAGCAGTAGGATCAGTAATAATCTTACTACTTTTATAATGGGCAATAAAAGAGCCAAAGATAAAAACGTACCCGAGGGCCAAACCAGGCAAATTGTGATTCCTATAAGTAGGAATCCCTACCGTTAATTAATGCCGTCGCATTCGCTTGACCAACCACCCACTAGTGGAATTATATGGTATGACCCCTCCCGTGGCCAAAAAGACCCCCGATACTCACTCCTGAAGCAGTTATATTTGTCCTTGGAATTGAATATTCCGTTGAGCACGAGTGAAATATTGTCCCTGCTACAGACAGAGAACTGGTTGTTATGTGGCTTGTCTCCCATCGTCGCGCTTGCAAACATAATGTAGTTGCCTTCGGAAGCAGTCGGATCTGAGGTACCGTAGGGGGCACATTTGTTGCCGGTGTCGTGCTGAAAATGAAAGAAATGTTATTTTCTTTATATGGGCTCACAGGTATATGTTGTGACCATCATTTGAACCGTCTCATTGAGACGGTTCAAATGAGTGGTCACACAATATACTTCAATTGAGAAATATTTATTTATATATTTAATGGCGTTGAATGCTGAAAAACTAATTTGGCATTCAACAAACATGACACAGTTACAATTGGGCAAACCCGGGTATGTGCAACAGAAGGGTGCACACTCATTACTGGTGTCATGCTGAAAACAAATATACAGTCTACACTCGTTTACTCAAAGTCAAGATGAAAATACTTGGTTAATGAAAATTTGAGTTAACGAGAGTTAATATATAGGAAAACATGTACTTGGGACCAGAAATGAATATTGTTACACGACTGCCTTTGTTTGACACCGCTCACAGCCACATTCAAACGTACAGCGCATGCTGTTTGACCACGGCTGAAGACATAGAGGATATTCCATCGTACATTTTGAATAGCAGGAAATAATACAAGAGTGTGCGTCGGCTTCCGCGTAAGCAATGAGTGAGAGTAGCGAACGAGTTGCTTGCATGGACGCCGACGGACACGAGTGTATTATTTCCGCTATGCAAACATGTACGATGGAATATCCTATTTATTACACTTCTACGGCGGATATATATGCACATTTAGTCTATTTTTGAGATCATAATCATTGAATTGTGATGTGCGCATGAATTGTTATACAATGACGTGTTTTCCCGCGTTTTGCCGTTACGTTGTGTGACGTCAAATGTGATGTCATCTGAACTTTTTAAAATCCAAATTACGCAGCTGTTTCTATGAACCAGATATATTTGAGTGCATGTTTGGAATGTGTTCATTAACATTCTCGATTAGTCGAGACACTTTCCAAATTATCAATAACTTTATTTTGACTGTAATAAAAAATAAACATTTCTGATGGTAGCTCGTGGTTTCCAAGAAAACCGGCGCGCAATTACGGGTGTTCTCTTCACGGTGTATTATTTGTAATGAGTTGATTACGGGTTTTCTCTCACAGCGAAACCCGTGCAAATAATTTGTAAGAGTGTAATAAAATGCTCACTCCGGGGCCAAGCCTCATGACACGCCACAAGACCAGTAGCCTATTTCACCAACGTTGCAAAGTATACTTTTCTAATTTGGTTGTGATAATGTAATAAATTCAGTATAATAACAAGAAACGAGGCAAAGCCACGAAGGCCATGTTTTTTTCCAAGCATGGACACTTGGATAACATAATTATACCCACTTTTTGTAGACTAGATGGCCGTGGCCTGCATGTCGCGCCTTGGGGCGAGGCATGGACACTAAAAAAATAGATATAGTAGATGGAAAAACTTTAACGAAAAAACTTTAACCGGACACGGACGTACGGACGTATGCCAAAATGCCGACGATACCGCGCTTTCCGCAAGCGGGTGCGACAATGATGATAAACACCCATGTGAAGTATCAAGGTAATGGGTGAAGCAGTTGCAGAGATATAGTACACAAAAAAACTTTAACAAATAAATTCAAAGTAATTTGACCTTGACATTGCGCACAGGGGCCGCACGGTTGGGGGTTAGAATGAAAATATGGACGATGATAAACACCCATGTGAAGTTTCAAGGTAATGGGCGATGCAGTTGCAGAGATATAGTATAACGAAAAAGTTTTAACCAAAAAATTTAACCAGACGTACGTTAAAAAGTTAACGTTGAAAATGGCTAAGTCAATTACGTAGAAATAATAGGTGAAGGTAAAAAAAATGGTCACATGTTGGATAAGTTGTATGTGGTAGGCACCCCTTGGTTATGAAGCTGTGAAAGTTTGGTGGTCCTAGGTGGTACAGTACCAAAGAAATGGACTTAAACACGAAAACTTAACATTGTAAACGCGAAAAGTTAACATTGACTGCACGGAAAAAATGGGTCAAGTTCAAAAAAAAGTAACATGTTGGATAGTGATATGTGGTGGGCACCCCTTGATATTTTGAAGCTGTGAATTTTGGTTTGGTTGGTTTCCTAGGTGGTAACAGAATCCAAAGAAATGGACTTAAACACGAAAACTTAACATTGTAAACGCGAAAACTTAACATTGACTGCGCGGAAAAAATGGGTCAAGTTCAAAAAGGTAACATGTTGGATAGTGATATGTGGTGGGCACTCCTTGGTTATGAAGCTGTGAAAATTTGTTGGTCCAATGTGTTACAGTAACAAAGAAATGGACTGAAACACGAAAACTTAACATTGATTGTGGACGCCGCCCGCCCGCCTGGCTTTCGCCAATCCAATAGCGTGGATTTTTCCCAAAAAAAAACCAGGCTAAAAATGGAGAAAAAAAAAGTTTAAAATGATTTTTTTTCCCAAAAAAACCTGGCTAAAAATGGAAAAAAAAAGATTAAAAATTAACAAAAAATAATGCTCGCTACTGGAGCCCAGAATTTTTATAATAGTCCTATATTTATCTACATATCATATCTGCACAGGTCCACATATTGCCACAATATTGTCAACACAGTTTACGGAAATGTAATAATAATTTACCTGTATAAATTACCTGTAACTAGAAATGGACGCTTGTCGACAAGCGCATGTGTATCCCCCTCCCCAGATACACAAGTAGTTTGAAAAAAGGGTGTTCGAGTTATGCTCCGGAGACAAAATCAGTGACGGAAAAAACAAAGGGAGATAACTAAAAAATTAGTGATGCAAGAGTTGTCATTC
This sequence comes from Conchocele bisecta, assembly GCA_029237695.1. Classification (NCBI taxonomy): domain Eukaryota; kingdom Metazoa; phylum Mollusca; class Bivalvia; order Lucinida; family Thyasiridae; genus Conchocele; species Conchocele bisecta. The sequence goes on along the minus strand of CM055275.1, from coordinate 10,422,243 downwards.
TTGCGTGACACACCTTTAGGGTTGTGGTCTATGCATGTGTGAAGTTTCATGAAAATATTCCAAAGGGTGTTCGAGTTATGCTCCAGACACGAAATCAGTGCACGAAACAACAAAGGAAGATAACTAAGAAATTAACGACGAAAGAGTTGTCATTCTTACGTGCGACACACCTTTGGGTCGTCTTCTATGCATGTGTGAAGTTTAATAAACTAGAAAATGTGTTCATAGAACACGGATGTCCCACATATCGCTTTGATTAATAAATGAGGCCAAATTCAAGTCAAAATCTTTTCTTTTACCTGAGAGTTAAAGTTTTTGAAGCACCAAGTATGTGACCTTGACACTGGGCTTGCCGGGGGCAGGACGAACGTGGATTTGGCACAGGGCGGTAGTGAACCATCAGAGCAATGTGTATATGAAATATGAAGCAGATCGGTCGAAGGATGAAGAAATTATGAGACATTTACCCGAGTGTTAAAGTTTTGTGACGGACGGACGGACGGACGGACGGACGGGAGGACGGGACGCACGTTCCTACGAATGAATACTTGTTGGGTTTTTACTGTATAAAAATACCCAACAAGAGTACCCAACACTATCCTAACCCTACCCAATAAGATCCCGTACGCTTACAACAAGTACCCATTCGTGTGTGCGGACGGACGGACGAGGGTAACACTAAATGCCCCCTCCACTATCGTGGTGGGGCATAAAAATATTCCAAAGAGTGTTCGAGTTATGCTCTGGATACAAAATCAGAGCACGAAACAACAAAGGGAGATAAGTAAACAAGAATTCCGCGGAATCAGATGCCTCGCCTTGTCCCGCCTTGACCTCGAGCCTGGGTCCGAAAGCAATTTTCACTGGCCCGAACATATTATACAATTATTGACTAGTGAGCCATAGAATATCAGATTATATTCTATGGCTCACTAGTCAATAATTGTTTTATTATATGATAATAGTCTGTATATAGCACTTACGACCTTATGTTACTAGACAAAAATTGAAAAAGAATTTGATTTTTTTTTTTTTTTTAAATAATAATGCTTGCTACTGGAGCCCAGAACTTTTTTTTAATAGTCCTATATTTATCTACATATATCTGCACAGGTCCACATAATGCCACAATATTTTCAACACAGTTTACGGAAATGTAATATACAAAAAAAAAAATAATAATAATGCTCGCTACTGGAGCCCAGAATTTTTGTTAATAGTTACGGAAAAGTAATAATGTACCTGTATAAATTACCTGTAATAAATTAGTGGTCAGGTAAAAAATTGAAAAAGAATGTAAAAAAAACAAGAAACGAGGCAAAGCCACGAAGGCCAGGTTTTTTCCAAGCATGGACACTTGGATAACATAATTATACCCACTTTTTGTAGACTAGATGGCCGTGGCCTGCATGTCGTGCCTTGGGGCGAGGCATGGACAGTAAAAAAATAGATATAGTAGATGGAAAAACTTTAACGAAAAAACTTTAACCGGACACACGGACGTACGGACGGACGGACGTATGCCAAAATGCCGACGATATCGCACTTCCCGCAAGCGGGTGCGACAATGATGATAAACACCCATGTGAAGTATCAAGGTAATGGGTGAAGCAGTTCCAGAGATATAGTACACGAAAAAACTTTAACAAATAAATTCAAAGTAATTTGACCTTGACATTGCGCACAGGGGCCGCACAGTTGGGGGTTAGAATGAAAATATGGACGATGATAAACACCCATGTGAAGTTTCAAGGTAATGGGCGAAGCAGTTGCAGAGATATAGTATAACGAAAAAGTTTTAACCAAAAAATTTAACAGAGTACGTTAAAAAGTTAACGTTGAAAATGGCTAAGTCAATTACGTAGAAATAATAGGTGAAGGTCAAAAAATGGTCACATGTTGGATAGTTGTATGTGGTAGGCACCCCTTGGTTATGAAGCTGTGAAAGTTTGGTGGTCCTAGGTGGTACAGTACCAAAGAAATGGACTTAAACACGAAAACTTAACATTGTAAACGCGAAAACTTAACATTGAAAATGGCTAAGTCGACTGCGCGGAAAAAATGGGTCAAGTTAAAAAAAAAGTAACATGTTGGATAGTGATATGTGGTGGGCACCCCTTGATTATGAAGCTGTGAAAGTTGCAGGCCTGCCGCCCGCCGCCCGCCCGCCCGCCGCCCGGCTTTTGCCAATCCAATAGCATGGATTTTGTTTTAAAAAACCTGGCTAAAAATGGAGAAAAAAAAATTAAATTTAAAAAAAATAAAAGAATAATGCTCCCTACTGGAGCCCAGAATGTTTTTTTAATAGTCCTATATTTATCTACATATCATATATATACAGGTCCAGATATTGCCACAATATTTTCAACACAGTTTACGGAAATGTAATATAATCATTTACCTGTATAAATTACCTGTAAGTGGTCAGTGGTCAGTTGCACATGCTAGCACATGCACAGGTGAATAGTCTGTATATAGCACTTACGACCTTATGCTACTAGACAACAAGAAACGAGGTAAAGCCACGAAGGCCAGGTTTTTTCCAAGCATAGACACTTGGATAACATAATTATACCCACTTTTGTAGACTAGATGGCCGTGGCCTGCATGTCGCGCCTTGGGGCGAGGCATGGACACTAAAAAAATAGATATAGTAGATGGAAAAACTTTAACCAAAAAACTTTAACCGGTACACACGGACGAACGGACGGACGTATGCCAAAATGCCAACGATATCGCGCTTTCCGCAAGCAGGTGTGACAATGATGATAAACACACCCATGAAGTATCAATAGGTATTGGGTGAAGCAGTTGCAGAGTATAGTACGAAAACACTTTAACACAAAAATTCAAAGTAATTTGAACTTGACATAGGGCACAGGATCGCGCTTTCCGCAAGCAGGTGCGACAATGTGATAAACACCCTGTGAAGTATCAAGGTATTGGGTAAGCGTTGCAGAGATATAGTACACGAAAACACTTTAAACACAAAAATTCAAAGTAATTTGAACTTGACATAGGGCACAGGATCGCGTTTCTGCAAGCAGGTACGACAATGATGATAAACACCCATGTGAAGTATTCAAGGTATTGGGTGAAGCAGTTGCAGAGATATAGTACACGAAAAAACTTTAAACAAAAAAAATTCAAAGTAATTTGAACTTGACATAGGGCACAGGATTCGCGCGTCTTTCCCGCAAGCAGGTGCGACAATGATGATAAACACCCATGTGAAGTATCAAGGTATTGGGTGAAGCAGTTGCAGAGAATATAGTCAGAGATATAGTACACAAAAAAACTTTAACAAAAAAATTCAAAGTAATTTGACCTTGACATTGGCACAGGATGCGCGCTTTCCGCAAGCAGGTGCGACAATGATGATAAACACCCATGAATATCAAGGTATTGGGTTGAAGCAGATTGCAGAGATATAGTACAAACGAAAAAACATTAACAAAAAAATTCAAAGTAATTTGACCTTGACATTGGGCACAGGATCGCGCTTTCCGCAAGCAGGTGCGACAATGATGATAAACACCCATGTGAAGTATCAAGGTATTGGGTGAAGCAGTTGCAGAGATATAGTACACAAAAAAACTTTAACAAAAAAATTCAAAGTAATTTGACCTTCACATTGGGCACAGGATCGCGCTTTCCGCAAGCAGGTGCCGACAATGATGATAAAACACCCATGTGAAGTATCAAGGTATTGGGTGAAGCAGTTGCAGAGATATAGTACACGAAAAACTTTACAAAAAAATTCAAAGTAATTTGACCTTGACATTGGGCACAGGGGCCGACGAGTTGGGGGTTAGAATGAAAATATGGATGATGATAAACACCCATGTGAAGTTTCAAGGTAATGGGCGAAGCAGTTGCAGAGATATAGTATAACGAAAAAGTTTTAACCAAAAAACTCTAACCAGACGTACGTTAAAAAAATGTTAACGTTGAACATGGCTAAGTCAATTACGTAGAAATAATAGGTGAAGGTAAAAAAAATGGTCACATGTTGGATAGTTGTATGTGGTAGGCACCCCTTGGTTATGAAGCTGTGAAAGTTTGGTGGTCCTAGGTGGTACAGTACCAAAGAAATGGACTTAAAACACGAAAACTTAACATTGTAAACGCGAAAAACTTAACATTGAAAATGGCTAAGTCGACTGCGCGGAAAAAATGGGTGAAGTTAAAAAAAAAAATAACATGTTGGATAGTGATATGTGGTGGGTACCCCTTGATTATGAAGCTGTGAAAGTTTGGTGGTCTAGGTGGTACAGTACGAAAGAAATGGACTTAAACACGAAAACTTAACATTGTAAACGCGAAAACTTAACATTGAAAATGGCTAAGTCGACTACGCGGAAAAAATGAGTCAAGTTAAAAAAAAGTAACATGTTGGATAGTGATATGTGGTTGGCACCCCTTGATTATGAAGCTGTGAAAGTTTGGTGGTCCTAGGTGGTACAGTAACAAAGAAATGGACTCAAACACGAAAACTTAACATTGATTGTGGACGCCGCCCGCCACCCGCCGCCCGCCGCCCCGCCCGCCCGCCGCGCCCGCCCGCCCGCCCGGCTTTCGCCAATCCAATAGCCTGGATTTTTTTTCAAAAAACCTGGCTAAAAAAGTAACATGTTGGATAGTGATATGTGGTGGGCACCCCTTGATTATGAAGCTGTGAAAGTTTGGTGGTCCTAGGTGGTACAGTACAAAGAAATGGACTTAAAACACGAAAAACTTAATATTGAAAACGCGAAAACTTAACATTGAAAATGGCTAAGTCGATTGCGCGGAAAAAATGGGTCAATGTAAAAAAAAAAGTAAAAAAAAAGTAACATGTTGGATAGTGATATGTGGTGGGCACCCCTTGATTATGAAGCTGTGAAAGTTTGGTGGTCCTAGGTGGTACAGTAACAAAGAAATGGACTCAAACAAGAAAACTTAACATTGATTGTGGACGCCGCCCGCCGCCCGCCCGCCCGGCTTTCGCCAATCCAATAGCCTGGATTTTTTTTCAAAAAACCTGGCTAAAAATTGAAAAATAATTTGAAGAAAAAAAAATTAAAAAAAAAAAAATGAAAAAAAAAAGTAAAAAAAAATATGGAAAAAAAAAGAATGAAAAAAAAAAAAGGAAAAAAAAAAAAGGAAAAAAAAAAAATGGAAAAAAAAAGTTTAAAAATAATAATGCTTGCTACTGGAGCCCAGATTTTTGTTTAATAGTCCTATATTTATCTACATATATCTGCACAGGTCCACATAATGCCACAATATTTTCAACACAGTACCCAATGTAGTAATTTTACCTGTGGTCAGCAGTGGTCAAGCACTGGACATTTGCACATGCAAGCCCATGCTAGCACATGGTTCTCCCAGTCTCTATTGTTCTCTCTACAGGTAAGGTGTACAGAGCACACGAGAAAAGGTGTACAGAGCAGACGAGAAAACGGGTCTTCATGCATTATTGTCCAAACGAGAAAAGGTGTACAGAGCAGACGAGAAAACGGGTCTTCATGTATTATTGTCCAGTTTGTAGAGTGCGCAAAACAAAAAAGGGAGATAGCTACGCAAGAGTTGCCATTCTTGTGCGCAACACACCTCCGGGTCGTGGTCTATGCATGTGTGAAGTTTCATGAAAATATTCCAAAGGGTGGTCGAGTTATGCTCCGGACAGGAAATCAGTGTGCGAAAACAAACAAGGGAGATAACTAAAAAATTAGCTATGCAAGAGTTGTCATTCTTGTGCACGACACACCTTCGGTTCGTGGTCTAATTGAATGTGTTAAGTTTCATAAAAATATTCCACAGGGTGGTCGAGTTATGGTCAATCAGTGCGCGAAACAAAAAAGGGAGATAACTAAAAAATTAGCTATGCAAGAGTTGTCATTCTTGTGCGCGACACACCTTCGGGTTGTGGTCTATGCATGTGTGAAGTTTCATGAAAATATTCCAAAGGGTGGTGGAGTTATGCTCCGGACACGAAATCAGTGTGAGAAACAAAAAAGGGAGATAACTAAAAAATTAGCTATGCAAGAGTTGTCATTCTTGTGCGCAACACACCTTCGGGTCGTGGTCTATGCATGTGTGAAGTTTCATGAAAATATTCCAAAGGGTGTTCGAGTTATGCTCCGGACAAGAAGTGTCTGCTGCGGACAGCGGACGCGGAAGCGGACGCGGACGCGGACGCGGTGCGCTGTCAAATCCATAGTATCCCCCGACGGAGTCCGGGGATACAATAATTTAGCTGGACATTTAGTGGTCAAGCTGGAAATTTGCACATGCTTGCACATGCAGAAATGTTCAACTGGAGAAGGCTATTGTTCTCTCTACAGGTAAGGTGTACAGAGCGCACGAGAAAACGGGTCTTCATGCATTAATGAATGTTCAGTTTGTAGCATAGAAAGAAATAGAGTTTGACCTTGACCCTGGAGCCTGGAATTTTTTTTAATAGTCCTATATTCATCTACATATGATAGTAAAGGTATGTATAAAGTTTGATGACTGTAGCTGATAAGGTGTTGAAGTAATGACCGTAACACGAAAACTTAACATTGAATGATGACGACGACGACGCCGACTCCGGAAAAGCAAAACCTATGTCTCGCTTTCCGCTTTGCGGGCGAGACAATAAACACATTTGCCATGTCATAAATAGAGTCTGGTTCTCGGTAGTATTGTTTCACTGGGACGCATCAGACAGGGTACCAGTTTAGTGACGAATACGAAACTGACTTCAGCAACCGCGTGTGTTGATATTTGATATGGCTTTGTGTTGTAAATCTTGACACGCCGTGTGTTTGATGTCGGCCAGCTGACTTAGGCTTGCCACTTTCATCAGCATCGTGTAAACACACAGTTTCGAAACTAATGATGGAGTTTTATAACTTTCGTGGAATTGCATTATGCATATTGGGATTTACCTTTAATGGCGTCATGCAATATTTTTCACGGCAAAATGACACCGACTGATATGGGCCCGGTAAATGCTTTCAAAAGATAATTAAAATGATAGAGGCCGGATTGTGATTCGGCAGAGAAAATGTCGACCGGATCTGATCTTGGTATACACTGTTCGCCTTCGGTATAGAAAATGTGTACCGAATGAGACACAGAGCCGGAACGAGTAAGTCGCGAGTAAGGCACAAAATGTTTAGAATACGAATCCAATATTCCAATACCGGATTTTACCCCAAAGACTAACAACAACAACAAATATAGGAACGCATTTTATTTGTTTGTATTTTTGGTCGTTTATGTCAATATTTCGGGTAGAAAAAAATGCTCATCTACATGTATTTATAAGACGCAGGGGCTTTCTGGGATACAAATCTGAATAAAAAAAATTTGACTTATAATCGCAAGAATACGGTAGTCTGAAAATAATTTTGTGACAATTAGATTGGTCCATGAACGTGTTACTCGTGTCAAGCTGAAAAAAAAAATATATTGTGGGCAAATATTATTGAAATTGGTGAAGTAGTTATTGAGAAAACATTACAAGAATTCCGCCACAGAAGCAAGGTTGAAGAAACTTTTTGACACAACCATGTGAAGGCCAAAAAGGTCAAGATCATGTTAATGGTGGCATGAGTGTGTTCCAAATGCTTACATGTATTAATTGTCCAAACATTTAATCCAAGTAACATTAATGTTATATGATGATAAAGAAACTTGTACAAACTTTTTGACCCAAAAGAAATGGCTATGTGTTTCTGCAAACATGTGAAGATAAAACAGGTCAAGGTCATGTTAATGGTGACATGAGGGTGTTCTGAATTAACATTATCAAATATGTCCAAATATTGAAGCAATCGGTTAAGTAATATTAAAGTTATATTATGATGAAGAAACTTGTACAATTTTTTTACGCAAAAAAATGGCTACGTGTTTCCGCAAAAAAAAAGGGAAGGTAAAAAAGGTCATGTTCATGTTAATGGAGGCAGGAGTGTGTTCCAAATGCTCACATATATCAAGTTTCCAAATATTGAAACAATCCGTCAAGTAATAGTAAAGTTATGCCATGATGACGAAGATTGAAATATACTCGATATGTAATACTTGAATATAAACTTTTTGGAATTTGATCAAATTAAATTGTGTGATTGGTTGATCATTTGCAACTTGCATGACGCAAACAAATGGATATGTGCCTTTAAACCACACATTGAATAAATTAAATATAATAAAAATAAAAATAATAAATATATTCTGAAAACTCTTAGATAACAAGAATTCCGCCACGGAAGCGGTGTCGCGCATGTCGAGGAATTTGAATGTAACATGATCATGGACATGTGCTAAAGTAAGCATCACAAAAACAGTCAGAGAAGTGCATGCTTAAAAAACAAAAAAGGTCAAGGTTGAAGAAACTTTTTGACATAAAAATAAAATGGCTAAGTGTTTCCACAACCATGTGATGGTCAAAAAGGTCAAGGTCATGTTAATGACGGTAGGAGTGTGTTCCAATGCTTACATGTATCAAGTTTCCAAACATTGAAGCAATCCACCAAGTATTATTAATGTTATACGATGATGAAGAAGTTTGTACAAACTTTTTGACGCAAAAAATGGCTATGTGTTTCCGCAAAAATGTGATAGTAAAAAGGTCAATATGTAAGGAAATCTGATGTTAAGTTTAGAGTTTAGTGATTGACGCACGGACGGACAACCCGACTCCGGTATACCCCCCTCCCCCCCCCCCCCCCCACAACTCATTGCGGGGGGTAAGATATTTACCAGAGCGTTAAGGTTTTTAATGCACAAAGGCTTAGCAGGGGTGGGACAATTGTGGATTTGTCACAGGGTGGGAGATGACCATTAAAGCAATGTGTGTGTGAAATATGAAGCAGATGAGTGCAAGGAAACATAAACTATACGACATTTACCAACGCGTTAAGGTTTTGAACACACCAAGTATGTGATCTTGACCCTGGGTTTAGCGGAGGCTGGACAATCATGGATTTGAGTTTGCTTTCTGCAGCTCAAATAAATGAATTTTTAAATATGGGTGTATAATGCTCTTTATGCAGCCTATGTTCAATAAATTATGATAGTCTGTAAAATTCACATTAACAATGGTTTCATGTAAACAATTGTTGGATTTACATTTATTGAGCATAGGCTGCATATGCAGCCTATGTTCAATAAATGTAAATCCATCAATTGAAATTTCCACGCGATCCTAAATTTGCACTTACAAACATTTTAGTTGTACAAAGTTTAGTGAAACGGCCCCAAGGTGCATATTGGCGTATATGACACACTTATTTTAGCAGAAGACGCATTGATTATCAAAAGTGGGACCACAAAATACTCCGAGCAATGTGAAAATATGCATTGATTTTCAAATGGAGTAGTGAAAATACAGTAATCAAGAGCTGTAGGAGAACAGCATAGCTCGACTACGAGGGTTGTCGATGTACACATAGCTGAAACAAGCGGGCCTGCATAAAACCTTACCAAGGTTGACTAAAACCTTAACCAAGGATTAAGTAAGTATTCAGTTAAAATGTAGGTCAATGTGGCCGCGGCCTGCATAAAAACCTTAACCAAGTTGACTAAAAAACCTTAACCAAGGGAAGTTAAGTAAGTAATTCAAGGTTAAATGTAGGTCAATGTGGCCGCGGCCTGCATAAAAACCTTAACCAAGGTTCACTAAAAACCTTAACGAAGGGAAATTAAGTAAGTAATTCAAGGTTAAATGTAGGTCAATGTCAGATATAGGTCAGGGGTTATTGATGTATCACTAGGAGATGAAGTTTTCCAAGTATGGTTACTGTAGGCCCAGGAATATTCCATATACAATTTTGACTAAAAACCTTAACCAAGGGGAAATAAGAAAGTAATCCAAGGATAAAAGTAGGTCAAGGTCAAATATAAGTCAGGGATTATTGATGTACATCACTAGGAGATGAAGTTGTCCAAGTATGGTCGGTGTAGGGCCAGGAGTATTGCATCTACAAGCTTGACTGAAAACCTTAACCAAGGAGAATTAAGTAAGTAATTCAAGAGGAAATGTAGGTCAAGGTCAAATATAGATCAGGGGTTATTGATGTACATCGCTATGAGAAAAGGTTGTCCAAGTATGGTGTTAGTATGCACAATAGTATTCCATGTACAAGCTTGACTAAAAACCTTAACCAAGGGGAATTAACCAAGTAATTCAAAGTTAAATGTAGGTCAAGGTCAAATATAGGTCAGTGGTTGTTGATGTACATCACTAGGAGATGAAGTTGTCCAAGTATGGTGGGTGTATGGCCATGAATATTCCATATACAAGCTTGACTAAAAACCTTAAACAAGGGGAATTAACTAAGTAATTGAAGAGGAAATGTAGGTCAATGTCAAATATAGATCAGGGGTTATTGATGTACATCCCTATGAGAAAAGGTTGTCCAAGTATGGTGTCTGTATGCACACTAGTATTCCATGTACAAGCTTGACTAAAAACCGTAACCAAGGTCGACTAAAAACCTTAACCAAGGGGAATTAACTATGTAATTCAAGGTTAAATGTAGGTCAAGGTCAAATATAGGTCAGGGGTTGTTGATGTACATCACTAGGAGATGAAGTTGTCCAAGTATGGTGGGTGTAGGGCCAGGAGTATTCCATATACAAGCTTGACTAAAAACTTTAACCAAGGGGAATTAACTAAGTAATTGAAGAGGAAAGGTAGGTCAAGGTCAAATATAGATCAGGGGTTATTGATGTACATCCCTATGAGAAAAGGTTGTCCAAGTATGGTGTCTGTATGCACAATAGTATTCCATGTACAAGCTTGACTAAAAACCTTAACCAAGGTTGACTAAAAACCTTAACCAAGGGGAATTAACTATGTAATTCAAGGTTAAATGTAGGTCAAGGTCAAATATAGGTCAGGGGTTGTTGATGTATATCACTAGGAGATGAAGTTGTTCAAGTATGGTGGGTGTAGGGCCAGGAGTATTCCATATACAAGCTTGACTAAAAACCTTAACCAAGGGGAATTAACTAAGTAATTCAAGAGGAAATATAGGTCAAGGTCAAATATAGATCAGGGGTTATTGATGTACATCACTAGGAGATGAAGTTGTGCAAGTATGGTGGGTGTAGGGCCAGTAGTATTCCATATACAAGGTTGACTAAAAACCTTAACCAAGGCGTGACACGACGCCGGGGTGACAACATAAGCTCTACTTATTCTTCGAATAGTCGAGCTAAAAAGTAGAAAATTTACTTAGTTGAACTGCAAAAAGCAGCTCAAATACCGTATTTTTTTTATTTTGGGGGAAAAAAATAGTTTGCATCAATAGCGCGTAGTAAATTTTCACAAAAAAAATTGGTGGAATATAAAATTGCTTTTTGAGTTCACATCCACAATGCTGAACGTGTCACACCTGTTAAGCTCTCTCGAAGCTGCTAATCGGTCATAAAAATTAGACTTTATATTGTCTAAATTTATGTTGTATTTATTGGTATTTACTGATTAATATGCTATATTAAAAATTCATGTTTGTTGTATATAATTCCACCATATTTGCCATTCGTATGTAACATAACAGACCGCAATACACATATTACCCGTAATTGCCAACACTTAGCAGCCATGTGTCAAACTGCTCCCCAAGGATCATCTTCCTTATTATTCGGCACATTTGATGTGTATTTTTACTACGCTTACTGTATTCCAGAAATCCCAAAAGATACCAATTTACCATCAATCTATACTTACAGCACCCATTCTTACCCAACAATACTTTTTCTCTTGTTTCACACTATGTGTATTTCAACGTCATAGCGGACACCTGTCAAAAATTGATATTTCCGTTTCCGGGCTTGTTTTGATCGGTAAAAAATGCGTAAAACTGGCACAGAAATCAGTTGGAAACAAGAAATACGTTTGTCGAACGCGGATGCCACCTGCAGCATATTTGAGAAACTGTGACAAAGTGATTAACCGAAAAGTGTGGCGGCGGACGGACGGACGGACGGACGGTCCAAACACTATATGCCACCCGTTTCTTCGAAACCCGGTGGCATAAAAATGTTTGAAATTTATCTACCTACCTATAACACGCAAGGTGACTTCTGGATTAAAAATGCGGGTGAAAAAATGCGCACAATACACTGCGAAATATGGTAAGTGAATTTTTAAATTTGTTTTATTTTTATCATTTGTTCCCTATTTAATACGGAAGAAAATCAATAATATATTTGTAAAAGTAAAATATGCATTGAATTTGAAATCTGGGGGTATAATACTCTGTAGATACAACACTTATCTGGAACATTGGACACATAATTATAATCCGTTTCCTGTAACCCGACTGACCCACTAAAAACGGGATCTTTTTTATTGCAATTTCGTTTACAATTTTTGTTTTTCAAATTATTATTTTTTTCTTCAATTTTTTTTTTTTTTTCAATTTAGTGCTACAGTGAGTTAAAAGGGTTAATATAATATCTGGCCCTAAATGGCATACATGTTCATACAACAACACATACAGCAATTGACATACTTTTATTGCAAGTGTTAAAAAATTCAATATGTCATGTGACAGAAAAAAAAAAGAAATTGCCTACCGACCGACCCACTTCTAAAATTCTGGGTTGGGTTACAGGAAACAAACATTTTTTTAAGGACGGCCTTGCCTCTACAAACTTACAGGAGATCCAAAGTTATGGCCAACTTCGTGACCAAATGTAAGCTGCGAGACTTTGGACGGCACGGCTTTCCCATAATTCAATATCGTCACAATTCCAGTGTTCAGGCTCTTCTCGACCGGCTTATGGTTCTCAGTAAATGGCCGGAATCTTTCACAGACACCGCCAACTGCTCCTGTAATATATAGAATTTGGTTGTTTCTTTCTTTGTTTAACTCTTTGCATGCTGGGAAACTTGTGTGTGGGCTATAAATAGTTCAAAAATAGCGGACAAGAAATCATCATATTTTCTTTTATTTCTCCCTGTAAATATCATGAATATGTCTTGGAATTTTATTAGAATTGAGTCCTGAGGACTCAATTCTAATGAAATTCCAAGACATATTTACAGAGAGAAATAAAACATATACTCCTAATAATTTGTTTGGCAGATATTTTCACCGCTAGCATGCAAAGAGTTGAAGGTACATGCCCACGCAGTAGGCACAAACTGTTCTTTATAGGAGTTAAACAAGTGTATAATTGTGTCACTATCTCACCAGTTCTAAAAACTAGAAATGGACGCTTGTCGACAAGCGCATGTGTATCCCCCTCCCCAGATACACAAGTAGTTTGAAAAAAGGGTGTTCGAGTTATGCTCCGGAGACAAAATCAGTGACAGAAAAAACAAAGGGAGATAACAAAAAAATTAGTGATGCAAGAGTTGTCATTCTTGCGTGACACACCTTTAGGGTCGTGGTCTATGCATGTGTGAAGTTTCATGAAAATATTCCAAAGGGTGTTCGAGTTATGCTCCGGAAACGAAATCAGTGCACGAAACAACAAAGGGAGATAACTAAGAAATTAACGACGCAAGAGTTGTCATTCTTACGTGCGACACACCTTTGGGTCATCTTCTATGCATGTGTGAAGTTTAATAAACTAGAAAATGTGTTCATAGAACACGGATGATACCACATATCGCTTTGATAATAAATGAGGCCAAATTCCAAGTCAAAATTTTCTTTTACCTCAGCGTTATTGAAGCACCAAGTATGTGACCTTGACCCTGGGCTTGGCGGGGGCAGGACGAACGTGGATTTGGCACAGGGCGGTAGAGGACCATTAGAGCAATGCATATATGAAATATGAAGCTGATCCGTGAAAGAAAACAGAAATTATAAGATATTTACCCGAGTGTTAAATTTTTGAAGCACTAAGTATGTGATGTTAACCCTGGGCATGGCGGGGGCAGGATGAACGTGGATTTGGCACAGGGCAGGGCGGTTAGAGGACCATTAAGAGCAACGCGTAATATGAAATATGAAGTTGATCCGTGAATGGAAAGAAAAATTATAAGATATTTACCTGAGCGTTAAAGTTTTTGAAGCACCAAGTATGTGACCTTGACCCTGGGCTTGGCGGGGCAGGACGAACGTGGATTTGGCACAGGGCGGTAGAGGACCATTAGAGCAATGCGTATATGAAATATGAAGATGATCCATAAAAGAAAACAGAAATTATAAGATATTTACCCGAGCATTAAAGTTTTTGAAGCACTAAGTATGTGACCTTGACCCTGGGCTTGGCGGGGGCAGGACGAACGTGGATTTGGCACAGGGCGGTAGAGGACCACTAGAGCAATGCGTATATGAAATATGAAGCTGATCCGTGACATAAAACAGAAATTATAAGATATTTACCTGAGCGTTAAAGTTTTTGAAGCACCAAGTATGTAACCTTGACCCTGGGCTTGGCGGGGGCAGGACGAATGTGGATTTGGCACAGGGCGGTAGTGAACCATCAGAGCAATGTGTATATGAAATATGAAACAGATCGGTCGAAGGATGAAGAAATTATGAGACATTTACCCCGAGTGTTAAAGTTTTGTGACGGACGGACGGACGGACGGACGGACGGGACGCACGTTCCTACGAATGAATACTTGTTGGGTTTTTACTGTATAAAAATACCCAACAAGAGTACCCAACACTATCCTAACCCTACCCAATAAGATCCCCATACGCTTACAACAAGTACCCATTCGTGTGTGCGGACGGACGGACGGACGGACGGACGGACGGACAAGGGTAACACTAAATGCCCCCTCCACTATCGTGGTGAGGCATAAAAATATTCCAAAGAGTGTTCGAGTTATGCTCTGGATACGAAATCAGAGCATGAACCAACAAAGGGATATAAGTAAACAAGAATTCCGCGGAATCAAATGTCTCGCCTTGTCCCGCCTTGACCTTGAGCCTGGGCCCAAAAGCAATTTTCACTGGCCCGAACATATTATACAATTATTGACTAGTGAGCCATAGAATATCAGATTATATTCTATGGCTCACTAGTCAATAATTGTTTTATTATATGATAATAGTCTGTATATAGCACTTACGACCTTATGCTACTAGTCAAAAATTTAAAAAGAATTTGAAAAAAAAAAGAAAAAAAAATGAAAAAAATAAATGGAACAAAAAAGTTTAAAAATTAAAAATTAAAAATAATAATGCTTGCTACTGGAGCCCAGAATTTTTTTTTTAATATTCCTATATATTTATCTACATATATCTGCACAGGTCCACATAATGCCACAATCTTTTCAACACAGTTTACGGAAATGTAATATCCAATGTAGTAATTTACCTGTATAAATTACCTGTGGTCAAGAGTGGTCAAGACTGGTCAAGACGGGACATTTGCACATGCTAGCACATGCACAGGTGAATGGTTCTCCCAGTCTCTATTGTTCTCTCTACAGGTAAGGTGTACAGAGCACACGAGAAAAGGGTGTACGAGCAGACGAGAAAAACGGGTCTTCATGCATTATTGTCCAGTTTGTAGAGTGCGCAAAACAAGAGTTGTCATTCTTGTGCGCGACACACCTCCGGGTCGTGGTCTATGCATGTGTGAAGTTTCATGAAAATATTCCAAAGGGTGGTCGAGTTATGCTCCGGACAGGAAATCAGTGCGCGAAAACAAAAAAGGGAGATAACTAAAAAATTAGCTATGCAAGAGTTGTCATTCTTGTGCACGACACACCTTCGGTTCGTGGTCTAATTGAATGTGTGAAGTTTCATAAAAATATTCCAAAGGGTGGTCGAGTTATGGTCAATCAGTGCGCGAAACAAAAAAGGGAGATAACTAAAAAATTAGCTATGCAAGAGTTGTCATTATTGTGCGCGACACACCTTCGGGTCGTGGTCTATGCATGTGTGAAGTTTCATGAAAATATTCCAAAGGGTGGTCGAGTTATGCTCCAGACACGAAATCAGTGCGAGAAACAAAAAAGGGAGATAACTAAAAAATTATCTATGCAAGAGTTGTCATTCTTGTGCGCGACACACCTTCGGTTCGTGGTCTAATTGAATGTGTGAAGTTTCATAAAAATATTCGAATGGGTGGTCGAGTTATGGTCAATCAGTGCGCGAAACAAAAAAGGGAGATAACTAAAAAATTAGCTATGCAAGAGTTGTCATTCTTGTGCGCGACACACCTTCGGGTCGTGGTCTATGCATGTGTGAAGTTTCATGAAAATATTCCAAAGGGTGTTCGAGTTATGCTCCGGACAAGAAGTGTCTGCGGCGGACGCGGACCGCTGTCAAATCCATAATATCCCCCGAAGGAGTCCGGGGGATACAATTATGAGTGCCCACTATACAGATATAATATAATCATTTAGCAATATCTATATTACTGATAGTGACTCGCGGTGGTATCAGTCTATTTTCATATGCAAATGAGGCATGACATTTTATATATTATTTATACTAATTAAATGCATCACCTGAATTTTTATTATTTATTTAATAGGGGTTTCCCAAAGCAAATTGTGTCCGAGTATTTACGGGTGTTATTGTATACTTACTGCCAGGCGATCCCACCCAGGCCAGGCCTAGGGTCCCCGAGGTGAAGTCCCGGTATGTGAACATGTACGCGAGACAGAATTCATCATGATTGTCTAACGAGTTGAGATTCAGGAAGTTTGATACGTCAAGGTGTTGACTGTAGAATGGCTGATACGTCGCCCTGTTGCTTGGAGTGTCATCCAGCACCTGGACGGACATGCAATTGATTGGTTGGTTGAATGTGCCTCCCCCCTCACCCAAAGTGTATGTTGTTACCACTCAGCTGAACCGTCTCAACGAGATGGTTCAGCTGAGTGGTAACAACATACACTTTTGATGAGAAATGAGAAAAGTTGCAGAATTATATTCGAGGTGTTGGCTGTAGAATGGCTGATACGCCGCACTGTTGCTTGAAGCTTCATCCAGCACCTGGACGGACATGCAATTGATTGGTTGATCGTTGAATTGCCTCCACCCTCACCCAAAGTGTATGTTGTTACCACTCAGCTGAACCGTCTCAACGAGACGGTTCAGCTGAGTGGTAACAACATACACTTTTGATGAGAAATGAGAAAAGTTGCAGAATTATATTTGAGGTGTTGGCTGTAGAATCGCTGATACTGCGCCATGTTGCATGAAGTTTCATCCAGCACCTGGGCGGACATGCAATTGATTGGTTGGTTGACCGATTGATTGATCAATTTGTTGGATGATTGGGATATTTAGGGCCCCCCCACCCACTCCCTCCCCTCACCCAAAGTGTATGTTGTTACCACTCAGTTGAACCGTCTCGTCAAGGTGGTTCAAATGAGTGGTAACAACATATACTTTAGATGAAAAAAGTTGCAGAAAAATATTTAGAAATTTGTGCATAATATCTATCTAACATGAAAAACAAAACCGAAACTTCCTGTTCAAACCAACAGTATGGGAACCTCATAGTACAAGTTTATATAATATTAATAATAATAATTACATTCCAGATTGTTCCATTTTTTGTAAATGTTAATTCTACAAATTTCAACTAGATTCCAAGCTGTGGGCTTGTTACCTTGACTCTGGGCTTAGCGGGGGCGCCACGAACGTGAATTTGTGACAGGGTGACAAAGAAAACGAGGCATATTTGATTATAAGCCATTTACCCGAGCGTGTGGATTTGTCACAGGGCGGTAGAGGACCATTGTAGCAATGCGTGTGTGAAATGTGAAGCAGATCCGAGCAAGGAAACACAAATTATAAGCCATTTAACTGAATGTTAAGGTTTCAAACACACCAAGTCTGTGACCTTGACCCTGTGCTTAGCGGGGGCAGGACGAATGTGGATTTGTCACAGGGCGGTAGAGGACCATTGGAGCAATGCGTGTGTGAAAGTTAGTGTGTAGGATTGAGAAACGCGCACATAGATTTGTCCCAAAGTGGCAAGTAAACAATTAAAGTGGAAAAGGTGAAGGTCAAAGGTGAAGGTCGAAGTAATGGGTGGTGGAGTGTGTAAGGCTTGTTCATATGTATCATGTGTATACATATTTAAGCGATTGGCAAAAGTATTGAGAAGTTATTGTAGGATTGAGGAACGTGCACGTAGATTTGTCCCAAAGTGCTAAGTAAACATTTAAAGTAGAAAAGGTGAAGGTCAAAGGTCAAGGTCGAAGTACTGGTGGTGGAGTGTGTAGGGCATGTTCATATGTATCATGTGTATAAATATTTAAGCGATTGGCAAAAGAATTGAGAGTTAGTGTAGGATTGAGAAACGTGCACATAGATTTGTCCAAAGTGCCAAGCAAACATTTAAAGTGAAAAGGGTCAAGGAAAACAAAGGAAAGGTCAAGGTCGAAGTAGTGGGTGGTGGAGTGTGTAGGGCATGTTCATATGTATCATGTGTATAAATATTTAAGCGATTGGCAAAAGTATTGAGAAGTTAGTGTAGGATTGAGAAACGTGCATGTAGATTTGTCCCAAAGTGCCAAAGCAAACATTTAAAGTGGAAAAGGTCAAGGCCAAAGGTCAAGGTCGAAGTACTGGGGGGTGGAGTGTGTCAGCCATGTTCATATGTATCACGTGTATAAATATTGACATAATATGTGAAGCCATGTAGAAGTTACTAAAGAATATGGTAATATCGGGACGTACGGACGGACGGACGGACGGACGGACGGACGCCGGTAACACTATATGCCCCCGTACCTTTCGGTAGCGGGGGCATAAAAACTTTAACCGGATGCACGTACGGACGTACACCAATGTGCCGACAATATCGCGATTGTACAGTTTGTTTGTTTATTGGTGTTTAACGGCCTATCAACAGCTAAGGTCATGTAAGGCCGGGCAAACGGGTTCGATCCCGTTTTAACCTGCTGCATTGGGGGGAAAATTCCAAAATCAGAACTGAATATTTACATCGAGAAACAATATATTCAACCCTGAAATTAGAATAACCTGACCTGGTGGCAGGTCCATACCACACCAAAGTCACTTGGCCCCTTCCCCTAAAATAGGATTACAAATAATCGTAATACTCACATAAGGGGTATAACCAGATTCAACTGTCACATACAAAATGCCAAAGACGTATGTGAGGGCCAAACCAGGTCTCCATTCGGAATTCCAGTAAGGATGAACCCCGATCGTTAAATTACCCATCGCTTGCACCCACCTACCACCCACTCGCGATTGTACATCATGTAACAGCATGATGCAATTAGGAAAACAGACTATAACCATACATGGTATATATACTGTATTCTTGCAGTCAGGCGGCAGTCCTGAATTAAACTCGTTACATATCAACAGGCTTTATATACTCGTACACTATGTGTCCACCCCCGGAACTAAATCTTACAGCGATGTTCTGCATGCAGGCGCGACAAAACCAGATACGTACCAGCGTCCTAGCGACGACAAACTTGACACCAGAAAAAGACAGCGATGGGTTGATGCCGCGGGTGGCAAAGTCAGTACGCTCGTAGATCTGGTTAATGGCATCCACGTGGTTCGCGTAGAACGCCAGGATTTCATCCCTGGCCACCTCCTTATTCTGTTTAGGGGAAAGTGAAAAGAATCAACCATTTAACCCCTCAGTAACTGACATGGACCATTTCATGTTGATTTCGAGACTGTTCCATAATGCAGAAAATGGGGTAATTTTGCAGAAAATAAAAAATATCCACAAATGGTGCAGATCCTGATGAGACGGCTCGTTACGAGCCGTCTCATCAGGATCTTCACCATTTGCAAATATTAGGAAGGACGTTGCCAGTGTTGAAAGGGTTAACGCCGCATCAACAGCTAAGGTCAATTAGGGATGAGACCTCGGTTTTAAGTTTCATCCGAAAGACCAGCGGGATGGAAATACTATGACAGTGTTTGGTATGCCTATGGGGACTGACAAAAGACCAGCAGGATGGAAATACTAGGACAGTGTTTGGTATACCTATGGGGACTGACAAAAGACCAGCCGGATGCAAATACTATGACAGTGTTTGGTATGCCTTTGGGGACTGACAAATGACCAGCCGGATGCAAATACTATGACAGTGGGGACTGACAAAAGACCAGCCGGATGGAAATACTATGACAGTGTTTGGTATGCCTGTGGGGACTGACAAAAGACCAGCCGGATGGAAATACTATGACAGTGTTTGGTATGCCTATGGGGACTGACAAAAGACCAGCCGGATGGAAATACTATGACAGTGGGGACTCACAAAAGACCAGCCGGATGGAAATACTATGACAGTGTTTGGTATACCTATGGGGACTGACGAAAGACCAGCCGGATGGAAATACGATGACAGTGTTTGGTATGCCTATGGGGACTGACGAAAGACCAGCCGGATGGAAATACTATGACAGTGGGGACTGACAAAAGACCAGTCGGATGGAAATACTATGACAGTGTTTGGTATACCTATGGGGACTGACAAAAGACCAGCCTGATGGAAATACTATGACAGTGTTTGGTATGCCTATGGGGACTGACGAAAGACCAGCCGGATGGAAATACTATGACAGTGGGGACTGACAAAAGACCAGCCGGATGGAAATACTATGACAGTGTTTGGTATGCCTATGGGGACTTACGAAAGACCAGCCGGATGGAAATACTATGACAGTGTTTGGTAGCCTATGGGGACTGAAAAAAAAACCAGCCGTGGAAATACTGACTATGGGGACTGACAAAAAACCAGCAGGATGGAAATACTCGACAACTACTACGGACAGTGTTTGGTATGCCTATGGGGACTGACGAAAGACCAGCCGGATGGAAATACTATGACAGTGGGGACTGACAAAAGACCAGCCAGATGGAAATACTATGACAGTGTTTGGTATACCTATGGGGACTGACAAAATACCAGCCTGATGGAAATACTATGACAGTGTTTGGTATGCCTATGGGTACTGACGAAAGACCAGCCGGATGGAAATACTATGACAGTGTTTGGTATACCTATGGGGACTGACGAAAGACCAGCCGGATGGAAATACTATGACAGTGTTTGGTATGCCTATGGGGACTGACAAAAGACCAGCCGGATGGAAATACCATGGCAGTGTTTGGTATGCCTATGGGGACTGACGAAAGACCAGCCGGATGGAAATACTATGGCAGTGGGGACTGACAAAAGACCAGCCGGATGGAAATACTATGACAGTGTTTGGTATGCCTATGGGGACCGACGAAAGACCAGCCGGATGGAAATACTATGACAGTGGGGACTGACAAAGGACCAGCCGGATGGAAATACTATGACAGTGTTTGGTATGCCTATGGGGACTGACGAAAGACCAGCCCGGATGAACTACTAGACAGTGGAGACTGACAAAAGACCAGCCGGATGGAAATACTATGACAGTGTTTGGTATATCTATGGGGACTGACGAAAGACCAGCCGGATGGAAATATTATGACAGTGTTTGGTATACCTATGGGGATTGACGAAAGACCAGCCGGATGGAAATAAAATGACAGTGTTTGGTATGCCTATGGGGACTGACGAAAGACCAGCCGGATGGAAATACTATGACAGTGTTTGGTATGCCTATGGGGACTGACGAAAGACCAGCCGGATGGAAATACTATGACAGTGGGGACTGACGAAAGACCAGCCGGATGGAAATACTATGACAGTGTTTGGTATACCTATGGGGACTGACAAAAGACCAGCCTGATGGAAATACTATGACAGTGTTTGGTATACCTATGGGGACTGACAAAAGACCAACCGGATGGAAATACTATGACAGTGTTTGGTATACCTACGGGGACTGACGAAAGACCAGCCGGATGGAAATACTATGACAGTGGGGACTGACAAAAGACCAGCCGGATGGAAATACTATGACAGTGTTTGGTATTCCTATGGGGACCGACAAAATACCAGCCAGATGGAAATACTATGACAGTGTTTGGTATACCTATGGGGACTGACAAAAGACCAGCCGGATGGAAATACTATGACAGTGTTTGGTATACCTATGGGGACTGACAAAAGACCAGCCTGATGGAAATACTATGACAGTGTTTTGTATGCCTATGGGGACTGACGAAAGAGCAGCCGGATGGAAATACTATGACGGTGTTTGGTATACCTATGGGGACTGACGAAAGACCAGCCAGATGGAAATACTATGACAGTGGGGACTGACGAAAGACCAGCCTGATGGAAATACTATGACAGTGTTTTGTATGCCTATGGGGACTGACAGAAAAGAGCAGCCGGATGGAAATACTGACGGTGTTTGGTATACCTATGGGGACTGACAAATAAAAAGACCGCCGGATGGAAATACTATGACAGTGTTTGGTATACCTATGGGGACTGACAAAAGACCAGTCGGATGGAAATACTATGACAGTGTTTGGTATACCTATGGGGACTGACAAAAGACCAGCCTGATGGAAATACTATGACAGTGTTTGGTATACCTATGGGGACTGACAAAAGACCAGCCTGATGGAAATACTATGACAGTGTTTGATATACCTATGGGAACTGACAAAAGACCAGCCGGATGGAAATACTATGACAGTGTTTGGTATACCTATGGGGACTGACGAAAGACCAGCCAGATGGAAATACTATGACAGTGGGGACTGACGAAAGACCAGCCGGATGGAAATACTATGACAGTGTTTGGTAGGCCTATGGGGAAAGACAAAAGACCAGCGGGATGGAAATATTATGGAAGTATTTGGTATGTCTAGGGGGATTGGAGCCGGTACCTCTGGTATTCAATTCTCATCCGAAAGAAGGGATGGAAATACTATGACAGTGTTTTGTATGCTTATGTGGATTGACGCCAGTACCTCTGGTAATCAAGTCTCATCCGAAAAACCAGTGGGATGGAAATACTATGACAGTGTTTGAGGGATTCCGCTGGGGAAACTAAAAAAATCGCCACTTCAAAAAAAATATTTTTGATGCCAATTGTTTATTTTTATCGCCAATTGCGATAGTGGCGATCGCCAGCGGAATCCCTGGTGTTTGGTATGTCTAGGGTGTGGATTGAACCCACAACCTGTCGTATTGAAATCCAGTGACCCAACCTCTAGGCCACAATCCATCCATGTTAAAAGCAGAATAGACGGCTGATGACCTCATGAAAAACAGTTGGTAGTATTAGGCTATTTTCGTATGCAAATGAGGCAGGATATTATACAATTATTTATATCAAGTAAAAGCATCACTTTTTATTGACACATCATAAAGTATGATCATTACGCATAAAAAAATAACTACATGGAATAAATAGTTGTTTCCGTTATCATTTTAAGGAAACACGGTTATCGCCCCCGATATCAAACTGGTAATTCACGTTTGATATCAATATCCAGGGCTCCAGAGTATTGTGACTCCATCATTCTGAAACAATTGGGTATTTCAAAATTTTAATTGGGTAAAATAAAATCACACTGCTGTTTACACATCAGCAGACCGCACTTATTGAATAGTTTGCTTCTAAATGAAAACACATCTTGGTATTTCATTAGAATTGTCTCCTTGGAGACAATTCTAATGAAATACCAAGATGTGTTTTCTTGGAAAAATAAGAAAATATGCTATATTTATGGTTTGTTTATTGTTTTCTACAGCATGATAAAGATACCACAAATTTTTCATTGCTTTTTGATACTCACTACTTCTGATTTCAATTGGGTTTTTGGCAATTTTAATTGGGTATTTACGCAAATACGCAGCTTATCTGGAGCTCTGATATCAAAGAAATAAACAAAAAAAAATGTCTCACTATATTATAACCTGGCATGTGGGACTCCATGTTTAAGATTTTCCAGAACTGAATTTGGCATAAATCATATAAATAACATCATTAATATGATACAAACTGTATATGGTCCTGTTGAATACCAACTAACAAATAAACAAAATTATTCACAGCTCAGTTTTGCATGTCCTCTGACTTGTTTGTCAATTTTAAAACGTCAATTATGGAAAACGTGACTGATTTGCCAAAAAATATGTTTATTTTTTGATGTGCAATTATCATACATTATTTTTTCAGGTGACGTTTTTAATCAGTATAAATAATTAAACGAGGATGGCCGCGGCCCGCATGTCGAGCCCGCCGAGGCATTTGATGGTCTCAGAGTGTATTTATTTGAAGTTTGATGCCCAATAAGCATACAAAGTTTCAAGCAAATCTGACTTACGGTTACAGAGATAGTAGGTATGTGAAAACTTTAACGCAAATTTTGACAGAAACTTTAACGCAAACTTCTAAGTCATTTGACCTTGACATACGGGCACAGGGGCCGCATGAGTGGGACACAGAATGAATATATGGATGATGACTAATAAGCATATGAAGTTTCAAGTCAATGTGACTTAGGACTGCAGAGATATAAGGTATTTAAAAACTTTAACGCAGATTTCGGAACGCAAACTTCCAAGTCATTTGACCTTGACCTTGGACACAGGGGCCGCATGAGTGGGATACAGCATGAATATATGGATGATGACTAATAAGTATATGAAGTTTCAAGTCAATGTGACTTAGGACTGCAGAGATATAAGGTATTTAAAAAGTTTAACGCATATTTCAGACGGACGGACGGACGAACGGACGTACTTACGAGACTTACATTGTGGGGTTCCTAACCCTAACCTATCCTAAATCAAACCCCATAAAGATCAATCAAACAGAAAAAACAACCCCATAAGATAAAATGACAAACAGAATAAGCATCTCTTAACAAGTCCATCACTGTGTGGTTAACCTCACAATGTAGCTCTCGTTTGTACGGACGCACGGACACCCGGACGTCATTGTGATCACTATGTCTCGCTTTCCACAAGCGGGCTCGACAAAAAAATAGCATGCCTCATTTGCATATGAAAATAGCCTAATAAAATAAATATTACTAAATGATTAGATCTGTATAGCGGCCACTCGTAATGTTTAGAACTGGTGGAATACTGACACAATTATACACTTATCTAATTCCTATAAAGAACATTTTGTGCATGTACACAATGTTCATATGTCATACAGAATTGACACAAAATTAAGACGTCAATTTTTGACATTATTTACAGGAATGTGGCTGTGACTGGAGAAATGAGGCTTACGGGCTTTTCAACCAGTGTAGATCCAGATCAGCCTGTGCATCCGCACAGTCTGATCAGGATCTGCACTGTTCGCCATTCTATCAATGAAACACCCATCAAGCTTCTAACAATCAATATAGATCATTATCCAACTATCATAATTGAAATACAGCGATATCAAAAGGCAGATAACCGCAGAATCATGCAATTATCTAACATACTCACGCCACTGGACTTGGCCACAAAGTGGTCCCAGAACTCAATGTCGGAGCGGAGGTATAAATTACAGGTGTCGTTTTCTCCGATCAGTGCACGTTTCCAGCGCGCGTGTTCGTTTTCCACACCGTTGGAAGTTGAAGCATATTTGTTGTGTTCGCCGGCCACTTCCTGCCACTCCAGTCCACTCTGGGAATTATTGAATGATTGGTTGGTTGGTTGATGGATCAAGTGATTAATTGATTTGCTGGTTGGTTGATCAATCAAATGATTAACTGATTGGCTGGCTGGTTGGTTGGTTTGTCAATCAAGTGATTAAATGATTGGCTGGTTGGTTGATCAAGTGATTAATTGATTGGCTGGTTGGTTGATCAATCAAATGATTAATTGATTGGCTGGCTGGCTGGCTGGCTGGCTGGCTGGCTGGCTGGCTGGCTGGCTGGCTGGCTGGCTGGCTGGCTGGCTGGCTGGCTGGCTGGCTGGCTGGCTGGCTGGCTGGCTGGCTGGCTGGCTGGCTGGCTGGCTGGCTGGCTGGCTGGCTGGCTGGCTGGCTGGCTGGCTGGTTGGTTGGTTGGTTGGTTGGTTGGTTGGTCAAGTGATTAAATTATTGCTGGTTGGTTGGTTGATCAATCAAATGATTAATTGATTGCTGGTTGGCTGGTTGATCAATCAAGTGATTAATTGATTGGCTGGTTGGTTGGTTGATCAAGTGATTAATTGATTGGCTGGTTAGTTGGTTGATAAATCAAGTGATTAATTGATTGCTGGTTGGTTGGTTAGTTGGTTGATTAATCAAGTGATTAATTGATTGGCTGGTTGGTTGATTGATCAATCAAGTGATTAATTGATTGGCTGGTCGGTTGCTTGATCAATCAAGTGATTAATTGATTGCTGGTTGGTAAGTTGATCAATCAAGTGATTAATTGATTGGCTGGTTGGTTGGTTGATCAATCAATTGATTACTTGATTGCTGGTTTGTAAGTTGATCAATCAAGTGATTAATTGATTGGCTGGTTGGTTGGTTGGTTGATCAATCAATTGATTAATTGATTGCTGGTTTATAAGTTGATCAATCAAGTGATTAATTGATTGCTGGTTGGCTGGTTGGTCAATCAAGTGATTACTTGATTGGCTGGTTGGTTGGTTGATCAAGTGATTAATTGAATGGCTGGTTGGTTGATCAATCAAGTGATTAATTGATTGCTGGTTGGTTGGTTGATCAATCAAGTGATTAATTGATTGGCTGGTTGGCTGGCAGGCTGTCTGGTTGGTTGATTGATCAATCAAGTGATTAATTGATTGCTGGTCGGTTGGTTGGTTGATCAATCAAGTGATGAATTGATTGCTGGTTGGTTGGTTGATATGGGTGATTGACCATGTGACTAATGGTTAAATGATGGACTGGTTGGCTGCTTGATTAAATGTTTGTTGCTCGATTGGTTTATTGGTGGTTGTTTGGTAAATTGGTGACTTGGTGGGTTGATTCATCTAAGTGATTAGTTGGTTGAGTGGGTGGTTGATGGATTGGTTGGTTAAAGGAACACAAAAAAAACATGAAAAAAAATTCTTTCGCATTTTACTCAATAAACCAGGGGGCCGTTTCACTAAACTTTGTATGACTAAAATGTTCGTAAGCTCAACTTTAGAATTGTCAGGAAATTTCAATTCACGGATTTAAATTTATTGAGCATAGGCTGCATGCAGCCTATGCTCAATAAATGTAAATCCAGTAATTGTTTACAAGAAAACGTTGTTAATGTGAAATTTACAGACAATCATAATTTTACACTTAGGAGCATTTTAGTCGTACAAAGTTTAGTGCAACGGGCCCCGAGCACTGGAGGCATACATACCCGTGCCGCGCGGTTCTGTGGTTTAACCTCCGAGGATACGACCTCCCGCATCCAGGCGCGAGCCTTAGCATTGCCGCACGTGCCCGGGTCGTGCGTTCCACCGTGCTCCTGTATCCGTCGCTCCCTATGGTTGATTGATTGAGAGCTCCAGATAAGGTGCGTATTGGCGTATTTTACGCACTAATTTTAGCAGAATACGCATTGATTTTCAAATTGAGTAGTGAAAATACCATAATAAAGTTGAAATATACTTACTTGAGCTGCAAGCTTTTTGCAGCTAAGATAAGTGAATGTTTAATACTCCTTAGATACACAGCTTATCTGGAGCTCTGTTGATTGGCTTTATTGATTTGATAGATTGACTGATTAATTGATGATATTGCTGCAAATTCCAGGAGTCAAAATCAAAGTTCCATGGTCAAAGTATAGAAAACCCTTTATTGATTATTTATTGATTGTATTAAATTGGGTTTTGCATCCCGCTCAATGGACATAAAACCCAATTCTGTATCCACCAAAACTGTATCCACCACGGGCCATAATCAATTGACAAATTCACCCAAGCTCAAACTGTACAATCAAATCGCTGCCAGTAATTAATTGTCCGGTTCAGAGAGGTTTTAGTTGGTCGAATAAAAAATAAAATTTTGCATTTTACACACCACATATCAAGTGTCAAGCCATCTCGTACTATGGTTTAAACATTTTACACACCATATGGAAGCTACATACCAAGTGTCAAGCCATCTCGTACTATGGTTTAAACATTTTACACACCATACGGAAGCTACATACCAAGTGTCAAGCCATCTCGTACTATGGTTTAAACATTTTACTAGTTACAAGGCAAAATTGCGAAATTCAAAGTCCAGTAGCCGATTTCACCAACATTGCAAAGTATACTTTTCGAGCAAAGTATACTTTGAGGGAGAAATCATTTATTTTTCTGGAAATGCATTATTTCATATAAATCTAACAACCGCATATATTTGATGATTAAAAGTCTGCAGAATTATTATACTGAAAGTATTACATTATCACAGCCAAAAAATGGCTGTGATAATGTAATAAATTCAGTATAATAAAAATTAATAAATTTATCATAAAATTTAAAATTTCTCCCTCAAAGTATACTTTGCTAGAAAAGTATACTTTGCAATGTTGATGAAATAGGCCACAGATAGGCATTGAATAAAACTAGAAAATGTCTTTTCATAGAACATGTCGCTTTGAACAAGATAAAATTATAGGTTCAAAAGGGGGAGATAATGCATGGATCAGTGTCATATCAATATTAAAAAAATTCCTTGTACATCTACACACCATAAAGAAACTATATCCAATGTATCAAGCCTCCGGCTATTATGGTTTAAACGTTTTACAAGTTACAAGGTAAAATGGTGATGTTCTAAGTAAAAAATGGGGAGATAATCCATGACCCCGGTGGTCAAATCAAGTCTAGATCTATTTCTTTGTGCATCTACTCATCATAAGGAAGCGACATACAGAGTTTCAGTAGCCTATTTCATCAACATTGCAAAGTATACTTTAGTAGCAAAGTATACTTTGAGGGAGAAATTTTCAATTTTATGATAAATTTATTAATTTTTATTATACTGAATTTATTACATTATCACAGCCAATTTGGCTGTGATAATGTAATAAATTCAGTATAATAATTCTGCATACTTTTAATCATGAAATATATGCATTTTGTTAGTTCTATATGAAATAATGCATTTCAGGAAAAATAAATGATTACACCCTGGTCTGTATTACAGTTTAAAAGTTTTATGAGTTACAAAGCAAAATTGCCAAATTCAGTCGAAAAGGGGAAGATAATCCATGACCCGGGGATGGAAAAAAAATTCGAAATAAACCTTGTGCATTTTACAAGTTACAAGCCAAAAATTCTAAGTAAAAAAGGGGGAGATAACCTATGACCTCGCATTCAAAGAAAAAATTGAAATAAACTTTACGCATCTACTCATCATAAGGAAGCTAAAACAAGAAACGAGGCAAAGCCACGAAGGCCAGGTTTTTTCCAAGCATAGACACTTGGATAACATAATTATACCCACTTTTTGTAGACTAGATGGCCGTGGCCTGCATGTCGCGCCTTGGGGCGAGGCATGAACACTAACAAAATAGATATAGTAGATGGAAAAACTTTAACCAAAAAACTTTTAACCGGACACACGGACGAACGGACGGACGTATGCACAAAATGCCCTGACGATATCGCGCTTTCAAGCAAGGGCAGGTGTGAACAGAATGATGATAAACACCCATGTGAAGTATCAAGGTATTGGGTGAAGCAGTTGCAGAGATATAGTACGAACTTTAACAAAAAATTCAAAGTAATTTGAACTTGACATAGGGCACAGGATCGCGTCCGCAAGCAGGTGCGACAATGATGATAAACACCCATGTGAAGTATCAAGGTATTGGGTGAAGCGTTGCAGAGATAGTACACGGAAAAAACTTTAACAACAAATTCAAAGTAATTTGACCTTACATGGGCAGATCGCGCATCCGCAAGCAGGTGCAAGATGATAAACACCCATGTGAAGTATTAAGGTATTGGGTGAAGCAGTTGCAGAGATAGTACACGAAAAAACTTTAACAAAAAAATTCAACAGTAATTTCAACCTTGACATAGGGCACAGGATCGCGCTTTCCGCAAGCAGGTGCGACAATGATGATAAGCACCCATGTGAAGTATCAAGGTTGGGTGAAGCAGTTGCAGAGATATAGTACACGAAAAAACTTTAACAAAAAAAATTCAAAATAATTTGACCTTGACATTGGGCACAGGATCGCGCTTTCCGCAAGCAGGTGCGACAATGATGATTATAAACACCCATGTGAAGTATCAAGGTATTGGGTGAAGCAGTTGCAGAGATAGTACACGAAAAAACTAACAACAAAAAAATTCAAAGTAATTTGACCTCGACATTGGCACAGGATCGCGCTTTCCGCAAAAGCAGGTGCGGACTAATGATGTTAAACAACAATGTAATGTATCAGGTATTGGGTGAGCAATCTGCAGAGATATAGTACACGAAAAAACTTTAAACAAAAAAAAATTCAAAGTAATTTGACATTGACATTGGGCACAGGGATCGCGCTTTCCGCAAGCAGGTGTGAACAATGATGATAAACACCCATGGGTGAAGTATCAAGGTATTGGGCTGAAAGCAGTTGCAGAGATATTTAGTACACGAAAAAAAAAAAATCTTTAACTAAAATATTTCAAAGTAATTTGACGTGACATTGGGCACAGGGATCGCGCTTTCCGCCAAGCAGGTGCGACAATGATGATAAACACCCATGTGAAGTATCAAGGTATTGGGTGAAGCAGTTGCAGGATATAGTACACGAAAAAACTTTAACAAAAAAAATTCACAGTAATTTGACCCTTGACATTGGGCACAGGGGGCGGCCGCACGGTTGGGGGTT
>CM055275.1:10089412-10391176 GCA_029237695.1 Conchocele bisecta | reverse complement strand
GGCCGCACGGTTGGGGGTTAGAATGAAAATATGGATGATGATAAAACACCCAGTGAAGTTTCAAGGT
Organism: Conchocele bisecta; assembly: GCA_029237695.1. Classification (NCBI taxonomy): domain Eukaryota; kingdom Metazoa; phylum Mollusca; class Bivalvia; order Lucinida; family Thyasiridae; genus Conchocele; species Conchocele bisecta. The sequence continues at coordinate 10,391,109 of CM055275.1, read as the reverse complement.
AATGGGCGAAGCAGTTGCAGAGATATAGTATAACGAAAAAGTTTTAACCAAAAAAACTCTAACCAGACGTACGTTAAAAAGTTAACGTTGAAAATGGCTAAGTCAATTACGTAGAAATAAAAATAGGTGAAGGTAAAAAAATGGTCACATGTTGGATAGTTGTATGTGGTAGGCACCCCTTGGTTATGAAGCTGTGAAAGTTTGGTGGTCTTAGGTGGTACAGTACCAAAGAAATGGACTTAAACACGAAAAAACTTAACTTGTAAAGCGAACGAAAACTTAACATTGAAAATGGCTAAGTTGACTGCGCGGAAAAAATGGGTGAAGTTAAAAAAAAAAGTAACATGTTGGATAGTGATATGTGGTGGGTACCCTTGATTATGAAGCTGTGAAAGTTTGGTGGTCCTAGGTGGTACAGTACGAAAGAAATGGACTTAAACACGATAACTTAACATTGTAAACACGAAAACTTAACATTGAAAATGGCTAAGTCGGATTACGCAGAACAAAAAATGGGTTGTGAAGTTAAAAAAAAGTACATGTTGGATAGTGATATGTGGTGGGCACCCCTTGATTATGAAGCTGTGAAGTGTTTGGTGGTCTAGGTGGTACAGTAACAAAGAAATGGACTCAAACACGAAAACTTAACATTGATGTGGACGGCCGCCGCCGCACCGCCCGCCCCGCCCGCCGCCGCCCGCCCGGCTTTCGCCAATCCATAGCCTGGATTTTTTTTCAAAAAATTTTTCTGGCTAAAAAGTAACATGTTGGATAGTGATATGTGGTGGGCACCCCTTGATTATGAAGCTGTGCAAGTTTGGTGGTCCTAGGTGGTACAGTAACAAAGAAATGGACTCAAACACGAAAACTTAACATTGATTGTGGACGCCGCCCGCCCGCCCGCCTGCCCGGCTTTCGCCAATCCAATAGCCTGGATTTTTTTCTCAAAAAACCTGGCTAAAAACAAGTTTCATGTCTGTAGCTAGTACGGTTTAACAAATTTACGAGTTACAAGGTTGGTGACGGACTCACGGACTAAAGGACGGACGGGACGGACAAGAGTAACACTAAATGCCCCAGGGATTCCGCTGGCGATCGCCACTTTCACAATTGGCGATAAAAATAAACAATTGGCAATAAAAAATTACAATTTTCGAAAAAAGAAATTTGGATTTTTTTTCCGAAAATTGTAATTTTTTATTGCCAATTGTTTTATTTTTTTTGAAGTGGAGATTTTTTTTTATCCCGTCAACACACTGCGTATGTGCCGTGAAACACGGTGCCGTGAAACATTTTTGATATCCAGTCAATACAATGTTTGCATTTTACAGTCATTTGTAGGTGTTGACGGGATAAATAGAATAGTAGGTTAGTGCCGTGAATGGGAAAAAATATCTGGCACGGCACGGAAACGGGATGTGCTCGGCAGAGCCTCGCCCATCCCGTTTCCTGAGCCTTGCCAGATATTTTTTCCCATTCACAGCACTAACCTACTATTCTCTATATTTTTCCCCAGCAGAATCCCTGATGCCCCCCCTCCACTATCATGGTGGAGCATAAAATTCACTGTGGACATAAAAAGGAACAACACAAGTATGAAGCTTCCTTACGTTACGGTTTAAAAGTTTTAAAGCTTACACGGTTTGTGAAGGACAGACATGACGGGGCGGGGCATAAAAATATGGACTTATACTTACTTATATGGGTCGAGGTTCATATCACTTTCGCGGTATATAACTGAGTGGAAGATGGGCCGATCCTCAAAGAATCGGTGACTTTTCTCCACGTGGTACGTCTCCGATTCCACGGGCAGGTGAATTGTGCCGCGGAAACTCCCTTCGATAATAGCCCCATGGACTCGACTACCCGGGATATCTGTGTGATACATGCATAACCGCCTGTATTAACACATCCTTTCGGAACACACCTTTACGGGTATGGAATTTATTAAAAAAAAATAATTTATATCTCAATGTGTATATTATGGGTTTGAAGGGTTGTAAAGGCTAAGCTCTAACAGCTAAATTTCTGTCTGTTAAAGGTACATGTCTGCTCAGTAGGCACAAAATGTTCTTTATAGGAATTAAATAAGTGTATACTTGAGTCACTATTCAACTAGTTTTAAAATTACGAGTGCCCGTTATACAGATATAATCATTTAGTAATATTTATTTTACTAATAGTGACGCGCAGTGGTATCAGGCTATTTTCATATGCAAATGAGGCATTCTATTTTTTAATTATTTATACTAATTAAATGTGTCAATTGAAAAAATAATATTTTCGACATATTATAAAGTATGAACATTGCACATCAGAAAATAAATACAGATTATATAAATAGTAATGTCCGTCAACATTTTAAGGAAACACGGTTATCGCCCCTGATATCAGTGTGGAAATTTGAGTCTAATATAAAATGTATAATAATGCCAATCGATATGCGGGGTAATGGGGACTGAATATTTATTTTGCCAGAATATGTCTCAGATGATGTCTCTGATACATGTATAAGGAACACTGCGTGGGCATGTACCTTTAAATTAACATAGACAAATCAATTTTTCGTAAAATAAAATCAATGTATGACCAAATTTCACGATATAAAAAGAAGGCTCATTCTTAAAATTTAATATCGAAAAAAATATTTATATGGCAGTCAAATTTGGGCAGGTTTCCTGAAACAAACAGTAGCGACTTTTCCACTTGGGAGTCTGAGCAATAGATTTAGTTAACCATCTGATCACATACCTTTAAGATCACCCGAGTATATGAAAGACACATCTGCATCTACATATTTTCCCGGCGCGACTTCGTGTTTATAATCCGGGTCAAAGATGGTCGTATCTCGGCGCAGTCGTAAATGGAATGTTCTGAAGATAGAGAAATTTCACACATTTCAACCAGTAGTTTACACCAATATAACGGAGACTCACAGATGAAAGACTCGGACATTATTAGGACCTAGCCAATCACTCAATCAAAATATTACCCCACCCACCCACTTTGAATTGTACATTGAACATTGTACATACTGTATGCATTCTAATAGAAGCCTCCCTCTCTAATAGTAGCCCCCTCTCTACTCTCTAATAGTAGCCCCCTCCCTCTCTAATAGTAGCCCCCTCCCTCTCTAATAGTAGCCCCCTCCCTCTCTAATAGTAGCCCCCTCTCTCTAATAGTAGCCCCCTCTCAATAGTAATAGTAGCCCCCCTCTAATAGTATAGCCCCCTCTCTAATAGTATAGTAGCCCCCTCTCTAATAGTAGCCCCCTCTCTATAGTAACCCCCCTCTCTAATAGTAGCCCCCTCTCTAATAGTAGCCCCCTCTCTAATAGTAGCCCCCTCTAATATAGTCGTAGCCCCCTCTCCCCTCACTAATAGTAGCCCCTCTCTAATAGTAGCCCCCTCTCTAATAGTAGCCCCCTCTCCCCTCTATAATAGTAGCCCCTCTCTCTAATAGTAGCCCCCTTCCCATATTTGTATTCTAAATATGTTATTTCACCTACAAAAGCCATTTAAAACAATGTTTTAAATGACTTTTGTATGTGAAAATAACATATCGATGGTCTGGTAACATAAGGTCGTAAGTGCTATGCTATAGCATTTACGACCTTATGTTACTAGACCATCGATATGTGATCATATATTCCACATCTTGATCCCACAAGTAGAATAGTCCCGGGGGGCGTTTATTAGAATAAATACAGTACATGTAATAGCAAGGTGGGTAATTACAGGTGATTTACAGGTCGTACATGGTATGTTCTGAAGGTAGAAAAGTTTCTTACATGTCAGTTTACACCAATAATTTCATGTGATTTATTGGTGTATAATGGCCTCTCAACAGCTAACATCATTTAAGGCCGGGCCAACGGGTTTGATCCAGTATTTAACCTGCTGCATTGGGGCGAAAATCCCAAAATCAGAACGGAGTATCTACATGTACATCAATTTGATTTATTGGTGTTTAACACCCTATCAACAGCTAAGGTCATTTAAGGCTGGGCCAATGGGTTCGATTCCATATATAACCTGTTGCCTTGGGGGGAAAATCCCAAAATCAGAACTGAATATTTACATCGAAAAGAAATGTACTCTGCATGATATTCAGCCCTGAAATTAGAATAACCTGACCTGGTGCCAGGTCAATACCACACCAAAGTCACTTGGTCCCTTCCCCTAATAGCATGTATAGTACATGTAATAGGAATAATCAAATTGCTCATGTAAGAGATATAACCTGGATTCAACTCTCACATACAAGAATGCCAAAGACGTACCCGAGGGTCAAACCAGTTTGGCTGTGATAATGTAATAAATTCAGTATAATAATTCTGCATACTTTTAATCATGAAATATATGCATTTGTTAGTTCTATATGAAATAATGCTTTTCGGGAAAAATAAATGATTTCTCCCTCAAAGTATACTTTGCTAGTAAAGTATACTTTGCAATGTTGATGAAATAGGCTACTGGTCTCCAGTCGGGATTCAGGTAAGAAAGAATCCCGATCGTTAAATTAGCCATCGCATGCCAAGCAACCACCACAATTATATTTTTTAACGCATGGCTTCAGTACTTATAGTACTAAATCCCATATATTACCTGTACAAGTACAGGTACATTTTCAAGTACATGTACAAATGGGGGGAAAACCCCAAAATCAGAACTGAATATTTACAATAAAAAAAGCTATATATTCAGCCATGAAATCAGAATAATCCTGATCTGATGCCAGTAGCCTATTTCATCAACATTGCAAAGTATACTTTACTAGCAAAGTATACTTTGAGGGAGTAATCATTTATTTTTCCTGAAATGCATTATTTCATATAGAACTAACAAATGCATATATTTCATGATTAAAAGTATGCAGAATTATTATACTGAATGTATTACATTATCATAGCCAAATTGGCTGTGATAATGTAATAAATTCAGTATAATAAAAATTAATAAATTTATCATAAAATTTAAAATTTCTCCCTCAAAGTATACTTTGCTACTAAAGTATACTTTGCAATGTTGATGAAATAGGCTACAGGTCCTCGCCACACCAGAATCACTTGGCCCCTCCCAAAAGCAGTAGGATCAGTAATAATCTTATACCGTTAATTTACGCCGTCACGTTCACCCGACCACCACCCATCACAACTACATTGTATGTGTAATAATTTGTTGATGGCAGTGAGTGAGTGAGTGAGTGAATAGGGTTTAACGTCCGCTTTTCTGACATAGAGGTACAAGCCTCAGGGAGTCTACACGCAGACGGGTCAACGGGGTCGTGTCCCGTATCCACCTGTCCGAGGGGGGTAAATCCCAACTTCAGAACTCAATATTTACAATCAAAATATATATTCAGTCCTGAAATTAGAACAACCTGATCTGGTGCCAGGCCCTCGCCACACCAGCATCATTTATCCCATCCCTAAAAGTAATAGGATTAGCGCTAATCTTACTTTTATATATGGGGCATAGCCTGACTCAACTCTCACATACAAGAAAGCCAAAAATGTACAGGAGGGCCAAATCCGGTATAGTGGGTTCCGGAAAGTATGAACCCAATCGTTAAGCCAGTTTAGTCGCCTTTTACGACAAGCAATGGCTACTGCAGCACTATTCTCAGGATCAGTTGATCCCGCCCCGGTGCCTGCACGGGGCTGATGGCAGTGAACATTTACAAGACAAACTGACAAAGTTAAAGAGATCATTGATAATCACAGAGCACGACTACATGTACATGTACAAGAAGATAAATACCCGGGTACATTGCAAACACGTTTTTATTTATCTGTTGATTTCTGAAATCGGCTGTGCTGATCTTGGTCACAGTCCACAACACAAACACCTTCGGTATAATTATAGCCAAACTACACGTAAATGTAAGCCTCCAATGTTTAACCCTTAAAAGGCGGGAACCGAAAATGTCGTCATTACCGTGTATTCTTTCTCAGTAAAAACATGGTTTGACAGCACTTTAGAATCATTTCCATTGGAAATGATTCTAAAGTGCTGTAAAATCTTGTTTTTCATGAGTATAATGGCAAATAAAACATAAACAGCAGGCGACAAAATATAATTCAGCATTGTAAGGATTAAACAAAGAACAGTGTAGCAGGGGCGAGGCTCCCGAAATGAAAATGCATGTACGTGTACATAACCATTCAGTGCGGAGACATATTTTTATGCCACCGTGTTTCGAAGAAACGGGTGGCATATAGTGTTTGGACCGTCCGTCGTCGTCTGTCCGTCCGTCCGTCCGTCCGGGCACACATTAGGGTACTTATGTGGCTAGCCCCACAGGGTTATGGACTTAGTAAAGGATAGGGTTGGTTACAATTAGTCACCTAAAAAATTGTTTTATAGTAATGTAAGGACGTCCGTCTGTCCGTCCGTCACACTTTTCGGTTAACCAATTTGTCACAGTTTCTCAAATATGCTGCAGGTGGCATCCGCGTTCGACAGACACATTTCTTGTTTTATATATATATATTTAGCCTTGAAATTAGAATAATCTGATCTGGTGCCAGGTCCCCACCACACCAGAATCACTTAACCCTACTCCCTATAAGTAATAGGATTAGTACTAATCCTGCAACTCTTATATATAACAAGCTTAAGACAACTCTCAAGTACAAAAAAAGTCAACACAATTTGCCAGAGGTCTGACCCAGGAATATCCGATTTCTGGAAAGGATGAACCCCATTGTAAATAACTACCCTTCGCCCACCCACATATTCATATGAGTGGTAACAACATATACGTTCATGGAAAAATCAAAAAATAAATCAGATATCAGATTTTTCAACAAAAAATATTGCAGCCATCGACTTCAATGGTTAATCAAGTTCCGTCTTTGTCAATACAAGTTGCTGTATCCGAGACGGTTCATATGAGTTTTAACAACATATACTTTTATGAAGAAGTAAACAAAAACAAAATAAGATTTTTACAATAAAGAAGAAAATGTGGCCTGTGGTGGCAGATTGGACAATTACCCACAAATATGCTGTGTTGAAATATTTAAGCAATCCTTCAAGGAATATAGAAGTTATGACAGAATTTCGAAACTCTGGGGCGAACTTCTTAATGTGGGCAAAAGTCAAGGTCATATTAAGGGCAGCATGGATGTGTGGCATTTGTCCACAGGTTGAACTATGTTGAACTATTTAACTCTTTGCATGCTAGCGGCGAAAATATCCGCCAAACGAATTAGGAAAATATGTTTTATTTCTCTCTGTAAATATGTCTTAATGTGCCGGACACACAGACGGACACACAGTCCAAACACTATATGCCTCCGGCTCTACCGAGACCGAGGATATACAAATAGTGTAGCCATATAGACTTCAAGGCTTAATTAACCCTTACTACGCTGAATTAAATTTTGTCGTCTGCTGGAAATGTTTTATTTTCAATATTTTTCGATAAAAACCTGTTTTGACAGCGCATGAGAATCGTCTCCATGTGCTGCCAAAACATGTTTTTTTGTTTAAGAATTAAGGCAAAAATGAAAAACAGCAGACGACAACTTTCGGTCTCCAGCGTAGTGAGGGTCAGTAATGATTATGTGAATTCTCATGTGCTGCCAAAACATGTTTTTTGGTTAAGAATTAAGGCAAACATAAAAAACAGCAGACGACAATTTTCATCGCCCGCGTAGCGACGGCTAATTTCCATCTTTGTCAAGAGCAGTACATATGTACATGTGTATCCGGGTAGGATTTCTATGTTACGAGTGAATAATTATGATGCCGCACTTGCCATCTCATTTTTTTTGTTGTGCTGCTGTTTATTTTTTATTTTCCATTTTTATCATCAAAAACATGCTTCGACAGCACTTTAGAATAATTTACATCATGCTTTGACATGACTTCAGAATCATTCCATTGGAAACGATTCTGAAGTGCTGTTTTTATTAAGAAATAAGGCAAGATATAAAAGCAACAGCAGACGACAATTGTTGTGAGTAGTGGTCTAAGGGTTAACACTGAATGTCTTACATTGACTGGTCTACATGTATACATACTTACATTATATGAATGTCAATTTTTTGAATTTCATTAAAAATGGGTGCTTTTTCAAAATCTTGAACATAATGGCAAATACTGCAGATCCTGATCAGACGGCTCAATACGTTATGAGCCGTCTCATCTAATGTGCAATGTTTTAATTTATTTAAGGAGTTTAATGGCCTGTAAACAGCGTACATGTAGGTCATTTTAGGTCAGGTTAATCCCAGGGCTCCAGATAAGAATTATTAACCCTTAGCCTGCTGAATGAAATGTTGTCGTCTGCTGTTTATGTTTTATTTTCGATTTTTCTCGTCAAAAACATGATTGACAGCATTTTAGAATCATTTCCAATGGAAATGATTCTAAAGTGCTGTCAAACCATGTTTTTATTGAGAAACAGGGCAAAATATAAAGCAACAGCAGACAACAGTTTTCGCGAACAGCAGGCTAAGGGTTAATTGAGTATTTGGTTATTGTTTTCTGTAGCATGATAAATGTACATCATGGAGACAATTCTAATGAAATACCAAGACGTGATTTCATGGAAAATAAGAAAAATATGGTATATTTATGGTCTGGTTATTGTTTTCTGTAGCATGATTAAGGTACCACAAATTTGTTATTGCTTTTTGATACTCGCTACATCTGATTTTGGCAATTTTAATTGGGTATTTACGCAAATACGTAGCTTATCTGGAGCTCTGTAATCCCATATTTCACTTGTCTACTTATGTATATATATTCAGCCCTGAAATTAGAATAACCTGACCAAGTGCCAGGTTCATACCATACCAAAGTCACTTGGCCCCTTCCCCTAAAAGTAATAGGATTATGAATAATTGTATTATTCATACAAGCTGTACAACCAGATTAAACCCTCACATACAAGAATGCCAAAGACGTGCCTGACGGCCAAACTAGGTGTCCGTTCGGGATACCGGTAAGGATGAATGTCGATCGTTAAATTACCTGTCGCTTGTAAATGTGATGGAATAAATGTATAATGCCAGAATAGGTGAAACTGGCTGATGGCTGGCACACACAAAGATGGCCGACTACAGTAACGAGGCAGTTTTCAGATGTATGTTTATACATAAATGCCATCCCATTTACAAGGTGCATGATCACGTGGTTACAACAACAACGTCGCCCACTCCAAAGTAAGTATTATTTGATATTTTCCTTATTATGCAATGTATTTTGATGAAATATGGCGCAGCAAACGTGTCTTCATGAGCTGCATTTGGTGGTCCAGGGAGTTCTGCACAGTCTTATGTCGTTTTTGCAAAGGATCGATTTCCGTGTCGGTAGACACGGAAATCGATTCTTCGCAAAAACGACATAAGTTTGGGCCAACGTACATACACCACCAAATGCAGCTTAACAAGACGCGTTTGATGCGCCATATTTCATCAAAATCCGTTACGTAATAAGGACACTATAAATTAATACGTACTTTGAATCGGTACTTGTTGTTGTTGTTACAGTGCAGTCTCCGTTTTTGTTCCACCGTAGACAACACTTGAAAACTCAACGCGAACGCAACGCGAACGCAACGGTTTGCTGTAGCGTTGTATACGTTGTTTAAACGTATAATACGGTTCGTACACGTGTAATACACATTGTCAAACCGTTTTAGTTTTTAAAGCGTGTAATACGTTCAGCTCACAAGGCGTTTAGTTTTATAATCGCTTTCGGCGTATACATATACTATGTAGCGAGGTGAAAGAGTTGAAACGTGTACAACGCTTTACCTGAAGCGTGTAGCTATATGAAAGCGTTGAAACGTGTACAACGGTTACACGTTTTAACACAAATACCTGTTCGGCCCCGATCTCTTCGAGGCGTCCTTGTTTCGTCCCTTTTTTTTTAAAATATCGCGAATACATACCTCAGATCGAGTTCAAAGTACATCGGTGGTGTGATTTAGCACTTCAATTGATCCCAAATCCCTGATGACTAATGAGTCACGCTTTTAACACGACAGATGTACCTTGTCGTTTATCAAAATGTTTGAGAATTGTAGATCACGTGAGCCGGCTCATCAGGATCTGCGGCATTCTATGTACATTTTATATTCACAAAAATGACGCCTAATACAGCGTAATGTAACAGCTCCTAACTTAATATGGAATAGCCCGGGCCGATAGTCCGTGTCAGTTAATTGGGGTTAAATATTACGAACACAGATAAACACAGTGCATGGTTTCTTTATTTTATTTTTAACATCATCAGAAATGGCGAGTCTAGGAACTCTCGTATTATCTTTACGCTGAAGCCAGTCTATTTCAGCCACTAATCCGCTATACACCTGTCCTACGCGTGTGTTAAGATTAATCGATATTTGGAGAAACTGAATACACAGCGAGCTGCACACTGGTTTAACACGGATATGGCCCGCGGATATGTGTCATAAATTACTTGGTGGTCAAAAACCGGTAAATTTACAAGGTTTTATAGCGAAATAGCAGCCGACTGGCAATTTTTCTCGGACCGATTTTTAAGACTAGTTTTCAAATCTCAATCGGTCTGAGAGTTCAAAAATCGGTCCAGAACCGGAAAACTGAAAATGTTAGAAGCCCTGCAGTGAGTCTAGAAGTATATATATAAACACACGAAGAACGATCAGAGCATGCGCATTCTACGCGATACAAGGTTGGCATACCAAAACGTGTAATGCGTTAAAACCCGTGGAAACGTGTTATACGTATAACACGGTTTCATCTGTACGGTGCTGTGTACATGTAGATGCGTGTAACCGTTCGTCAAAGAAAGCGTTAATCGTTTTAAACGGTTTACCTTAGCGTTGTATACGCTTACAACCGTTGTATACGTTTACAAACCGTTGTACACGGATTACACGCTTTTGAAACTCAATACGTTGTTTACAACCGTTGTATACGTTTACAAACCGTTGTACACGGATTACACGCTTTTGAAACTCAATGCGTTGAACACGGTTTGTTCGACTTTCGCGCATGCGCAAGAGTGGGGAAACGCAACGCATGGCCGAAAACGTATTACACGTAGACGACACACGGTTTGAAACGCAACTAACGGAAACTCCACGGATACGCAACGCACAACACTTTGTACACGTATAAACCCGGAACATTTTGACAGAAACAACTGTAGTACCACGTGATCATACACCTTGATTTGAATCATACATGTATCTCAGTAGGCACACAATGTATCAGACATCCGAGACATTTTCTGGCAAAATAAACATTCATTCACCATTACCCCACGTACTGATTGGCATTATTATACATTTTATATCTGGACGGAAAATTTCCACACTGATTTCAGGGGCGTTATCCGTGGTTTTTCCTTAAAATGTTTAATCGACTTTTACTATTTATTCCCTGTATTTATTTTTTTCATGTGCAAATGATCATACGTTGTATATTCTGTCGCAAATATTATTTTTTGTAGGATGACGCATTTTAATTAGTATAAATAATTAAAAAGTGCTCAGCGGTGCAAAAGTCCCCGCCTTGAACAGTTTGATAGTATATAAGGAGCTTGTAATAAACATTGGGGTTAGTGAGGCAACCATGGGCTTTCTGTAGAATTGATGCGGGATGTTGCTTCCAATAGCATGGTAATGGAATATTTAAAGCATAAAACCTGAGCGTTTAATTTATATGTCAGTGACCTTGACCTTTGGGTTTAGCGGGCACCATGGGCTTTCTGTAGAATGATGCGGGATGTTGCTACAAATGCATGTATGAATATTAAAGCATAAACTGAGCGTTAATTTTTCCAAACACGGAAATTTCTAAGTCATTGACCTTGACCTTTGCGGTTAGCGGGCACCATGGGCTTTCTGTAGAATGATGGGCTTTCTGTAGAATGATGCGGGATGTTGTTACAGATGCATGTATGGAATATTAAAGCATAAACTGACCGTTAACTTTTCCAAACACGAAAATTTATCTAAGTCAGTGACCTTGACCTTTGGCGTTAGCGGGCATCATGGGCTATCTGTAGAATGTACATGGGGATGTGTTACATGCAGTATGGAATATTAAGCATTCCATTGAGGGAAACAGAAGTTACAATCAATTAACCTGAGCGTTAAGTTTTAGAAACAGAGCTAAACGCAAAAACTTAACGTTGAATGCATGTGAAAAGTAGGTCAATGAACCATGAAAACTAGGTCATGGTCACATGGGCTCCCTCTGTGTGAGATGGTTACACCACAGTGTTGATGTGTACTGAAGCATTCCATCAAGGGAAACAGAAGTTGTAATACATTAAACCGAGCGTTAACTTTTGCAAACACGGATATTTCTAAGTCAGTGACCTTGACCTTTGGGGTTAGCGGGCACAATGGGATTTCTGTAGAATTATGCGAGATGTTGTTACAAATGCATGTATGGAATATTAAAGCATTCCATTGAGGGAAACAGAAGTTACAATGACTTAACCTGAGCGTTAAGTTTTAGAAACGGAGCTAAACGCAAAAACTTAACGTTGAATGCATGTGAAAAGTAGGTCAATGAACCATGAAAAGTAGGTGAAGGTCACATGGGTTCCCTCTGTGTGAGATGGTTACACCACAGTGTTGATGTATACCAAGTATGGAGGTCATAGGAGTTATAGTTATAGTTTTCTGGAAACTGAGCTAAACGCAAAAACTTAACGTGAAATGTTGTCGACGCCGCCACCGCCGACGCCGCCGCCGACGGAAAAGCTATGCCTATGTCCCGCTTCTGCTAAAGCAGGCGGGAGAAATATATCATGCCTCATTTGCATATGAAACTACCGCGCGTCACTATCAGCAAAATAAATATTACTAAATGATTATATCTGTATAGCGGGCACTCGTAATTTTTAGAACTGGTGGAATAGTGACACAATTGTACACTTATTTAATTCCTATAAAGAACATGTTGTACATACTGAGTGGGTATGTACCTTTAACTGATAAATCAACAAGGCCAGTAATCTCACAGATTCGCAATTATAAACTGCCCATTGTTCACCTCACGCCCGATGATTATATATACAATTTTACTGTCAACCACAGGACTCATGATAATACATACACATGCTCCAGATAAGGAATTAGTAATTGAGTATTGTCACGCCATCATTTCTGAAGCAATTGGGTATTTCAAAATTTGAATTGGGTAAAATAAAACCACACTACTGTTTACACATCAACAGACAGCAATTATTGAATAGTTTGCTTCGAAATGAAAACATCTCTTCGCATTTCATTAGAATTGTCTCCTTGGAGACAATTCTAATGAAATACGAAGATGTGTTTTCATGGAAAATAAGAAAATATGCTATATTTGTGGTTTGTGTATTGTTTTATGCAGCATGATAAAGGAACCACAAAATGTGTATTGCTTTTTGATACTCGCTACCTCTGATTTTGGTTTGAATTGGGTTTTTGGCAATTTGAATTGGGTATTTAAGCAAATACGCAGCTTATCTGGAGCTCTGCATACACATACAGTTGAATACACCACCGCTAGCTACAATAATTCGCCTCACAAAATGTACTTTATATTAGAGACACCATCAGAGACATTTTCTGGCAAAATAAACATTCATTCAGCATTACCCCACGCGTTGGTTGGCATTGTTATGCATTTTATGTCGGACGTACATTTCCACACTGATATTGGGGGCGATAACCGTGTTCAATAACAATAATAAAAAAAAAAAAAATAAAAAAAAAAAATAATACAGGACGTATGACAATACATACACATACAGCTGAATACACCACCGATATGAATTTTGTTTCTACACCTGCGTTAGCCAAGATCTAAACAATTCCATTGGCGATCTCAACTCAATGCAATCAAGCAGTTTCATTGGCTGAGCCTGAGCTGTAGCACCGCTCAGGTTCGGCCAATCAAGCTGCTTGTTTTCGAGTACAATATTCAAGTATTTTGTAATAGATACGTTGGACAAATATTGGCAAGATTTATAGTGCAGGCCGTGGTGTACGAGCTTGGCTAAACAAAATTTATCTGGAGACCAAATACCTGGGGCCCGTTTCACGAAACTTTGTACGACTAAAATGTTTGTAAGTGCAAATTTAGGATCGTCTGTAAATTTGAATTGATGGATTTTTCATTTATTGAGCATAGGCTGCATATGCTCAATAAATGTAAATCCAATAATTGTGTACAAGAAAACATTGTTAATGGGAAATTTACAGACTATCATAATATTGCACTTACGAACATTTTAGTCGTGCAAAGTTTAGTGAATGTTCCCGCTGGTAATTAACAAACATACATGCAAAAAATAACTTTATGTGTATAAAAATAATAAATTTGACACAACGTTCTAGTTTCTCATTCAAACTATATGTTGTGACCACCCATTTGAACCGTCTCGTCGAGACGGTTCAAACGGTGGTCACGTCATATACTTACGGCAATAATTTGTATTTAGAGTTTATTTTCTGTGGTGTGTTTTCACAATGTAAACTTTTAAGTTTGTTTGAGTGTTGGTGTTCAACGGCCTATCAACAGCTAAGATCATTTAAGGCCGGGCCAACGAGTTCGATCCTGCATGTAACCTGCTGCATTGGGGGGAAAATCCCAAAATCAGAACAGAATATTTACATCGAAAAAAATATATATTCAGCCCTGAAATTAGAAGAACCTGACCTGGTGCCAGGTCCATACCACACCAAAGTCACTTGTAAGGTAAGTTACTAACCAATTAAATGAGAAAGCCCCATTATTGGTACAAAAAACAAATATTTTCCGACAAAGTTTTCTTGTTTCTCGTCCAAAGTACATGTTGTGACCACTCATTTGAACCGTCTCATCGAGACGGTTCAAATGGTGGTCACGACATATACTTCTAACATGAATTGGGAAAAATATTTATCATTTTCTGTGGTGTTTCCTCGGCACGTAAATTAGGATCAACTGTCCTTTTTATGATGGCTCCGTATATACTCAACTGCTTTAGAAACTCAACGTTATTGGAGATACCTGTAGCCGATTTCACCAACGTTGCAAAGTATACTTTTCTAGCAAAGTATAGTTTGAGGGAGAAATTTTCAATATTAGGATAAATTTATTAATTTTTATTATACTGAATTTATTACATTATCACAGCCAATTTGGCTGTGATGATGTAATAAATTCAGTATAATAATTCTGCATACTTTTAATCATCAAATATATGCAGTGGTTAGTTCTATATGAAATAATGCATTTCAGGAAAAATAAATGATTACTCCCTCAAAGTATACTTTGCTAGAAAAGAATACTTTGCAATGTTGGTGAAATAGGCTACAGAGCTCCAGATAAGTTTTGTATCTAAAGCGTATTATACCCCCAGATTTCAAATTCAATGCCTATTTAACTTCTACAAATGTATTATTGATGTTCTTCCTTATTAAATAAAGAACAAATGATAAAAAATAAAACAAATTTAAAAATGCACCTATTTGAGCTGCAAAAAGCAAACACACTGTTAACTAAGTAAATTTTCAACTTTATTACAGTTTTTTCACTACTCAATTTGAAAATCAATGTGTATTTTCACATTGCTGAGAGTATTTTGTACTCCCACTTTTGATAACCAATGCGTATTCTGCTAAAATGAGTGCGTAAAATACGCCAATATGCAATTTATCTGGAGCTCTGACACGTCTATGTGATTGTCAATGTGACCGCGGCGTGTCACATGACACTGATGAAAAGATTCCCGGTTATTTGACTACATAATAAGTTGCTATTTATCATCGGAATAAAATGTTTGCCAAATGATATAATGGGTGAATAAATAACACATTTACCTCCATGTTGCATTATAATTCCAGCACAAAAATATTTACACAATTCCCTAACATTTGATTGGTCCGTAGCAAGTCTCTGTCCAGAATTTATATCCCAGTAAATTCCATGCCGAACTACTTTCCGTAACCGTCAGGCGCAGTTAAAATAATTCTTAAGAAAACGGAAAATAAAACACATTTTCTTGATGAATTTATTTCAAATGCTGGAATTATAAGGAATAAATGGCCTTTTTGTGGAATTTATCGGGGATATAAACTTGGAAAAGTCGCGGGAATACTGGACGAGGCCTTCCGGCCTTCGTCCAGTATTCCCGCGACTTTTCCAAGTTTATACCCCGATAAATTCCACAAAAAGGCCATTCATTCCTATAATGAAATTGTTTCAGTATTTATTTATTTAACACTTTGAATGCTGGGAAATTTGTCGGCTATAAATAGTTCAAAAATGGCAGACAACAAATCGGTATATTTTCTTTTATTTATTTAACACTTTGAATGCTGGGAAATTTGTCGGCTATAAATAGTTCAAAAATAGGTATATTTTCTTTTATTTCTCCCTGGAAGAAAAATGTCTTGGAATTTCATTAGAATCGAGTCCAGAGGAGGACACAATTCTAATGAAATTCCAAGACATATTTATAGAGAAATAAGAAAATTAACGGTACTCCTAATTTGGAGGCTGTTATTTTCACCCCTAGCATGCAAAGAATTAATAGTGCCTAACACCCTGTCAACAGCTGAGGTTATTTTAGGCTTGGTTTTTGCAGACCTCCAGATAAGTTTTGTAACTAAAGCGTATTATACCCCCATATTTCAAATTCAATGCATATTTTACTTTTACAAATGTATAATGGATTTTCTTCAATATTAAATAGAGAACAAAATAAAACAAATGTAAAAAATGCACTTATTTCAACTGCAAAGCTTTTTGCAGCTCAACTAAGTAAATTTTCAACTTTATACATTATTTTCACTACTCAATTTAAAAATCAATGCATATTTTCACAGTGCTGTGAGTATTTTGTACTCCCACTTTTGATAATCAATGCGTATAAAATAAGTGTGTAAAATACACTAATACGTGCCTTATCTGGAGCTCAGTAGCCGATTTCATCAAAATTGCAAAGTATACTTATCTAGCAAAGTATACTTTGAGGGAGTAATCATTTATTTTCCAGAAATGCATTATTTCATATAGAACTAACGACTGCATATATTTGATGATTAAAAGTATGCAGAATTATTATACTGAATGTATTACATTATCACAGCCAAAATGGCTGTGATAATGTAATAAATTCAGTATAATAAAAATTAATAAATTTATCCTAAAATTGAAAATTTCTCCCTCAAAGTATACTTTGCAATGTTGGTGAAATAGGCTACTGGTCCTGATTGATCAAGTGTTGATAGGTTGAAATAGGCTACTGGTCCTGATTGATCAAGTGTTGATAGGTTGAAATAGGCGACTGGTCCTGATTGATCAAGTGTTGATAGGTTGAAATAGGCTACTGGAGCTCTGTAAATGGGGTTGAATCCCATATTCCACCTGTATGGATGGGGACTATATATCCATTCCTGAAATCTGGTACCAGTAGCCTATTTCATCAACATTGCAAAGTATACTTTACTAGCAAAGTATACTTTGAGGGAGTAATCATTTATTTTTCCTGAAATGCATTATTTCATATAGAACTAACAAATGCATATATTTCATGATTAAAAGTATGCAGAATTATTATACTGAATGTATTACATTATCACAGCCAAATTGGCTGTGATAATGTAATAAATTCAGTATAATACAAATTAATAAATTTATCATAAAATTGAAAATTTCTCCCTCAAAGTATACTTTGCTACTAAAGTATACTTTGCAATGTTGATGAAATAGGCTACAGGTCCTCACCACACACAAATCACTTAGCCATATTCCCTAAAAGTAATATGATTAGTACTCAGATCTACTACTTTTATAACTGGATTCAAATCCCAAGTAACAAATAAAGCCAAACATGTACATGTATCAGAGGCCCAAACCGGCAAGAATGAACTCCATCAACTTCACAAGCTCAAGACCAGTCACCCACTCATCTCAGTATATGTGACGATATAATATGTATTACACTCTTGCAAATTATTTGCACGGGTTTCACTGTGAGAGAAAACCCGTAATCAACTCCTTACAAATAATACACAGTGAAGAGAACACCCGTAATTACGTGCGTGTTTTCTTGGAACCACGAGCTACCTTGCAAAATGTTTAATTTTTATTACAGCCAAATAAAGTTATTTGAAATCTTGGAAGTGGATCTCGACTAATCTACAATGTTAATGTGAGTGAACACATTCCAAACATGCACTCAAATATATCTATCTAGTTCATAAAATCGGATTTCAAACAGTTTACATGACGTCACATTTGAAGTCGAAAAGCGGGAAACATGTCATTGTGTAACCATTTATGCACACAGCACACTTCGTTGATTGTAAACTGAAAAATAGACTAAATGTGCATACATGTATATATCCGCCGTGGAAGTGTAATAAATAGGATATTCCATCGTACATGTTTGAATAGAGGAAATATTACACTCATATACGGCGGTTTCCGCGTAAACAACTTTTTCGCTTTGCTTACTAGTTGTTTACGAGTAAACCGACGTACACTTGTGTATTATTACACGCTATTCAAAATGTACAATGGAATATCCTCTATTTATTTAATACGTTGTAAAGCGCCAATTGTCCAGTTAAACTGCCCGATTACATAATAAATAAACTGATTCTGTCACAGATAACCAGCTGATCTCAAAGGCTGATACATGTATCATGTTATCAGTCAATTGTGTCTGTGACTGGAGAAATGGGGCTTATTGCATTCGTGATCACGTTAGCACGATCATGTAGCCAGATAACAATCTACATGCATATTGCTTGTTAGAAGAATTACAGGTGTTTCATTGATGGAATGGCGAACAGTGCAGATCCTGATCAGACTGCGCGGATGCGCAGGCTGATCTGGATCTACACTGATCGCAAAACCCATAAGTTCATTAGAAGCATGACGTAATTGTTTCACTGATGGAATGTTGGAACAGTGCAGATCCTGATCAGACTGTGCAGATGCACAGGCTGATCTGGATCTACACTGGTCGCAAAACCCATAAGTTCATTAGAAGCATGACGTATGTTTCACTGATGGAATGTTGGAACAGTGCAGATCCTGATCAGACTTTGCGGATGCACAGGCTGATCGGGATTTGCACTGGTCGCAAAACCAATAAGCCCCATTTCTCCAGTCAGTCACATTTCTACAGGCAATAGCTGCATGTTTTACCTTTATAGGCAACAGGTTGCACTATTTCACTACACAACGATCAATAGTTAAAATTTACAGTAACAACATAGAAAAAAAACCTGCAGGGCGTAGATGTTCATACTTCGCGATATTATTATTCATAGACAATTCTACAATATGACACAAAAATATGACCATAAACTTACCTAATAAAGTGTGTATTAGCAAAATTCTTAGGTCACTCTCCACGAAGTAGCCAGTAAACAAATAACGCTTCAAAAACACATTTGGAAAGACTACTCTGTCATAACTCTCATGTATGTACATGTAATGCAGTGTAATGAAATGTAATTAGAGTTATGTACTCGGAACTACGCACTGCAGTGTTATGACGGAGTAGCCCTTGTCAAAAAATTAAAATCACAGAAATCCCAGTTACTAGGAATTTTATCAGTCTGTGGGAATATTCTAGGAATGCTAGCAATTTACACATTACAAAATTCCTAAATGTCCCAAGTCCTAGGAGTTTCATCTTGTGTTATGGAAATTTAGAGAATGTTATAATCTTTCCAATTCAAGGTGTATGATCATGTGGTACTAACAACAACAACAAGTACTGCTTCAAAGTACGTATTATTTTATAGTGTCCTTCTTACGTAACAGATTTTGATGAAATATGGCGCATCAGACGTGTCTTGTTAAGCTGCATTTGGTGGTCTCTGTATTTTCGCCCAAACCTCTGTCGTTTTTGCAATAAATTCTTCACAAAAAACGAGATAAGTGTGTGCCAAACTCACTAGACCACCAAATGCAGCTCATGAAGACGCGTTTGCTGCGCCATATTTCATCAAAATCTGTTGCATATTAAGGAAAATATCAAATAATACTTACTTTGGAGTGGGCGACATTGTTGTTGTTGTAACCACGTGATCATGCACCTTGCAATTGTGATGACTGAACTATACAAGTAGCACAGATGGGGCATGGAAATATTTTTTTACTTCAGCGTGCACACACACAATAGTCTTTGCGTGCGTACGTCATAGACCAACAATGCAAATGGCGATTAAATTCCGACAAACTGATTTCATTGGCTAAGCTATCGCTTGCGTATGCAAAGAATATCACATGCATATGCAAAAACTATCGTGTGCGCATGCAAAGCCTATCGCGCACGCACGCAAGGACTATCATGTGCGCATGTAAAAGACTATTAAAAAATCAAAGTACTGAAGGTACTGACTGGCGGGAGACAAGTAGCCACTGGTGAATTTGCATACTCAGAAATTCCTTGTTAGAAATATATTCGATGTTGATTATTGGATGTACAATCTGCAAATTTGACTGGAGAACAGTTACTGGTGTTTGTAAAATACAGCCTGCTCTAAACACAAATAGGTTGATGAAGCAAAGGTGCTTTATGTCCGACTAATAAACCGTTTTACGAGGTATATTGCAGACATATTATGTGCATTTTTTTTCAAAATTATGACTGGGCGTAGGCCTACATACGTGTATGATGCATGAACGGCAAAATGTTTTCATGAATTTTGTTTATAACTTGCTTTCAGTTCACTCGCTGACTTTAAATGTCACCTGACTGTTGTTAATTGCGAACGCAAATTGAGCCTATTGAGACGTCCCCCGTTGAACAGAGAATCACGATCCCAATAGCGATAAGGGGGGCATCTCAATAACAGCAATTTGTTCTCTTCAAAAGTAAAGTTGGGCATGCCAACTATTTTACACATAATGTTGAGCATTGCCGTTGCTATTAATAACTTGCTTTCAGTTCACTCGCTGACTTTAAATGTCACCCGACTGTTGTTAATTGCGAATGCAAATTGAGCCTATTGAGACGTCCCCCGATGAACAGAGAGCCACTTCCGAAAGTAGACCCGTGCAAACGGCCAGAATCACGATCCCAATAGCGTGGAGACAGTATGTCTCCCGCCAATAATCATGCCTCATTTGCATATGAAAATAGCCTGATACCACCGAGCGTGGGACAAACATTATTTATTTTAGAGGTATAATAACACAGGACAATTAACTCTTTGCATGCTGGGAAACTTGTGGGCTATAAATAGTTCAAAACCAGCGGACAAAAATTCATCATATTTTCTTGTATTTCTCCCACGTAAATATCATGAATATGTCTTGGAATTTCATTAGAATTGAGTCCTGAGGACTCAATTCTAATGAAATTTCAAGACATATTTACAGAGAGAAATAAAACATACACTCCTAATTCGTTTGGTAGATATTTTCGCCGCTAGCACGCAAAGAGTTAAAGTTAATATATTCTCATCAAATTTTTAAATAAAATTTGGCAGGTGAGATTTCAGTTTTTTGTTTTTTTAAATTTATGTAATTTGCGAAAGTGAATGGGTTTAACGTCCCACCAACAGCTAGGGTCATATAGAGACGGGAGCACAGTTGTAAAGTCTCATCCGACAGACCAGTGGGATGGAAATACTATGAAATACTCAAGGCGAGGTGTGAACCGAACCCACAACCTCCGGATTGGAAGTCAGATGTTCTAACCCCTAGGCCATAACCTATCCCTATTAAATTTTGAAATACAATTCAGAGCTCCAGATAAGCTTTGAGTCTAATGTGTACTATACTCCTTTATTTCAAAATCATTGTGTATTTTACTTTTACAAATGGATTATTGATTTTCTTCATTACTAAATATGGAACAAATGATAAAAACGAGGATGGCCGCAGCCTGCATGTCGAGCCAGCCGAGGCATTTGATGGTCTCAGAGTGTATTTATTTGAAGTTTGATGCCCAATAAGCATACAAAGTTTCAAGCAAATCTGACTTTAACTCAAATTTTGACAGAATCTTTAATGCAAACTTCTAAGTCATTTGACCTTGACCTTGGGCACAGGGGCCGCATGAGTGGGATACAGCATGAATATATGGATGATGACTAATAAGTATAGGAAGTTTCAAGTCAATGTGACTTAGGATTGCAGAGATATAAGGTATTTAAAAACTTTAACGCAGATTTCGGAACGCAAACTTCTAAGTCATTTGACCTTGACCTTGGGCACAGGGGCCGCATGAGTGGGATACAGCATGAATATATGGATCATGACTAATAAGCATATGAAGTTTCAAGTCAATGTGACTTAGGACTGCAGAGATATAAGGCATTTAAAAACTTTAACGCAGATTTCGGACGGACGGACACACGGACGCCCGGACGTCATTGTGATCACTATGTCTCGCTTTCCGCAAGCGGGCTCGACAACAAATTAACAAATATAACAAATTTAAACATTCACTTATTTGAGCTTCAGCTCAACTAAGTGAATTTTCAACTTTATGACAGTATTGATAATCAATGCGTAGTCGGCTAAAATAACTGCGTAAAATACGCCAATACACACCTTATCTGGAGCTCTGATAACTGGGCAGACAAGTTTTCTCTGGCCATGGTGCGGTCTTCAAGTCAACAATATGATACCCTCTAACCAAGATAACAATGAGAGATAAATAAACAACGTTGACACCACAACCTAAATACATGTCAAGTACCACCACTGCATTGTACAGGATATTAACTCTTTGCATGCTGGGAAACTTGTGGGCTATAAATAGTTCAAAACTAGCGGAAAAAAATTCATATCTTCATAATCATATTTTCTTTTATTTCTCCTTGTAAATATCATGAATATGTCTTGGAATTTCATTAGAATTGAGTCCTGAGGACTCAATTCTAATGAAATTCAAGACATATTTACAGAGAGAAATAAAACATATAGTCCTAATTTGTTTGGCGGATATTTTCGCCGCTAGCATGCAAAAAGTAATTTCCCTCAGCGCTCCAGATAAAGTGAAACGGTTTAACGTCCCAGCAACAGCTAAGGTCATATGGAGACGGGACCATCGTTTAAAGGTACTGTGTCTCAGATGAGGTTGTAAAATGAGGTATTGAATTATGAAAAATGCATTTAACTAACATTTGTATTGGTTTCCTGAATATATTTACCCCTGTGCGTGATCTGAATAATTAAATTTTTTATGAAAACAAGAGGCCCAAATAGGCCTGTAACGCTCACCTGAAATTATTATCCCCATTATAAAATAAACCGCACAGACTGTCTATTATATATACCAAGTTGCCATCAAAATTAATTTGCAAGTTCATAACTAAACGTCTGCGGCTTTGATAGTATACCGAAAAACTTTAACCAAAAACTGTAACCAGAACGCACGTACGGACGGACAAAGATTTTTTAAGAATCTGTGATATTTTTAGATGGCGGCCATCTTGGACAAGCGATGACCTCCATTTAAACACATTTGAAAAGGCTTCATGCAATGCATAGCAGTTACGACCTTATGTTACTAGACCATCGATATATGACAGGACCATATATTCTATCACGGAATCAAATGTCTCGCCTTGTTCCGCCTTGACCTTGACCCTGGGGCCTTGACCTTGGGGCCCCGGGAATAGTCCTATATTCATGTACATATCATAGTAAAGGTATGTATAAAGTTTGATGACTGTAGCTGATAAGGTGTTGAAGTAACCGTAACACGAAAACGTAACATTGAATGATGACGACGCCGCCGCCACCGACGACTCCGGAAAAGCAAAACCAGTAGTCTCGCTTTCCGCTTTCTCGGGCGAGACAAACATGAAATCTGACCTACATTTGACCCCCCTGGCCCCGCCCATTTTTGACCCCGGGGTCACCATTGTAACAAATTTGAAAGAGCATTGACTATCGATCATTCCTGCCATGCTTCGACAAAATCGGTCCGACAGTTTATTAAGAATTGACCAACTCTTCTACGGCTGCCATCTTGGATTAGTGACAACCTTCATTTTAACAAATCTGAAAAGGCTTCACCCATGGACCATAACTGTAAAGTTTGGCCAGCATCGGCCAAGCGATTCGCGAGAAAGAATTTGTGCTTTTTTAAATGGACCCATCTTGGATTAGCGACAACCTCCATTTTAACAATTCTGAAGACTTTACCTTCATCATCGTGACCGGCCCAGTGGTTCATGAGAAAAAGTTTGAAAATTTAACATTACCACAAATAATATAGGAATGAATGGTCTTTTTGTGGAATTTATCGGGGTATAAACTTGGAAAAGCCACTTTCGCAATTGGCGATAAAAATAAACAATTGGCGATAAAAAATTACAATTTTCGAAAAAAATAATCTTTTTTTTCTTCCGAAAATTGTAATTTTTTATCGCCAATTGTTTATTTTTATCCTATTGGTTATTATAGGAATGAATGGCCTTTTTGTGGAATTTATCCTATTGGTTATTATAGGAATGACTGGCCTTTTTGTGGAATTTATCGGGGTATAAACTTGGAAAAGTCGCTGGAATACTGGACGAGGGCTGGAAGGCCTCGTCCAGTATTCCCGCGACTTTTCCAAGTTTATATCCCCGATAAATTCCACAAAAAGGCCATTCATTCCTTATAATTCCAGCATTTGAAATAAATTCATCAAGAAAATGTGTTTATTTTCCGTTTTCTGAAGAATTATTTTAACTGCGCCTGACGGTTACGGTAAGTAGTTCGGCATGGAGTTTACTGGGATATAAATTCTGGACAGAGACTTGCTACGGACCAATCAAATGTTAGGGAATTGTGTAAATATTTTTGTGCTGGAATTATTAAAAGGATGACCGTATGACAATTTGACGGCCATCTTGGATGACATAATCATTCGATTTCGGTCAAAAATGAAATTTGACCCCTATTTGACATCACAGTCCACGTCCATTTTTGACCTCAGGGTCACCATTTTAACAACTTTGAAAGAGCCTTTTACATGTACATCGATTATTTCTGCCAAGTTTTGTTGAAATCCGTCCGGCGGTTCGCGAGAAGACGTTTAGACGTCGGCAACTTGGATTAGCGACGACCTCCATCTTAACAAATCCAAAATGTCTTCACCCAAGGACCATAATTGTGAAGTTATCACGAAGATATGACGTTATCATCCGATTTAGATGAAAACTGCACCAGAGCGATCGATATCTTTGATTTGACCATATTTGGTCCAATATGAAATTATACACCTATTTGACCCCCGGGCCACACCCACTTTTGAAACCGGGGTCACAATTTTAAGAACTTTGATAATTGTACATTGATCATTCTGCCAAGTTTCGTCGAAATTCGTCTGGCGGTTCGAGAGAAGAGATATTTTAAGAATTTGTGCTATTTTTAGATGACGGCCATCTTGGATTAGAGACAACCTCCATTTTAAAAATGTGTACTCCCCCTACCTATGTATCATGTGTGTGAAGTTTGACTAACATCGGCTCAGCGGTTCCAGAGAAGACGTTTGAAATTGTGGACTGACGACGGACGAAAAGCGGTAACAAGAGCTCGGCTCAGGTGAGTTAAAATATAGTTTTATTATTAAACAAATAACTAGTGTTAGTAACGCTCGTTTTGCTAAATATATTTGTACATAGTATTCGCCATGAGTATTCACGTGACAAACTTGTTTTGACTGGATGGACACTACGTGAGCGATAACATTCAGTTCTCACATTGCTTAACCCTTTCCCTGTTTTGCGATATTTCGACTCATCCAAATCCAAAACATCTGAATAAAAGAATCAAATGCTGGGTCAAATGATGGTTAAATTATCTGATAGAGCAGAAAACATTGTGGGAAAAGGAGAAATTGCTTGTTACAAGCAATTTCTCCTTTTCCCACAATGTTTTCAAAAGACATCTTCTGCAGAGGCGTGAAAAGTCGTCTCTATCAGGGAAAGGGCTAAATTAATACGGTAAATTTGGTTATTT
The DNA here is from genome assembly GCA_029237695.1 of Conchocele bisecta. Taxonomy (NCBI): domain Eukaryota; kingdom Metazoa; phylum Mollusca; class Bivalvia; order Lucinida; family Thyasiridae; genus Conchocele; species Conchocele bisecta. The sequence continues at coordinate 10,365,188 of CM055275.1, read as the reverse complement.
TTATTTATCATGCTACATGTATATCGTGTGTCACCGTAGTACACATGTGCATTGTTTATGATGATTATACAGAAGTGAGTAATAAATTATTTGAAGAGTTTCACATGGGTTTGTCTTTGTGTCGCAGAGCTCCAGATAAGCTGCGTATTTGCTTAAATACCCAATTAAAGTTGCCAAAAACCCAATTGAAATCAGAAACCAAAAAGCAATACAAAATTTGTGGTTACTTTATCATGCTGCAGAAAACAATAAACAGACCAGAAATATAGCATATTTTTCTTATTTTCCATGAAAACACATCTTGGTATTTCGTTAGAATTGTCTCCAAGGAGACAATTCTAATGAAATGCCAAGACATGTTTTCATTTAAAAATTGCTGTCTGTTGATGTGTAAACAGTTTTGTGATTTTATTTTACCCAATTGAAATTTTGAAATACCCAATTGCTTCAGAAATGATGGAGTGACAATACTCAATTACTAATTCCTTATCTGGAGACCTGGTGTCGTATCTGCAGCAAGCAGTAGTGAGTGGTAATAGTCAAGTAAAATTGGCGGTGAACCTTTTTTGATTGATTTTGTTAGCTGATGATGTGGATAATCAAAAACTGAATGATGATTGACAAGCTGTCACTAATTAATGTCAAGGTCGTGTTAATGGTGTTGCCGGTCTGAAGCAATCCCAAGCTCGTACGCAGAGGGGGTGCCACGGGTGCGTACGCACCCCCCCCCTTAACCCTTTCACTCTTAACCCGCAGGCCTGCATAGTGGTATTGGCAAACATTGTAGATCCAGATGAGCCGGCTCTTAACGAGCCGTCTCATCAGGATCTGCACTTTTTGCAATTAATTTTCATAATTTTGAGAACAAAAACACCCCATGTTCATAAATGGACTGGTCTGAAAATCAGTTTGTGATGATTTAGATTGGTCGCAAAATTAACAAATCAAAATCCATTCCAGTTACTTAGGGGTGAAAGGGTTAATCTGCCGAGGTCTGTCCGCGGGTGTGCAAAAACAATGTTTAGCCCTTCGCGCCTTCGATAACGCACCCCCCTAAAATAATTCCTGCGTACGGGCCTGAATCCGCCACGTAGTATTGCAGATATTACATATTGGAGAAGCTCATACAAACTGTTTGACACAACAAAATGGCTAAGTATTTCAGCAACATTTTGAAGATGACAAAGGTCAAGGCCGTGCTCCAGATAAGCGTTGTGTCTAAAGCTTACTATACCCCCTTATTTCAAAATCATTGCTATTTTACTTTTACAAATAGATTATTGATTTTCTTCATTACTAAATAGGGAACAAATGATAAGAAAAATATAACAAATTTAAACATTCACTTACTTGAGCTGAAATTTCACATAGCAGAGCTGCAAAAAGCAAACAGTGTTTGCTTTTTGCAGCTCTACTATGTGAAATTGACAGTATTTTCACTACTCAATTTGAAAATAAATGCATATTTACACATTGTGTGCGTTTTTGGTACTCCTACTATTGATAATCAATGCGTATTCAGCTAAAATAATTGCGTAAAATACGCCAATACGCACCTTATCTGGAGCTCTGTCAAGGTCGTGTTAATGGTGGTGCGAGTGTGTGACAAATGTTTAGGTGATCCAAATGTCCAAGTATCGAAGCAATCCTTCATGTAGTATTGATGATATAATTACATGTACATGTTGGAGAAACTCTTACAAACAAATTGATGCAGCAACATGGCTAAGTGTTCAGCGATATTTCGAAGGTGACCAAGGTCAAGGTCGTAGTAATGGTGGCGCGAGTGTGTGACAAATGTTCAGGTGATTCAAGTGCCCAAGTATTGAAGCAATCCTTCTTCTAATATTGAAGATATTACACGTTGGAAAAACTCTTACAAACTTTTCTACGTAAATGTACACGGACGGATGTACGGGACGGACGTACGGAACCTCAAGACCAACGTAATATGCCCCCCTTGCTATCGCACAGGCGGCATAATAAGCAGTCAACTTATTTTGATTCCACTGGCGATTGAAAAATAGAGAATATATGTGCTGACATCAGTAAACTTACTTCAGCGACTGAAAAGTAAACAGCACAGCCTCTGATCAGACTGCGTGGATGCACAGGCTGATCTGGGGCTACTCTGGTCACATATATCGTACGGTTCTATCTCTCAGACATGGACCAAAATACAAAGTAATAATATTTTCTCCTGTGAATTCATTATTGTATCCTATCAGTGCTTTACATCAAATGGCTATGTGCATTTTAGATAAAACTACAGGCACAGAATATTCCAAAGGGATTGCTTGCCTGGAAACTGCTGACAGTACGACAGTATTTACTCCTGTAAATACACTCGACACTCAGGGCGTTAGTGTTCTACAGTTTGTGCAGTGTTTAGCACAAAAGATGCCGGTGTCGCGTCGCGGCCCAGTATTTTGGCATGGCGGCCCCAGTATTTCGGCATGGCGGCCCAGTATTTTGGCATGGCGGCCCCAGTATTTTGGCATGGCGGCCCCAGTATTTTGGCAAGCTGTGTGGAGGTTGTGTGGCCCTAATATTGTATATTGTACCGGGAAATCGCGTTTGCGGACCTCCAGATAAGCCGCGTATTTGCTTAAATACCCAATTAAAATTGCCAAAAACCCAATTGAAATCAGAAGTAGCGAGTATCAAAAAGCAATAACATATTTGAGGTACCTTTATCATGCTGCAGAAAACAATAAACAGACCACAAAAATAGCATATTTTTCTTATTTTTCATGAAAACACATCTTGGTATTTCATTAGAATTGTCTCCAATGAGACAATTCTAATGAAATGCCAAGATATGTTTTTATTATTCCATTAGAGTATACCCCATTGTGTTTCTTGAATATAGAAACGTGTTTACATTATGTTATCAAGTTGACATCAGAGCTCCAGATAAGCTGCGTATTTGTTCAAAATTAAAATTGCCAGAAACCCAATTGAAATCAGAAGTAGCGAGTATCAAAAAGCAATAGACAGACCACAAATATAGCATATTTTTCTTATTTTCCATGAAAACACATCTCCAAGGACACAATTCTAATGAAATGCCAAGACATGTTTTCATTTCAAAGCAAACTATTCAATAACTGCTGTCTGTTGAACTTGATGTGTAAACAGTAGTGTGATTTTATTTTACCCAATTAAAATTTTGAAAAACCCAATTGCTTCAGAAATGATGGAGTGATGAGAATACTCAATTACTAATTCCTTATCTGGAGCCCTGTACATATATAATAGAACTATGAAAACTATGAGAAGTACGGTTGGCGAGCTATTATTTGACAGGGGGTGAGGGGATCAGATTAAAGTACAGACTAGTGGAACATAATTAAAATTTAGATTAGTATCATATTATTAACCCTTTAAACACCACAGGCCTGTATAGTGGTATTGGCAAACAGGATCTGCACTTTTTGCAAATAATTTTTGAGAAGAAAAACACCCCCTTTTCATAAATGGACTAGTCTGAAAATCATTGTGTGACCATGCATTGCATTAATTGCAAAATTAACATATCAAATTCCATTCCAGGTACGTAGGGGTTTTATCGCCAATTGTTTATTTGTATCGCCAATTGCGAAAGTGGCGATCGCCAGCGGAATCTCTGCGAAGGTCAAGGTCACCAAGGTCACAAGGTGAGGACGTTCCGACTAATGGATCAAGATATCTTCAACATTTGGATGTTACATCAAGAGTTGACGCGAAGGTGAAGGTCACCAAGGTTAAGGTCACTCAAATGGCACTGGCTGGATAGCCATCAATGTTTGCAAGCATGTCCAACACATTTGAAACCTACTGTAATAGCCCTAAACAGTCAGGGCCCGGTTGCTCAAAACATCCGTTAGCTTAACGGACTGTTAAATCCTTAACTGAATGGTTAAAATCTCTGTTTTAACAGAGATTTTAACCATTCAGTTAAGGATTTAACAGTCCGTTAAGGATTTAACAGTCCGTTAAGGATTTAACAGTCCGTTAAGCTAACTGGTGTTTTGAACAACCGAGCCCAGACATAAAAATGTATGGTTTCCCCACAACAGTGAGTGTGCCAATATATAGGGTTATAAGATATAAGATATCTATTCGATATTTGTGCACACGAATCGCAGCCAATTGATATCATTTAACGAAGCATGTAGATACACCCTCCACCCCCATTGTTCACAATTTCTTGAACTGTTCTGTCCGACCTGGCTTACGACCAAGCACGCATACTAAGAAAAAAAAAAACACCCTTTTTCGTCATTTTTTTTTTCCTATAAAAAACGTTACATTCATATCATGTATCATGTTGCTTGTTGCTAATATTGACTCAACCCTTTCACACCAGTCTGGGATGGGCTGTGGCTCAGGGACAGAGTACAGGACTTCACTACTGAAGTTCAAAACCTACCCTAGGGCATGTAAATATTTTCATCCAACTGGACTGTCCAATGATGCGTCAAACTTTAATTCCATCCTTATGTGACCTTAGCTGTTGCTGGGACGTTAAAATATACTCATTCTCATTTCACACTTGGTGATCGGAATGAGACATTTAATGTAATATTTCAATGTAATAAAATAATTGCGATCAGTTGGATTCTATTGAGTTGTTTCGTCCATATCTATCTATACTGTTCCTTTTAACTATTAGGCCATCCATAATTATATCTCCGTTTCCTGTAACCCGACCGACCCGCTAAAAACGGTGTGACCCGATTTTTTTTATTGCAATTTCGTTTACAATTTTTTTTACAATTTTTTTTTGTTTTTTTTTTTTTTTCAATTTAGTGCTACAGTGGGTTAAAAGGGTTAATATAATCTCTGGCCCTAAATGGCATACATGTTCATACAACAACACATACAGCAATTGACATACTTTTATTGCAAGACTTGCAATATTGAATTAAAAAATTATTAATATTAAAAAGGTACAATATCATAAGCGTACATGTACATGGACAAATGAATGTGATAATAATGACAAATTTGTCAGATTTAGAAAATGGCACTCATCAAACTTGCACCATGCCATACTCTGGGATGTCATAGATAACGGAAGCACACTTGCCACAATCTTAATTGTTGCAAAAGTTTTGTAAAGAATGGGAAAAAATATCCGGCAAGGCTCAAGAATTTCTTTATTTCTCATCAGAAGTATATGTTGTGACCACTCATTTGAACCGTCTCGCCGAGACGGTTCAAATGAGTGGTCACAACATATACTTTGGTTCAGAAATAAGGAAAATAGATAGAGAATAGTAGGTTAGTGCCGTGAATGGGAAAAAATATCTGGCAAGGCTCAGGAAACGGGATGGGCGAGGCTCTGCCGAGCACATCCCGTTTCCGTGCCGCGCCAGATATTTTTTTCCCATTCACGGCACTAACCTACTATTCTATTTATCCCGTCAACACCTACAAATGGCTGTAAAATGCAAAAATTGTATTGACTGGATATCAAAAATGTTTCACGGCACCGTGTATCACGGCACATACGCACTGTGTTGACGGGATAAATATACAAACACATTTTAGCAGAATGTACGAATCCGTATATTTGCAACAAGCGAGTGTGCTTCCACCAGCTGGTCGGGGGTTTGATGGGTGCACATTTTGTAAATCAGTTGCTCAGATTGAATGCAGACAATTATACATGTGTCCTATTAGGCTCATCAACAGTGACAGATATAACAGAAAACAGACACATGTTGTTGAACTTCTTCAGGTTATGTTGTGCGTTTCAGGCAGACGCCGTGCGTGCCTTGTGAGCAGTGACAATCTCTTATATATATATATCACACCGTAGACTGAACACCTAACTAGCTACTGATATACGATCTGCTTCCCGTGTGTAAAAGTTCACAATTAACCATGCACAAAGATACACAAGAGCTCTGCGGAGCAAAATGTCCCGCCTCGCGCAGTTTGATAGTATATATGGAGCTTGTTGGGGTTAGTGAGCAACATGGGCTTTCTGTAGAATGATGCGGGATGTTGTTACAAATGCATGTATGGAATATTAAAGCATAAACTGAGCGTTAATTTGTAAGTCAGTGACCTTGACCTTTGGGGTTAGCGGGCACCATGGGCTTTCTGTAGAATGATGCGGGATGTTGTTACAAATGCATATATGGAATATTAAAGCATAAACTGAGCGTTGACTTTTCCAAACATGGAAATTTCTAATTCAGTGACCTTGACCTTTGGGGTTTGCGGGCACCATGGGCTTTCTGTAGATGCGGGATGTTGTTACAAATGCATGTATGGAATATTAAAGCATAAACTGAGCGTTAACTTTTGCAAAGACGGAAATTTCTAAGTCAGTGACCTTGACCTTTGAGGTTAGCGGGTACCATGGGCTTTCTGTAGAATGATGCGGGATGTTGTTACAAATGCATGTATGGAATATTAAAGCATAAACTGAGCGTTAACTTTTCCAAACACGAACATTTCTCTAAGTCAGTGACCTTGACCTTTGGCGTTAGAGGGCATCATGGGCTTTCTGTAGAATGATTCGGGATGTTGTTACAAATGCAAGTATGGAATATTAAAGCATAAACTGAGCGTTAACTTTTCCAAACACGAACATTTCTCTAAGTCAGTGACCTTGACCTTTGGCGTTAGAGGGCATCATGGGCTTTCTGTAGAATGATTCGGGATGTTGTTACAAATGCATGTATGGAATATTAAAGCATACATAAATTGAGCGTTAACTTTTCCAAACACGGAAATTTCTAAGTCAGCGACCTTGACCTTTGGGGTTTGCGGGCACCATGGGCTTTCTGTAGAATGATGCAGGATGTTGTTACAAATGCATGTATGGAATATTAAAGCATAAACTGAGCGCTAATTTTTCCAAACACGGAAATATCTAAGTCAGTGACCTTGACCTTTTGGGTTAGCGGGCAACATGGGCTTTCTGTAGAATGATGCGGGATGTTGTTACAAATGCATGTATGGAATATCAAAGCATAAACTGAGCGTTAACTTTTCCAAACACGGAAATTTCTAAGTCAGTGACCTTGACCTTTGGGGTTAGCGGGCACCATGGGCTTTCTGTAGAATGATGCGGGATGTTGTTACAAATGCATGTATGGAATATTAAAGCATAAACTGAGCATTAACTTTTCCAAACACGAAAACTTCTAAGTCAGTGACCTTGACCATTGGTGTTAGCGGGCATCATGGTCTTTCTGTAGAATGATGCGGGATGTTGTTACAAATGCATGTATGGAATATTAAAGCATAAACTGAGCGTTAACTTCTCCAAATGAATATTAAAGCATAAACTGAGCGTTAACTTTTCCAAACACGGAAATTTCTAAGTCAGTGACCTTGACCTTTGGCATTAGCGGGCATCATGGGCTTTCTGTAGAATGATGCGGGATGTTGTTACAAATGCATGTATGGAATATCAAAGCATAAACTGAGCGTTAACTTTTCCAAACACGGAAATTTGTAAGTCAGTTACCTTGACCTTTGGGGTTAGCGGGCAACATGGGCTTTCTGTAGAATGATGCGGGATGTTGTTACAAATGTATGTATGGAATATTAAAGCATAAACTGAGCATTAACTTTTGCAAACACGGAAATTTCTAAGTCAGCGACCTTGACCTTTGGGATTAGCGGGCAGCATGGGCTTTCTGGAGAATGATGCGGGATGTTGTTACAAATGCATGTATGGAATATTAAAGCATTCCATTGAGGGAAACAGAAGTTACAATGAATTAACCTGAGCGTTAAGTTTTAGAAACAGAGCTAAACGAAAAAACTTAACGTTGAATGCATGTGAAAAGTAGGTCAATCAACCATGAAAACTAGGTCAAGGTCACATGGACTCCCTCTGTGTGAGATGGTTACACCACAGTGTTGATGTATACCAAGTATGGAGGTCGTAGGTGTTATAGTTTTCTGGAAACTGACCTAAACGCAAAAACTTAACGTGAAATGTTGACGCCGCCGCCGACGACGACTGAAAAGCTATACCTATGTCCCGCTTCTGCTAAAGCAGGCAGGACAAAAACAACATCTTCATGTATTGACTGTTTCATATGTATCTATATCATGTACATGTATATATGTTCATTTTTGTTTCACATTTCATTTCTGTAACATGTTCATGTTGTAATCTCCGAAAGGGGGAAATAAAGAGTATATATATATATGTGACAGAAAAAAAAAGAAATTACCAACCGACCCGACCCACTTCTAAAATTCTGGGTCGGGTTACAGGAAACAAACAATTTTTACAACTAGCATTTGGTGTTGAAGGGGTTGAAGTAGGTGTTAGCATTTACTGATTAGTATAGACAGATACCATGATACTGTTATATATTGTGTACATGACAGCCGGCTACAATAAAATGCAAGTACAGTGGAACCTCGCTATGCCGAACACTGCCATGGTGTACGGTATGGTGAGTTTTCCACTGTAGGCAATCAATCACCAGCTGTCGGGCCCACAGCAAGGACCTGGTGGAAGAGCGGAGCTTTGAGGTACCCGAGTTGTACAGTTGAACCTATCTATACCGAACACGCCGATGGTACCCTTCGTGTTTGGTATAGTGAGATTCCACTGTATTAAAATAATTTAACTAAAGTGGACTCATGCCCTGCTGTCATGCACACTCCTGTGACTACACATGTATATATTTCCTATTATGAAACATTATATGAATGAATGGCCTTTTTGTGGAATTTATCGGGGTATAAACTTGGAAAAGTCGCGGGAATACTGGACGAAGGCCGGAAGGCCGTGTCCAGTATTCCCGTGACTTTTCCAAGTTTATATCCCCGATAAATTCCACAAAAAGGCCATTCATTCCTTATAATTCCAGCATTTGAAATAAATTCATCAAGAAAATGTTTTTATTTTCCGTTTTCTTAAGAATTATTTTAACTGCGCCTCACAGTTATGGAAAGTAGTTCGGCGTGGGAGTTTGCTGGGATATAAATTTTGGACAGAGACTTGCTACGGGCCAATCAAATGTTAGGGAATTGTGTAAATATTTTTGTGCTGGAATTATGTATGTTTGTAACTAAAAATAAAATAAATATAAAAATAAAATATATAGGGTTAGTCGCAGTGGTCGGATCATAATAAAAATGTATTTGGGCACAATTTGTTTTGGGAAACCCCTATTTAATAGGGGTTTCCCAAAGCAAATTGTGTCCGAATATTTAGGGTTAATACGGTAGAAACAAAATTTTCGCGAGGGTAGCAATTTAACCCCATCTCTTTAATATACATGTAACACACGGAAGAGTGATTTTTGCAATCGGTTATCCGGCGTGTTTGATATGTTAGCGATATAAAACTGTCAACGCTGTATCAATAAAGTATTAATAAAGAACATACACATGCAGAAATTTGTTATTTTACCGTGTCAAGATGTTTATCTGACATTTACATGTATATCTTGTAAATTTGAAAGCTTCATCTCGTTATGTTGAATGTTGAGAAGAGAAAAGATAGCTTCCATGGGCAAATGATTTCCCTGTTCGATTATTTTTGGCAATTTACTAGTTCTACATCAAAAGATTCTTTGTTTAAAGGTATAAAATACATGTACAGTCGCACCTGTACTAACGGCCACCTGTATTAAGCGTCTCCCTCCGTTAAGCGGCCATTTTATTTCCCCCCAATGAAAATTACTCTAAAATGCACCTGTATTAAGCGTGAACCTGTCTAACGCGGCCAACGGCCATGCAAAATCGTCCATTTTGACTCGAAATCCTCGTTTTAGCGACCATTCTCGGAAAATATCGGAAATTCTAACAAAAAGCTGGAACAAATTCGTTCAGGTAATCCCCATTTCCCACTCAGTGACCTAAATCTCGCTAATTGCAGGCCTGCCAAACTGTTTACAATACCATTTCAATTTGTTTTATGACACCCGATTGTTTGACCAAATTTTCATCACATCATTACGCGATTCACTAAAATCATGCCTACCCGCTGTGACAATAAAAGTCACGGGTCGATAGTTTCAATAATTCCCCTAACCAAACACACAGGTGGAAGACTCGGACATATGACACCAAAAAAATCCCATTACCCCACCCACTTGGTCTCGTACATTACCATCTTCTCTTTATAGAAGATGGTAAGGCACGAGACCAAGTGGGTGGGGTAATGGGATTTTTTTTAATAGGCATTTTTTCGGTGTCATAGGTGCGAGTCTTCCACCTGTGGCCAAACATTGCTTCTGGCTACTATAGTTGTCCGTTCAAAACACGTGTTATTCTCGTGGCCAAGTTATTTATACAGTACAGCCAATCGCTGATAAGTAAAGGCCGGTATAGTTAACTCCCTCCGAATACTCTCAACCAGACAAACAAACACATGCAAACAGTTAACACGCAAACACACGTTTATTTCAACCAAATATGGCTAACTGTATTGTCAGAAAACATGAAAAAGTCTGTAAATATCACGGACAATTTCGGCTATTTCGTACCTACGTAGTTTCGTCCTTTTGCAACTTTTTCCAATCGATGTTAACGTAACCCGATTTTCATGATAATTCAGTTTGGTATTCACTAAATATACAGAATTTATGCACATCCAAGTTCATAAATTATATTTTAAGTGAACTTAAACAGATTAATTTGCATGCATCATAATGTGCAAGTACTACATACGCCAGACAAACTGGTGGTTTTCGGACGAACTGGTACATCTTGTAACAACAAACACGCGATTGACCCATCAAATTAGTAAACGTTCCGTTTGATAATCCATTCTATTGTGCATATTGTATTTACATTATCCAGTAGCGGATTCAGGGGGGGGGGGGGCTTCAGAAATCCTGATTTTTCTTCTTTTTTTTTTTTATTTTTTTTTTTTGATTTTTTTTTTTTTTTAAACAAAGACGCATTTTGTGTTTGGCATTTCTAATTGACATAAGCGCCGCTTAGATTAATGAGTATTCGAAATTAAAGTAAACACTGGATATCATGATGTACATATGAACTTAAGACAAGTTTGACTGTACATTAATTGTACATATAAATCAATATGGAACAAGTTATAAGTCGGTCCAAGATGAACCTCCATTAAGCACCCACCTGTGTTAAGCAAGCAATTTTGGACTTTCCCATGGCCGCTTGCTTAAGACAAGTTTGACTGTATACAGTTTACTAAATTTTGACCTACATTGTACATGCAACATGTTTGCGTATGCACTTTGGTTGCTCACATTTTTTGAATAGGTCAAATTGTAGCCATACATTGTATATAACATATCGGAGACGCATAATTGTAGCTAATAATACGGTACTACTGTTTGTTCCACGTTTTGCTGCCGACAAACTTTTGGCTATTAAACACATTAAATCTAAAAAAATAACATGAGCAGTCAATTTCCAAAACTTTTTGTTTTTTGATCTTGCAGGATCAAACAACAAAAAGTTTTGGAAATTGACTTCGAAACCTGGCGAGATAGCTTGAAAATGATGTAATTAAGAAAACAAAAGTTAGATTTTGAAAATCGGTCCGGTCCACAAATAAAAAAAATATTTAAAAAAAATATATTTTTAGCCCCCATGTTAAATTCCCATAGGAAAATCGTTTTTTCGCAATAAAATCAATATTTCATGGAATTTCATCAAATAAATTTTTTTTGGGAGGGCGACTTTTTTGTTATTGATGAAACAGTACTTACTTATAAATATTTTTTAATTTGATTTAATGTGTTTAATAGCCAAAATTTATCGGCAGCAAAACGTGGAACAGACAGTAGTGCTACGACACTGAAGCAGCCATCGATGACTATGCATGATTGGTTACCGCTACATATACGTCTCACATTTCAGTGACAGGTGAGACAACAATGGCAAGGTGCATGATAACGGGGTTACAACAACAACAACAACGTCGCCCACTCCAAAGTGAGTATTATTTTATATTTTCCTTAATATGCAATGGATTTTGATAAAATATGACGCAGCAAACGCGTCTTCATGAGCTGCATTTTGTGGTCCAGGGAGTTTTGGCCACAGACTTAGGTAGTTTCGATAGACACGGAAATCGATTCTTAGCAAAAACGACAGAAGTTTGGGCGAAAATATAAAGACCACCAAATGCAGCTTAACAAGATGCGTTTGATGCGCCATATATCATCAAAATCTGTTACGTAATAAGGACAATATAAAATAATACGTTCTTTGAATCAGGTGGATTCTGGAAATTTCAGTATTTGCAGGGGGAATCCCTGCAAATACTGAAATTTCCAGAATACTGGGGATAATAAATTTCCAGAATCCTGGGGAAAATAAAAAAATCGCCACATAAAAAAAAATAAAAAAATGTTATCACCAATTGTTTATTTTTATCGCCAGCGGAATCCCTGACTTGTTGTTGTTGTTAGTACCACGTGATCAAACACCTTGAATGGGCAGGTGTCAATGTCTACATGTCGTCTATTAAAGGTGTTCATTTCTACGGAAAAGTGTGTTCCTGACATTTTTGCAAAATTGTTCCAACACTTCTATGTAGTATTTACCTGTCGAAAGCGCAAATGTTCATGTTTGTTTGTTTGTTTATTGGTGTTTAATGGCCTATCAACAGCTAAGGTCATGTAAGGCCGGGCAAACGGGTTCGATCCCGTTTTAACATGCTGCATTGGGGGGAAAATTCCAAAATCAGAACGGAATATTTACATCGAGAAACAATATATTCAGCCCTGAAATTAGAATAACCTGACCTGGTGGCAGGTCCATACCACACCAAAGTCACTTGGCCCCTTCCCCTAAAATAGGATTACGAATAATCGTAATACTCACATAAGGGGTATAACCAGATTCAACTGTCACATACAAAATACCAAAGACGTATGTGAGGGCCAAACCAGGTCTCCAGTCGGAATTCCGGTAAGGATGAACCCCGATCGTTAAATTACCCATCGCTTGCACCCACCTTCCACCCACCCAAATGTTCATGTACAATGTGTCGTTAATTTCTATGTAGTATTTACCTGTCAAACTCATCAATGTCCATGTGTCAAAGGTGTTAATATTAAAGGTGTTAATTCTGTGTAGTATTTATCTGTCAAAGGTGTCAATGTTCATGTACAATGTGCCATCAATCAAAGGTGCTAATGTCTACCGTTATGTAGTAGTTGATATTAAAGGTGTTAATTCTGTGTAGTATTTACCTGTCATATGTGTCAATGTTCATGTACAATGTGTCGTCAATCAAAGGTGTTAATATCGAAGGTGTTAATGTCTATGTACTATTTACCTGTCGGATGTGTGAATGTTCATTTACAATGTGTCATCTATCAAAGGTGTTAATTATATGTAGTATTTGAATGTGTTAATGTCTATGTACTATTTACCTGTCGAAGGTGTGAATGTTCATTTACAATCTATCAAAGGTGTTAATTATATGTAGTATTTACCTGTCGAAGGTGTGAATGTTCATTTACAATCTATCAAAGGTGTTAATTATATGTAGTATTTACCTGTCGAAGGTGTGAATGTTCATTTACAATCTATCAAAGGTGTTAATTATATGTAGTATTTACCTGTCGAAGGTGTGAATGTTCATTTACAATCTATCAAAGGTGTTAATTATATGTATTATTTACCTGTCGAAGGTGTGAATGTTCATTTACAATCTATCAAAGGTGTTAATTATATGTAGTATTTACCTGTCGAAGGTGTGAATGTTCATTTACAATCTATCAAAGGTGTTAATTATATGTAGTATTTACCTGTCAAAGCGTCAATGTCCATGTGCAATGTGTCGTCTATGGAGCGTTTGTGGCGGAGGTGAGCTTCATGTACCGGCCGCGTGTCGTAGTTCACTTCCTCGTAGTGGCGGATATAGTCGTCTAGGTGGACCCCAACTGTAACACATTGATACATGTAGATTATTGGAGGATAGTCTAGTGTGAGGGCTTTGGACTTCAATGTGCATGCAATCAGGGCTCCAGTAGCCTATTTCATCAACATTGCAAAGTATACTTTCCTAGCAAAGTATACTTTGAGGGAGAAATTTTCAATTTTAGAATAAATTTATTAATTTTTATTATACTGAATTTATTACATTATCACAGCCAATTTTGGCTGTGATAATGTAATAAATTCACTTAATTCAGTATAATAATTCTGCATAGTTTTAATCATCAAATATATGCAATCGTTAGTTCTGTATGAAATAATGCATTTCGGAAAAATCAATGATTGCTCCCTCAAAGTATACTTTGCAATTTTTATGAAATCTGCTCCAGATAAGGAATTAGTAACTGAGTAATTTGTCATTCCATCATTTCTGAAGCAATTGGGTATTTCAAAATTTTAATTGGGTAAAATAAAATCACACTACTGTTTACACATCAGCAGACCGCAATTATTGAATAGTTTGCTTCTAAATGAAAACATGTCTTGGCATTTCATTAGAATTGTCTCCTTGGAGACAATTTTAATGAAATACCAAGATGTGTTTTCATGGAAAATAAGAAAAATATACTATATTTGTGGTATGTTTATTGTTTTCTGCAGCATGATAAATGTACCATAAAATTTGTATTGCTTTTTGATACTCGCTACTTCTGATTTCAATTGGGTTTTTGGCCATTTGAATTGGATATTTACGCAGCTTATCTCGAGCGGTGTAATATTTCCATGTAGTGACTTCAATGTAATACTTCCTCAAAGTTGGGTATAAAGTGATCCAAGGTGTACCCCAGCTATAACAGACTGGTTAATTTATTAATTTGGTTGATAGCCTAGTGAGAGAGCAGTGCTCCAGATAAGCTGCGTATTTGCGTAAATACCCAATTAAAATTTCCAAAAAAACAATTAAAATCAGAAGTAGCGAGTATCAGAAAGCAATAACAAATTTGTGGTACCTTATCATGCTACAGAAAACAATAAACAGACCACAAATATAGCATATTTTTTCTTATTTATCATGAAAACACATCCTGGTATTTTCATTAGAATTGTAAATTATTCAATAATTACGGTCTGTTGATAGTGTGTGATAGTTCATAGAGGGATTTTATTCTACCCAATTAAAATTTTGAAATACCCAAGTGCTTCAGAAATGATGGAGTGACAATACTAAATTACTAATTCCTTATCTGGAGCCCTGCATGAATAAGCAATAGAAGATGCCACAATTTGTACAGAAAAATCAATGTTAAACACATTAACCATTATTTAAAACACTGAATTAAAGTTTGACATCTGCTGTGCATTGTTTATGCCCCATCAAAATCAAAAGTTCTGTCAAAGCAGGAAAAAATGAGAGAAAAAACAAAAAGTGAAAAAGGAAAATAGAAAAAAAAAATGTTTAATATTTAAAACACTGAATTAAGGTTTGACATCTGCTGTGCATTGTTTATGCCTCATCAAAATCAAAAGTTCTGTCAAAGCAGGAAAAAATGAGAGAAAAAACAAAAAGTGAAAAAGGAAAATAGAAAAAAAAACATTGTTTAACCCTTACGATGCTGAATTAAAATTTGTCGTCTGCTGTTTATTTTTTAATTTCCATTTTTATCAACGAAAACATAGTTTGGCAGCACTTTAGAATCATTTCCAATGGAAATGATTCTAAAGTGCTGGCAAACCTTGTTTTTATTGAGAACAAAAGACAAAAATAATAAACAACAGCAGACGACAGTGACAGTTTTCGTTCCCCGCATACCAAGGGTTGAATAATCTGAAGTGCACTCTTACATTGTTGAAATAACTTTTGTCATTTGCTATGTATTTATTAGTTCCCATTTCTCATCAAAATCATGCTTTGTCAACAGCTTAGAATCATTTCAATTGAAACGATTCTAAAGTGCTGGCAAACCGTGTTTTTATTGTGAATGCAGGATAGAATATGAAACAACAGCAGACGACAATTTTCGGTTCCGTCTTTATTAAAGTGTGTGTAAGTGTTTAACCCAAACATGTGTTAATTTTTGTATTTCCATTTTATTCAATAAAAACATGGTTTGCCAGCATTTAAGAATCATTTCCAATGGAAATGATTCTCAAGTGCTGGGAAACCGTGTTTTTATTGAGAGCAAACACAAAATAATAAACAACAGCAGACGACAGTTTTCGTTTCCCGCATACAAAGGGTTACATAATCTGAAGTGCACCCTTACATTGCTGAATTGCATGTAACTTTTGACATTTGCTATTTCTTTATTAGTTCCCATTTCTCAACAAAATCATGCTTTGTCAACAGTTTAGAATCATTTCAATTCAACTAGTTTCAATTTTTCTCATCAAAAGCATGTTTTGCCAACACTTTAGAATCATTTCCAAAAGAAATGATTCCAAAGTGCTGTCAAAGGAGGGTTTTTATGAGAAAAAAGGGAAAAATAAAATATAAAACAAAAGCAGACGGCAATTTTCGGGTCACATATTTTAAGGGTTTACAATATTTTGAAGTACAGTGAAACTGTTCTCAGCATTTAACCCATACAATTTGTCGTCTGCTATTTTCCATCCATTTTTTTCATGAAAAACATGGCTTGGCAGCACTTTAGAATCATTTCCATTGGAAATGATTCTAAAATGCTACCAAACCATGTTTTGGAGAAAAGGCTAAAATACTATTTTCCATCCATTTTGTTCATGAAAATCATGGTTTGGCAGCACTTTAGAATCATTTCCATTGGAAATGATTCTAAAATGCTACCAAACCATGTTTTGGAGAAAAGGCTAAAATTCAATTTGTAAAGGTTAATGGTTACAGATGAGACAAACTCCCACAACGGGCTGCTTACCATCACCCAATCACCATACCCAGCTAAGCTGGTTAACTAATAATTCGCGGAATTGCACAGAAAAATCAATGTCGTTTATCGTGCTATTACACCGCGACTAATGTGAACAGCTGCTTAACTGTAGTTGGGAAGTCGGCTGACAAAACGAGCCTTGATATACTTGTGACAATTACATGTAAAACAAGGGCAATTAATACGAGGCTAATCCCTATGCTGGTCGCCTTGATAATAATAATAATAAAAAACTAAGAGCAACAAACAAGGTGAATATACATGTAAGTAATCAGTGACCTTGGGCGGGTCGTATGCAAAACAAAGCACCATCCATAGACACACATTGCGGCAAAATATTATCAAAATCGGTGAAGGGTTTTTGAGTTATTGAAAAATGAAAAGGTGTTGCTAATGTACGTACGTGCACACGCACGAACACACATACATGGACTAACGTTATATCTAAGGTACAAAATCACATGACACGTCTCATATATACATGTATCCATATGGTGATTTTATACATATAACACCTGTAATGCGTGTAACGAGATCATTAACACATTTCATGACGAGGAAAATCCTAAATATTTTCTTGTTATCAGCTCGGAAATATATGCCTTGCCAGATATTTTTTCCCATTCACTAACCTACTATTCTCTATCTATTTTCCTTATTTCTGAACCAAAGTATATGTTGTGACCACTCATTTGAACCGTCTCGGCGAGACGGTTCAAATGAGTGGTCACAACATATACTTTCATACAACAAAAATAAAATATTGTTTAAAAATTCACACACTTAAAGGTGTATTCTGTATGTATTGGGTATCTTAACCATTGATATTATATCACGACATGGGGTGTCAGTATTTAGAATGTATACAAGGTACAAAATCACATGACACGTCTCATATATACATGTATCCATATGGTGACTTTATACATACATGTATAACACCTGTAATGCGTGTAACGAGATCATTAACACATTTCATGACGAGGATACGCAATTTTGTTTGTGGAAAATGTATTTTCTTGTTATGAGCTCGGAAATATATGTCGTGACCGCCATTTGAACCGTCTCGCTGAGACGGTTCAAATGAGTGGTCACAACATATACTTTCACACATCAAAAATAAAATATTTTTTAAAAATTCATACACTAAAGGTGTATTTCGTATGTATTGGGTATGTTTTATATCACAACATGGGCTGTCAGTATTTAGAATGTATACAATGTAGTGTACATGTCGTGGGTGTGTCGACTTACCACTTCCTGTTAACCTTCTATCACCATTACTACGCTGAATTCATTTTTGTCGTCTGTCAGAAATGTTTTATTTTCAATATTTCTCGACAAAAACCTGTTTTGACAGTGCATGTGCTGACAAAACAGGTTTTTTGTTAAAAATTAAGGCAAAAATAAAAAATAGCAGACGACAATTTTTGTCTCCAGCGTAGTGAGGGTTAAAGGTACACGCCCACATATTCTTTATATCAGAGACATCATCTGGGACATTTTATGGAAAAATAAACATTCATTCACAATTGCCCTACGTGTTGATTGGCATTATTATACATTTTATATCGGATGTAAATGTTCACACTGATATCAATCAGGGGCAATAACCGTGTTTCCTTAAAATGTTAACAGACATTACTATTTATTCTCTGTATTTATTTTTTGATCATATTTTTTGCAATGATCATACTTTATAATCTGTCGAAAATATTATTTTTTCAGGTGACGCATTTCATTAGTATAATTAAGTAACAAATATCATGCCTGAAAATAGCCTGATACCAAATTATCGCGCGTCACTATCAGTAAAATAAATATTACTACCGGTAAATGATTACATGTATATCTGTTTTCCGGGCATTTTTAATTTTTAGAACTGCTGGAATAGTGACACAATTATATACACTTATTTAATTCCTATAAAGAACATTTTGTGCTTACTGAGTGGGCATGTACCTTTAATAACACATTGACAGAAACAAAAGGTGTGTACTGCCAAACAGACAGACACGATATGCCACGGAAATTAAGTATGGGTCATGGTTACTTCAGTCCACTGCATTTATGCATTTGTAGCTATGGGTCGGGATTTGTGTGGAAGCTAAATACATTTTGACGGAATTGATCTCAAAAGTTAGGTGCCCATCGATTAGGCACAAAATTTTCTTTATAGGAATTAAATAAGTAGCGCAACTATGTCATCCGTTTTAAAAATTACGATTGTCCGCTATACAGATATAATCTTTAACTTACTGCAAGATTAATTGTTTTTTCGACATAGTATGTACATTTATGATCATCAGAGCTCCAGTTAAGGTGCGTAATTTTATGAATTTGGGACGAAATTTTGTCATTTCTTCTCCAAAAATGGCAAGTTGGGAGTGCTTTAGAATCGTCTCAATGAGACGATTCTAAAGCACTCCCAAATTGCCATGTTTGATGGAGAAATAAGAAAGCTACCCCCAAATTATGCACCTTAACTGGAGTTCTGGATCATTGCACATCAAACAAGAGGGCCATGATGGCCCTAACTCGCTCACCTGACTCCATGAACACCAGAGGAGAATGTGACATTGAGTTCATGTGTTTTAAAAAAAATTGTGCTATTTTTAGATGGCGGCCATCTTGGATTAGCGATGACCTCCGTTTTAACAACTGAAAAGGCTTCACCCATGGACCATAACTGTGAAGTTTGGCCACATGTTTGTGTGAAGAAGAATTTTGAAATCTCTAATAAAAGAACGACCTTTTGACCTTTTGGCGGCCATCTTGGATGACATGACCATCCAATTTCAACAAAAAATGTACCAGAGTGATCGCCTCTCTGATACCTTCAATTTGATATAGACATGACCATATTCGGTGAAAAATAAAATTTGTCCCCAATTTGACACCACGGGTCAGGCCCATTTTTGACCCCGGGGTCACCATTTTAACAACTTTGAAAGAGCATTCTACATTGATCATTCCTACCAAGTTTCGTCGAAATCCGGCTAGCGGTTCATGAGAAGAAGATTGTTTAAGAATTTATGCTATTTTTAGATGGCGGCCATCTTGGATTAGCGATGACCTCCATTTTAACAAATCTGAAAAGGCTTCACCCATGGACCATAACTTTTAAGTTTGGCTACCATGGGCCAAGCGGTTCATGTGAAGAAGAATTTTGAAATCTCTAATAAAAGAACGACCTTTTGACATTTCGGCGGCCATCTTGGATGACAGAACAATCCGATTTCGACACAAAATGTACCAGAGTGATCGCCTCATTGATACCTTCGATTTGATATATAACATGACCATATTCGGTCAAATATAAAATTTGACCCCAATTTGACCCCACAGGCCACGTCCATTTTTGACCCCGGGGTCACCATTTTAACAACTTTGAAAGAGCAATGTACATCGATCATTCCTACCAAGTTTCGTCGAAATCCGGCTAGCGGTTCATGAGAAGATTTTTTAAGAATTTATGCTATTTTTAGACGGCGGCCATCTTGGATTAGCGATGACCTCCATTTTAACAAATCTGAAAAGGCTTCACCCATGGACCATAACTTTTAAGTTTGGCTACCATGGGCCAAGCGGTTCATGTGAAGAAGAATTTTGAAATCTGTAATAAAAGAACGACCTTTTGACCTTTTGGCGGCCATCTTGGATGACATAACAATCCGATTTCGACAAAAAATGCACCAAAGTGATCGCCTCATTGATACCTTCAATTTGATATATGACATAACCATATTCAGTTAAAAATAAAATTTGACCCAAAATTTGACCCCACGGGCCACGCCCATTTTTGACCCCGGGGTCACCATTTTAACAACTTTGAAAGAGCAATGTACATGGATCATTCCTATCAAGTTTTGTCGAAATCCGGTTGGCGGTTCTTGAGAAGAAGATTTTTTAAGAATTTGTGCTATTTTTAGACGGCGGCCATCTTGGATTACGTAATGACGTCATTTTAACAATTTTGTAATCCCCCTATCTAAGGACCATGACCATGAAGTTTGGTGACAATAGGCCCAATGGTTACCGAGGAGAAGACGTTTGAAAATGTTCACGGACGACGGACGACGACGACGGACACATTGCAGTAACAATAGCTCACATGAGCTTCGCTCAGGTGAGCTAAAAATGAAAAGAGAAAATAAATAGTTAATTGGCTCTGTTAACCAGTTGATCGCCCCTGATATAAAAAATATAATAATGTCAATAGAAACGTCCAGTAATGGTTTGCCCGATAGTTCAAAATTAATTTGATACAATTTGCCTTCTCAAATTTCACGATGGCTACTACGGTAGCTCTTTAACTCTTTGCATGCTGGGAAACTTGTGGGCTATAAATAGTTCAAAACTAGTGGACAAAAATTCATCATATTTTCTTTCATTTCTCCTTGTAAATATCATGAATATGTCTTGGAATTTCATTAGAATTGAGTCCTGACATATTTACAGAGAGAAATAAAACATATAGTCCTAATTTGTTTGGCGGATATTTTCGCCGCTAACATGCAAAGAGTTAATTGGCTATGGGTGATACTCCCTCCACAATCTGACACCGAACATACATGTAGTGTGATTACCGGTATGCTTTCAAAATGAAGTTCTGCAGACACTTACAATTGTACAGTATTCACGATAAACCAGCGGCCCTATCAACGAGGCCAGCATACTTTGATTTGGGCAAGTATAGAAACCAACAGCCAGCAGAATCTTTGCATATGTACATTTTTTCGGACAATTGTTAACAAGTCTGCAACAAATTCTGAACATAATTGTCTTTGGGACAGAAAACTATTGTTCAGGCCAGCAGTTTTCTAAATTCCATTGGCCCAGTGGAATATGGTTTCACACTGAATGTTCATATTTATACTTCGCTATTATATACCGTTTATTTAACCAGGTGAACTGATTATCGTCAAATAATGCACGAGTGATTGGGTCCTTTCGCTAAACAAACGAGTGAGTGTAGCGAAACGAGTTTGTTTAGCGGTAGGACCCAATCACGAGGGCATTATTTCAAGATAATCAGTTCACCTGGTTAAATAAACATTTTCTTACACTTCACATATGATTTGTCATAAAAAAACAAAGCGAATAAATGTAAAATATGGCTAAGAGTTATGCGAATTAATTTCTGGTAAATTTATAGTGACGACGACTGTCTCGCGATTCAGAGGGTGTGTCTGAGAACATGATTTGATTGGTCGAAGGAAACACATCATTGTCACGTTGCTGACGTCATTTCCCCATATATGGTAAACACGAGAGTGGTATAAACTACTGCTGCCCAGTGGTGTAATTCACCGTTATATTTATGTAAACTACCGGCTGAAATGTAAAATATATATATATTTTTTATTGAAAGTAAAGGCAACAATTTGAGAACAAAAATATTATCATATCTCACTTAATAAAGTGTGCATCAGCAAATTTCTGGCGTCACTTTCCACAAATTAAAAATAAACAAAGAGTTTTAAAACGCAAGTTCGCAAGTATTACTCTGTCATAACTGTTATGTAATGGCTAATGCAATGCAATTAGAAAGTTAGAACAATTCTGAAGAGTATACCCCATAATAGCATATTTTTCTTATTTTTCATGAAAACACATCTTGGTATTTCATTAGAATTGTCTCCAAGGAGACAATTCTAATGAAATGCCAAGATATGTTTTTATTATTCCATTAGAGTATACCCCATTATTTTGTTGAATATAGAAACTTGTTTACATTGTCTTATTTGTTTACATTGTCTTATTTGTTTACATTGTCTTATCAAGTTGATATCAGAGCTCCAGATAAGCTGCGTCATATTTCGCTGTGTATTGCGCGCACTTTTTCACCCGCATTTTTAATCCAGAAGTCACCCTGCGCGTCATTGGTAGGTAGATAAATTTCAAACATTTTTCCAACTGAAATCTGCCAGTTTTACGCATTTTTTATCAAACAAAACAAGCCCAGAAACGGAAATATCAATTTTTGACAGGTGTCCGCTATGACGTTGAAATACGCATAGTGTGAAACAAGAGAAAAGGAATCGATTGTTGGGTGTGGTAAGTATAGATTGATGGTAAATTGGTATCTTTTGGGATTTCTGGGATACACTAAGCGTAGTAAAAATATGCATCAAATGTGCCGAATAATAAGCAAGATGATCTGGATATACACAAGCCGCAAATGCCATAAGCCCCATTTCTCCATCCAAAGTGACATTTATTCACATTGGCGTTAAACACCAATTCAATTCCGTTGATTTAATATAGCCAGGCTCATAACATAAGAGGCTACGTGTATTAGAGGAAATGTACATGTTTTCTGTATTTACGCTGGTGTCCCGATCTCATATCGGTCAAATGTTGCCTGTCGGGTATTGTTTGGTTGTAAATTTTCAAAGTGACGTCACACGTCTGCCATCCTGTGAATAATTAACGAGGACCGATTATCTCAATCCCATAAGCGCTTGATGTAGATTTTAGATGCTAAATCAAGCGTCGCGCACATTCAGATCACACTCGATAATGGTCGTTTTCGTTGCTACATGTACGTTGCCGACTGACTGTGTTACTATTTTTCTAAAGTATTGACAAGTATTCACGCATCAATACCTTATGACATGTGCGACCAGCATAGCCCCTGATTTGCCTGCGCATACAATGATATGGGGCTATGCTGGAATGTCGTGTATTCAGGTAGTACCTATGTCTATTGTTTAACCTAATCAATAAACAGTGTATACACACTATCTGTATAGTCCGCAGACGATAACTCAATATTGAAAAGGAATACTGGCACATGTATATTTACCTGTCTCAACTATTCTGTGTTTTGTTTATGACCGGTTTGTTTGTAAACAGGTACAAAGTACATTGTACCTGTTTACAAACAAACCGGTCATAAACAAAACACAGAATAGTTGAGACAGATAAATATACATGTGACAGTATTCCTTTTCAATATTGATTTTGAGATTTGTCATCAAGTCTTATGTAGTCGAGGGGTTAGAGTGGCGGATATCAATGCCGTAGGTAGCGAGTTCGAATACGTTTTTCATAACACATATATTTTATTTGATTATGTTTTATTACATATTTATTTTTTATGTGTGTTGCTCTTACAAATTACATTAATTAAGCACGAGATGGATTATATGTAGAACGTTAGTCTCACTTTGAAGAAAACTAATAACTAAATGCACATTTCATGTGTGTACATGAAGAATCTGGAGTATGTTCTCGCCGATCATGTCACATTGATGTCATATAACAATAGTGATAATCCTCGCCGTTTCACGTATTCCCTTATCCAGCAAGCAATCATAAAAAGAAATGAATGATATCAACAAAAGTAATGCGACAAGATAAAAATGAACAAAGGTTCTGCAAACGTATGGATATTCTCCCGCTTCGATACCACTGAGCCACACTACATTGTCTATTTTGCGCACCAAGATACACTATTATATTTTCCCCCACAAAATACACAGCGAAATACGGTATTTGTTTAAAGTAGCGAGTATCAAAAAGCAATAAACAGACCACAAATATAGCATATTTTTCTTATTTTCCATGAAAACACATCTCCAAGGAGACAATTCTAATGAAATGCCAAGACACGTTTTCATTTCGAACTAAACTATTCAATAATTGATGTCTGTTGATGTGTAAACAGTAGTGTGATTTTATTTTACCCAATTAAAATTTTGAAATACACAATTGCTTCAGAAATGATGGAGTGACAATACTCAAGTACTAATTCCTTATCTGGAGCCTGCTGACATACATGATGTAATTCAGTAATGTCAAGCAACAAATGAAATTTATGCGACAGCAGTTTCAAACAAGAAACGAGGCAAAGCCACGAAGGCCAGGTTTTTTCCAAGCATAGACACTTGGATAACATAATTATACCCACTTTTTGTAGACTAGATGGCCGTGGCCTGCATGTCGCACCTTGGGGCGAGGCATGGACACTAAAAAAATAGATATAGTAGATGGAAAAACTTTAACCAAAAAACTTTAACCGGACACACGGACGAACAGACGGACGTATGCTAAAATGCCGACGATATCGCGCTGTCCGCAAGCAGGTGTGACAATGATGATAAACACCCATGTGAAGTATCAAGGTATTGGGTGAAGCAGTTGCAGAGATATAGTACACGAAAAAACTTTAACAAAAAAATTCAAAGTAATTTGAACTTGACATAGGGCACAGGATCGCGCTTTCCACAAGCAGGTGCGACAATGATGATAAACACCCATGTGAAGTATCAAGGTATTGGGTGAAGCAGTTGCAGAGATATAGTACACGAAAAAACTTTTAACAAAAAAATTCCAAGTAATTTGACCTTGACATTGGGCACAGGATCGCGCTTTCCGCAAGCAGGTGCGACAATGATGATAAACACCCATGTGAAGTATCAAGGTATTGGGTGAAGCAGTTGCAGAGATATAGTACACGAAAAAACTTTAACAAAAAAATTCAAAGTAATTTGACCTTGACATTGAGCACAGGATCGCGCTTTCCGCAAGCAGGTGCGACAATGATGATAAACACCCATGTGAAGTATCAAGGTATTGGATGAAGCAGTTGCAGAGATATAGTACACGAAAAAACTTTAACAAAAAAATTCAAAGTAATTTGACCTTCACATTGGGCACAGGATCGCGCTTTCTGCAAGCAGGTGCGACAATGATGATAAACACCCATGTGAAGTATCAAGGTATTGGATGAAGCAGTTGCAGAGATATAGTACACGAAAAAACTTTAACAAAAAAATTCAAAGTAATTTGACCTTCACATTGGGCACAGGATCGCGCTTTCCGCAAGCAGGGTGCGACAATGATGATGAAAACACCCATGTGAAGTATCAAGGTAGGTTGGGTGAAGCAGTTGCAGCGATATAGTACACGAAAAAACATTTAAAAACAAAATTCAAAGTAATTTGACCTTGACATTGGGCACAGGGGCCGCACGGTTGGGGGTTAGAATGAAAATATGGATGATGATAAACACCCATGTGTGGTTTCAAGGTAATGGGCGAAGCAGTTGCAGAGATATAGTATAACGAAAAAGTTTTAACCAAAAAACTCTAACCAGACGTACGTTAAAAAGTTAACGTTGAAAATGGCTAAGTCAATTACGTAGAAATAATCGACTGCGCGGAAAAAATGGGTGAAGTTAAAAAAAAAAGTAACATGTTGGATAGTGATATGTGGTGGGTACCCCTTGATTATGAAGCTGTGAAAGTTTGGTGGTCCTAGGTGGTACAGTACCAAAGAAATGGACTTAAACACGAAAACTTAACATTGTAAACACGAAAACTTAACATTGAAAATGGCTAAGTCGACTACGCGGAAAAAATGGGTGAAGTTAAAAAAAAAGTAACATGTTGGATAGTGATATGTGGTGGGCACCCCTTGATTATGAAGCTGTGAAAGTTTGGTGGTCCTAGGTGGTACAGTAACAAAGAAATGGACTCAAACACGAAAACTTAACATTGATTGTGGACGCCGCCCGCCCGCCCGGCTTTCGCCAATCCAATAGCCTGGATTTTTTTTCAAAAAACCTGGCTAATAAGGAAGTTATCGGTTTATTTGAATTGGGTACTTAAGCAAATACGCAGCTTATCTGGAGTTCTGTAAGCATTGAAATGGGCCTGCCTGTATTTAGTCAATGTGCAGCTAGGTACCTGTAACCACAGGCACTTTGTGGTATGAACGACAAAAGCTTCTTTAAATCATACCCAATTTCACTCCGATATTAAATATCTACAAGGTAGGACATTCGCCATCTTTTCAACCAACAGAAATGGTACTTGTGTACCTTGAGCCCGGCTCGCTAATTCGGTAATTTTAACGCGCGCGAAGGCCGGGACCAGCAGGATCCCCCTGGCCTTCGCGTGTGTTAACTACAATTACCGAATTAGCGAGCCGGCCCAAGGTAAATATCCACTTTCGTTGGTTGAAAAGATGGCAAATGTCCAACTTTGTAGATATTTAATATTGCAGTAAAATTGCATGGGTATGATTTAAAAGAGGTTTTGCCTTTCATACCACAAATTGCCTTTATATGGGTCATACCAGTTATCCGGACAATCAGTTTATCAGACAAACAAAAATAACTGTTAATTAAGCACAGGGGTCGACACTCGCAGTGTCCCGGGATCCCTGTTTTGTAGGAGGAATCCCTGAATTTTCAAGAAAATCCCATTCAACATAATGTAACAATAGGGATGTCCATGCTGCGGAATCCCTGGCCCAAAATTTAGTGTCAAACCCTGAAGCACATTCATTTTATAAGAATTTGCAACGAACACACCTAAGTAAGTCACTCAGGTGCTTGCTGTTTCCATGCTCGTGTGAAGAATATCGCCACGGTAAACATTTCAGTAAACATTGCTCAACTCTGTCCACAACGTCAAAAGACGTGCGAAGGGCTTGCAATCGAATACGCCCATTACGTCATTTCAGAGTGGTTCTATAAATACAATAAATTTTATAAATACGTTGTTTTCCAAGAAGCGAATGACGATTGTTTTTTCTGCAAAACTACATAAACGCTGTTTACACTGGTCGATTATACATTTGTTCGGAGAACTGATTGTCGATGTTAATTTTGGGGCAATCTTACGACTGATGATCTGACCCAATTTTAATTTGAGAAGTTAGCACATTTTGCTAAATAGTTTACATGCGTTGAGAAAGCAAGAAACGACGATTGTAATGTGCAATATTTATGCTCGTAGCTGCTATTTTAAGAAAAATATCATTAAAAAACTGCCATTTTTGTACGATAATCTGGAGGATCCCTGTAGAAGTAAACTGATAAAAACAAAGGGAAGTAACTCTTGAAATCTACAACTACATGATCAGTAGTCTGAAGCTGTGTCTGTCAAAGCAACTTGCCACCTCAGCTCTGCTGAGGTGGCAAGTTGCTTTGACAGACACAGCTTCCAAAAAGATAGAGACCATATCGATAGCTAGATCGATAACGGAAGAACACACCCAAAAAAAAAATGTTGTTTACATACCCCACCCACATTCTTACCTGTGAGATACACTTCGCCCAGAAAAAGGCATAATAAAAGCATTCTGTAAGTTACGATCATCGTGTAAATGTTACAAATATTTATATAAACTACAATAAATTTGACAATAAAAAAAATAACGATCAAATATAGATAAATAAACTAAAAATAGCACAAATTGTTGTCACGAAATTTTAGTCATTTCGAAGAAAATCGGTTCCTGTTTCATGTACGCATGCGTAATGACGTCACCAATTAAATACATGAGTCGCTTCAGATTGCCAAATGGGTGTAGGTTATACGGCCGTAATTGATCGCTCAGTTTCAAACATGTTTTCGTCTGAAAATAAAAGATGGAGCATTAATTAAATTATTTAATTAAAATAATTAAATATACGGGTATTAACATGAAGTTGCGGGCACGTTTCTATACAAAACCTTCCGAACCGATGGTAATGGAGGATTTACTGAGTTATGTACTAATTAGCAGGATGATAGGAAACTGAACTTGCAAATATAGCAATAGATAAATAAATAAACACATAAATAAATAAACGGGAATTAGTTATTAAAGGTTAGCACTATTCATTTTTTTGTTTTCAAAATAAAAATATTAATAAGAGGCGTTCAGTTTTAACTGTCCCACCCAATCACAATCTACCGTTAATCTTGCCATGATTATCAACGTTTCTGAACATCTATTGGCAATGTCCACTAGCAATCAGCAGCTTGATTATCAGAGCCTGAGCTGTAGCACAGCTCAGGCTCAGGCAATTCAGTTGCTTGATATCAAGCACATTATTCTAGTATTTCGGTATAAATAATTTTACAAATATGTATTGTCCGTCATTGTCATCCTGCTATCGTGTTCACGCGTATAGAAAGTGTTTACGTTTGTTGTTAATTATTATACATTTATCGGACAATTCCCCCAACTAAAACATCTATAAATGTAAAAATGTTCAAGTTTGCAAGAGTTTAAATTAAGTTCAATTTAAGGATAAATTTATTATTTTTATTATACTGAATTTATTACATTATCACAGCCATTTTGGCTGTGATAATGTAATAAATTCACTATAATAGTTCTGCATACTTGTAATCATCAAATATATTCAGCGTTATTAAGTACTATATATGACATAATGCATTTCGGGAAAAATAAATGATTACTCCTTCAAAATATACTTAGCTAGATAAGGATACTTTGTAATTTTTATAAAATTGGCTATTGGTCGCAAAACCCATAGGCCCCATTTTTCAAGCTACATCCACAAATGGGTGGGGCGGGTTGCATATCACTAGGTAGAGTCAGTTTGATCGCACCAGGCATACTTTTGGTTGTGGTCTTCATGATCAGGAACTACATTGTTCACACATTTAATAAACCCCTTTTGTCATGGCGCATCAGAATTAAATAATGCCTGTGATGAAATGTGGCTATGACTGGAGAAATGGGATTATGGTAGCCTAGCAACGATCTATATATATTGTTAGAAGCACGACGGATGTTTCATTAATGGACTGTGGCGAACGATCGATGCAGATCCTGACCAAACTGTGCGGATTCACAGGCTGATCTTGATCTACACTTGTCGCAAAACCATTAAGCCCCATTTTGTCCAGTCACGGATACATATCAGATATCGCTCGTGTAACCGTCGCATTGTCCGTAAACTATAACACGGGTGTTCACGGATCATTGGTGCTTTTGTGTTTATGATTTCATGCTCCTGTGATCCTTTCGTGCGCTCTGTATATAGCTGGTGCGTCGCTAGTTGTGGAACCGTTACACCGCTAATACCCCCATTCAGACTCGTGAAGCATTCCGCACCGGCTTTCACATTTTCACATCGGAAAATTGTCCGGTTTCCTTACGAGATCAGCTCGAGATCTACTTATATACATAGAGAGCTAAACACATTTATCCCGTCAACACAGTGAGTACGTGCCGTGAAACACGGTGTGTGAAACGTTTTTGATATCCTGTCAATACGACATAATCACTGTGTATGGATATGTGCGGTTGTCATACTAGTCGATTCTCCGATTTTGAGGATGCGGCTGGGGTTATTTTTTGCATTTTAAAGCTATTTGTAGTGTTTACGGAATAAATAGAATAGTATATATAGAATATAGTAGAAACATATCTGATGCGGCACGGAGCCTCGCCCATCCCGTTTCCTAAGCCTTGCCAGATATGTTTTTGCCATTCACAGCACTAACCTACTATTCTCTATTTTCGTCTAATAACCGGCGCAAATTCTTGAAATTCTTGCGCCGGTTACTAGACGAACATGTGTATTTTCTGTATCTTATACATGCAGCAGAATGGGAATTCGTCAGGAATCCGGCACCTATTTCGACGTGAAACATTTTAAGCTGGCGCGGAGTGCATCACCAATGGCCCGGTACCGTCGGTGGGTGGTATTTTCCTAGATGGAAATAATTGTCTTCGATAAAGCACAATACCAAAGGCTGTACGGGAGTATTAATTTGCTGAGTAACGTTACGTACATATGTAACAAGCAATTAAATTCCTCTGGAACAACGTTGAACAGTTTATTCATTTTCTAAAATTTACATCTAATATATGGATATGACTGGTGAAATTAAGTTTATGGTTTTTCGACCAGTGTAGATCCAGAATAGCATGTGCATCTGCAACGTCCGATCATGATCTGCACTGGTCGCCTTTCCATCCATGAAACACCCGTTATGCTTCTAACCAACAATACAGATGCTTATCAGCTTACATACGTTTCTGGTACCTTTATCATGCTGAATTTACATGAAAACACATCTTGGTATTTCATTAGAATTGTCTCCAAGGAGACAATTCTAATGAAATGCCAAGACATCTTTTCATTTCGAAGCAATCTATTCAATAATTGCGGTCTGTTGATGTGTAAACAGTAGTGTGATTTTATTTTACCCCATTCAAATTTTGAAATACCCAATTGCTTCAGAAATGGTGGAGTAACACTACTCAATTACTAATTCCTTATCTGGAGCGCTGTGAGATGTTAATTTTAGTTAATGAATAGCATTAAGTAGTATTTGATATTTTCCTTAATATGCAACGGATTTTGATGAAATATGGCGCAGCAAACGCGTTTTCATGAGCTGTATTTGGTGGTCCAGGGAGTTTGGCACAGACGCATGTCGTTTTTGCGAAGAATCGATATCCGTGTCGTTAGACACGGCGTCCAAGACCATAAACATAATATGTAAATTCGTTAACGAATCTACCATAATCGACGCATTATTGCCAATGACGTTATGTCGTGTGTATCAACACCCCTCCCCCGTTTGGTTGAATCTGGCGACGCACCTGTCTAGTGAAATTAAAGATCTACATTTCGGCACATTCTGCGTAAAGCTACATTGTGACGTAGGCGGCCAACATATGCCCAGATCAGGCTCGCGCAGCCTGATCAGGGCCTTTGTTGTTCGCCATTCAACCAGCATAGCGTTGTTTAAGTCACCCAATAGCCATTTGTGATCAGTCTAGTCTTATTTAAGTCAACGTTTGTGGTAATTTTATTGATAGTACGAATACATTTGGCGATCCGGATCTAGATTGGCCATGACTGTGATAAGGTCAATTTTCTCTGAACCGGCCGCCATTGTGCATTACTTTACGTTGACATAATAACATACAATTAATAAGCATGTACACTTTTTGGTTGATATGATATTGTTCATTACAATATTTTTATTTTTGCAAAAAATATTGTATTTGACAAACAGGATTATGCGTTCTCACATTACATATCGATTTCGTAAGTATTAACTATGAACATGACGGAACCACCTTTTATGCTTGTGCGTGTCATGTGCTTTAAGCAACAGTAATTATTTTAAAAATGCGTTTACGTTATAAGTGACCACAATAAATGCAACAGTTGAATTTTGTATTGCTTATGTCTACATTGCGGCCCTCCAGATAAGGAATTAGTAATTGAGTATTGTCGCTCCATTATTTCTGAAGGAATTGGGTATTTCAAAATTTTAATTGGGTAAAATAAAATCACACTACTGTTTACACATCAACATACAGCAATAATTGAATAGTTTGCTTCGAAATGAAAACATGTATTGGCATTTCATTAGAACAATTCTAATGAAATACCAAGATGTGTTTTCATGGAGAATATATAAAATATGCTATATTTTTGGTCTGTTTATTGTTTTCTGCAGCATGATAAAGGTACCACAAAAATTGTATTGCTTTTTAAACATTATAATACACTAGTGTAATAAATATGCAAATGAGCCTGCTAAAGAAAACATGTTAGATAATTAGCGAGATTCGCATTATAATGGTCTGCTTATGCAATAAAGATGCCTTTAACAATCAACAACGTGGAATGACGTTATCTGTCGAAATGCAATTTGTGTGATAGTATAGAGACGTAATTTGTTATTAACTAATACATAATTTACATGCATCCCAGTCCAGGCATTGACGTGTGCAACGTCTCTCTCTCTCTCTCTCTCTCTCTCCTCTCTCCTCTCTCCTACTAATACATAGTTTTACATGCATCCCAATCCAGGCGATTGACCGTGTGCTAACGTTCTCTCTCTCTCTCTCTACCTCTCCCACCTTTCATCTCTCTCTGTATGTCCTGTATGTCTGCCTGTCTGCACAGACTGTCTGTCTGTCTGTCTGCACTGTAGTCTGTCTGTCTGTCTGTCTGTCTGTCTCTGTCTGTCTGTCTGTCTGTCTCTGTCTCTGTCTGTCTGTCTGTCTGTCTGTCTGTCTGTCTGTCTGTCTGTCTGTCTGTCTGTCTGTCTGTCTCTCTCTCTCTCTCTCTCTCTGCCTCTGTCTCTCGGTGTCTCTCTGTGTCTTTATCTCTGTCTCTGTTTGTCTCTCTCTCTCTCTCTGTCTCTCTCTCTCTCACTCACTCCTCTCTCTCTCTCTTATCTATATATACAGAGAGGATATATATATATATATATATATATATCCTCTCTGTATATATGAGCCGCGCCGTGCGAACACCGGGCTTAATGACAAATTTTCAGTTTTCACTTTTTCGCGTATTCTGAATTGTACATCTTTTAAAAGCCATATGCCGCAACAATTATCAATGTATCCCAATTAGTTTTCATTTTAGAAGTATTTGTATGATGCGTGGTAAAAACTTATATGACGTTTTAGATCAATGACGTCGAACTTACGACGTTTTTATCAACGGTGTATATAAGGGGTGTTGATAAAATACCCAAACAAGTCCTATAGATGTGTCATCTTTTATCGCATGTCAACCAAATTTGGATATCTCGTAGCCTGGCCAAGTGTCTCCCATTAGGCCAAGACAAACTATGAAAATAATGTTCATAGCTCGTGTTGCAGTTGCTAATGTAATGTCATGTTTTGGATTGCGGCCCAAGTAATGCAATTTCGTATGAATAATTTTCAAATAAGTTTGAGTGATAAGTGTTGGCGTTTCCCGGTTGTTTGCTGCTGTCTGAAATAATTTTGGGGACATATTATTTAACATTTGGTATGCGGCGAAATATTTTAAAAATCTGACATCATGACCGGAAATGACGTAGCTTAGCGTCTGCCAGCTCTGTTTAAGAGATAATATGCCGGAAAAACCAAGCGAAAAAAAGTTTGTATTTTAACACAAAACACGAGATATTGATGATGATAGAAAGTCGGGATGAAAATATACTATAGGAATGAATGGCCTTTTTGTGGAATTTATCGGGGTATAAACTTGGAAAAGTCGCGGGAATACTGGACGAAGGCCAGAAGGCCTCGTCCAGTATTCCCACGACTTTTCCAAGTTTATATCCCCGATAAATTCAACAAAAAGGCCATTCATTCCTTATAATTCCAGCATTTGAAATAAATTCATCAAGAAAATGTGTTTATTTTCCGTTTTCTTACGAATTATTTTAACTGCGTCTCACGGTTACGGAAAGTAGTTCGGCATGGGAGTATACTGGGATATACATTTTGGACAGAGACTTGCTACGGACCAATCAAATGTTAGGGAACTGTGTAAATATTTTTGTGCTGGAATTATGAACGATTATGATACAGTCGGACAGACAATGGACATGAAGGCGCGAACGGCTAGGCCAGAGATGGACGTATAAAAGTGACATCGTCAGACGTTGTGACCCAAAGTTAAAGTCTTGGTCGACTGACCACTTTTCGTGAAATGCCAGATCGGTTGAACTCATTGTGTGATTAAAAATATTTAAATATGAGGAGACATATGGCTAGATGGATCCCGATGATGGTGAACATGTAGCAGAAGGCCAGACGAGTTACCAATTTCTCTCGAGTTTTAGGATAGTTGAAATGACATTTGTACATTTTTCAAATTGAGTGGTTACAGTGGATGAATCTATTATCAAATATCGTGGATTGAGGCGTTATTCAATCCTCCATATTCGCCCAATCTCGCCCCATGTGATTTCATTTTTTAATACCGTACACAAACAGCCGCATAACGGGAATCCACTTCGACAACGTCAGCAGTCAATAATGTTACTGCTGGTATTTCAGGTGGTATGTTTGAACAAAGGTGAATAGCATTGCCTGGGGGGTTAGCTGTCGGAAGTGCATGTCGTATAGCAAAAATATTTTACACCGTTTATTTTGAAAAATAATAACCCATTGTGCGAGCACGAATGACAGCATGGACATGTTCTTCTTAATATGGAGCATAACATTAACATAACGTCATTTCATTTTGACGTTGGGCCCCATATCGCGTGATGACGTTGTGTTGGTAACGATAAAATTGCACATAATATATTAATGATGAGTTGTGCATATGAAATCGATGAAGCATTTATCAATCACCATGGATGTAAATTTTCAGTTAACCCAAGGCATATGGATGTTGCAGCATAATAATACTGGTTATTCAACCAACACTGGAAATCGAAAGTTCTTACAAGCAACCTATCCGCGATGATCGGTGGCTGATAATAATGTGATGTGTTGGCAGTTTCAACATTAGCCACTCGAGTGAACGTACAACTTTATGTACATATTGTGGTTGCAAATCTTCTAAAATTATCCCGCGGGACCATAACCCAAACCGCGTAAATATAATTGGATGTTGCAGTTGCAGGTTATGCATATGGGATGCCCACCCCCCATATAAATCCCCCGAATGAGGAATGACTTTCATATCATTATAAAGTGGTGTTATTTTAATTACTACAGACCAACATAAATAGAAAGAAGTGATAAAAAGATCACGTAAACACTTTCAATTTCTTTTTCTTTTCATTTCAATATGAAATACATTTCAGACACATCGATTGGCATTCAGGGATGAACTATATTCCGAAGGGGCGTCCGAATCCCCAATCCCCACCCTTCGTCGCCGGATCATATGATTGTGCCCACGCGTAATTTTCACGATAATTGTTTTCTATTCCAATATTATACCATAAGGAACTGGGTGTGTACGGAATTGCTTCAAATGGACTATTTGTTTGTAGACATTGCACGTGTACATCTGCAGTAGGCCGCTTATAACATTAACTCTGTGACAAAACACGACGTCGAGAAGATTTGTTACCGTGATACCTTATAATTGTCGCCGTGTGTCTTTCTTGAGGATCGCATTACCATCGCATGATATACACTATTATGCAGTCAAGTGATAAGCTACTGATTTGATACTACAAATCGTGCGAAAAGCAAGTTTATGAACATCAAATCTCCAATTAATTTCCATTAACTCCACCGACCTAACTGCGTGTTTTGTGCATTGTGTATTGCTTATACACAAACAATCAAAAAGCTGCATTGAAATCACTGATTCTGAATCTATTAGAGAGATTGTGATGCATTTGTTTTGCCAAATTCAATACAAACCCCGGATATATATGTCATTATATAGCTGCGTGTCTACCTCCGTTTATGATCAAAAGAGTGGCATTAAATGGCATATTATTCGCTAAGTACTGGTTATAATTGTTCAAAAGTCTCAATTTACCAAGATAATAGATGGTACCAGGTTCATATTTAAGGTTATTTAGTAATCAAAGTGCAGTGTAAGTGAAGACTTCGATGATAAGTAGCCAGTTAAATTATGCGTTCACCATTTTGAATTCATGAGGACAACCGACGAAAAAGAGTGACAATGTCAAAGAACGACAGTTAGGCGACAATGTACAGCGCCTCAAGCATTTGTAAATCATTGATGCTGCGAGGAACTCGTGCAAGTATCCTTGCTATACTATTTTGTCACCACACCATGGCCATAACGTCAAACATGGATTCACGTTCAGCGACGTCACAAGTGCGCGATTTCACGTCTTGACGTCATACTATGTGTACTGATGCATCGCGTCTCATATTAGTGAACGTTTCTGTAAGTTATCATTGTCCGTTTTCTGTTCACACTTCATGTTAACTGACACCAATAAACGTAAATGGGAGGGCAAAATGTAAACTTTTACGGCGATGTTTTACAATTTGAAACGTCGTTTTTCTGACGTCGTTTGCCGCTTTTCCTGACGTTTTCGTATTGCGCTATATGGGCCGCGCCATACGAAAACCGGGCTTAATGACAACGTCGTGAAAAGCGACAAGCGACGTCGGAAAAACGACGATTCAAATTGTCTAACGTCGCCGTAAAATTTCACATTTTGCCATCACATTTACGTTTGCGGGTGTAAGTCAAATTGAGTGGGAGTAGAAAACGGAAAGTGATAAATTATTGAAACGTTCACCAATATGTTCCGTGATGATTTGTACGTCAGTGTACATATTATAACGTCATGACGTGACGTCACGTACTTATGACGTTATTGAATGAGAAACCATGTTTGACGTTATGGCCATGGTGTCGCGAAAAAAATATG
This sequence comes from Conchocele bisecta, assembly GCA_029237695.1. Lineage (NCBI taxonomy): Eukaryota > Metazoa > Mollusca > Bivalvia > Lucinida > Thyasiridae > Conchocele > Conchocele bisecta. The sequence goes on along the minus strand of CM055275.1, from coordinate 10,328,545 downwards.
TTACTAAGGATACAACATGAGTTACTTGCAACATAAATTACTTGTTTGAGGCGCTGTACATTGTCACCTATCTATTGTTCTTTGGCATTGTCACTCTGTTTCGTTGTTTGTCCTTATGAATTTAAAATGGTGAACGCATAATTTAATTGGCCACATCTCAGCGTTGTCATCGCTTACGCTGCACTTTGATCGCTAGATAATCTTAAATATGAACAACCTATTATATGCCAACCGATCTCGCCATCTATAATCTTGGTAAATTGAGACTTTCGAACAATTATAGCCAGTACTTGGCAAATACTATGCCATTTAGTATACCGGGTGCCACTCATTTTATCATAAACGGAGGTAGAAATGTAGCTATTATGACATATATATCTCTTGTTTCTATATAATTTGGCGAACCAAATGCATTTTTCGAAGTCTTGACATTAATTGGTAATTATAAACTTGCTTGTCGCACGAAATTTAGTATCAAATCATCAGTTTATCAATTGACTGCATAATACTGTATATCCGGCGAATGTCAAGAAAGACACATGGCGACAAATATAAGATATCACGCTATCAAATCTGCCCGACGTCGTGTTTTGTCACAAAGTTAATATTATAAGCGGCCTGCTGCAGATGTACACGTGTAATGTCTACAAACAAATACTACATTTGCAGCCGTTTCATACACATACGTAAGCTATAATATTGGAATAGAAAGAAAATACCCGACCGACGAGGTTATAGCAATATTACAAACGGCACCAGGTCCGGTCCATTGAGCTTGTACATAATGTTGTCGACAGTTGCCGAGAAACCACACATACAATGCGACCATTGGAATTAGCTGCCTAGCGATCATTATAGCTAGATAAACTCTTTTCATAGTATCGATTGTTCAACTAATTAATGACCTATTACATATTTCTCACTTAGGTTGACTGACCCTCGTAAAGATTCTTCCCTGTTCACGGTGTGAATTTGTTATATATTTGATTAGTAACACTTGCCAGATGGAAGATGAAAATATATTTTTATTTGATTTCTTTTTAAATCAATATTTGTGCAACTATTAGCTTACGATGTTAAGTGGCGTAACTAGCGTGAACATTATGTGTGGACCCAATCATATGACCTGGCGACGAAGGGTGGGGAGTGAGGATTGTGGATTCGAGGACAAGTGCCCTTGGGGAACATAGTTCATCCCTGAATGCCAATCGGTGTAATTAACATAATGCAACTTCGTTCTCGCATATAAAAGTCATTCGTCACCCATATTTAAAATGAGCTTCCGCCATTGGCGGATTTATATGGGGGAGGGGGACCTGGCACTCCATATGCCTACCCTGAAAATTCTAAATATGTATTAACATTTCGCAGTTTGGGTTATGATACCTTTAGAAAATTTGCAAGCACGATAGCTACATACATTTGTAAAATCACTCGTGTGGCTAAACTTGAAACTGCCCGTGTACGGGGTTTAAAAAAAGGAATTCGCATATGGCAGGATTTGGCGAATAGCCGTACGCTTTACGGCTCACAACTATTTTAATGTTGGATATGCGTGGCAGAATTGTACAGTTGTTTTCATAGGGGTTCAAATAGTTGTCTTTTTTTTTCTTCGGTTTCCTTCAAGGAAATACGTAGTACTTTTGTCGATTATTTTTATACAAATGGGCATATTGCATTTATGATTTTTATAATATATTATATGGACGACTTGTGAAATGACATTTGAAACTAAATAACCATACGACCGGTATTTTTAGGTAACACATAATAATATCAGTATTATGTAATCATAATGATAATATTTCTTTTAAACTTTATTTATATATGTATATAACAATTACAAACAAACGCGAGAACAATTGTAGTCGGCGTAGATGGAGGCGTCTGCATGTTTCTTAATTTGGATTGAAACCGGAATACTCACAGAAAACAAACTTATCCTGTCTGGCGACCACCATCAGCTATACATGTACTTACAACTTTGAGATCGACCCCGGGGCGCATGTGTGCGATCTTTACTAATTATGCTATACGGTCCCGTTCAAATTAGAGCGGGGTCGGTATTTTCGGCCGTCTAAGACGGAACCGTACACGCGGTACAAACCCAGTTCCGATTTTGGGATTTATTTATAGATTACACTGCATTACGTATTTTGATGAGTAGGCTAACGCTAACCTTCATAATTTGAACGTGACAACCGATTTTCGAAATATGTAGACACACTCGGGTAACACTGCATTCATGTATTCATGACTTAATTATGTGTCTACGTAGATCTACATATTGCATGGTCATATTTATGAAAAGGTCTTGGTTTACAGATGTCGTTCTATGGAAAACGATTTAATTCGTAATGGCAATACTTTCTGCACTGTTTGTCGCAACTTTAAAACTCACGGGGAAATGAACATGCGCAATATAAGATATCAACTTAGGTTTAAACGTGTTTACTGATGGGGGCGGTTAGTGTCGACGGCAGGTCGGACCCGGCCCCGCTCAGGTCACAGGTCTCCAACATTTACAAATTTAAGAAGTCCTACTTTAGATCGTTGTTAATTTAATTACTACTAAACGCGGCGGTGGGCAGCCGAGGGAGTGGGGGTCAGCGCAAGATTTCCCCATAGACCTCCTACCTGCTAGTACGAGGTACATGTACACAAGACCGTCCGACAGTCATATTGGCTACACAGGAAAACGTTCGTCCCGCTTTCTGAGATGTAAATTTAATTCCGAGAGTCGGGTATGGACAGTCGATTTTTAATTTCTTTAAAACTCCCCGGTAGTGTCTGACCACCCTCTATACACCATCGGGCGCTGAAGTCATTGATATGTGCAGCCATAGGCCTATCCAAATTCTAACCAAATTCAGGCCATTCATTTCTACAGAATTAGTCACAGATTGTTTAATTTCAAACACCAGGAATGTCGTTTAGTTGTTTGTGTTTGGTTTTTGGTGAGTGACGTAATGTCTACATCAATAAATGACGTCAAAATTAACTGTTACGTAAATAACGTCTATCAGATTCTGAACTCAATTCTCAAATAATTACAATATATCTTTCTGACGGTACATGCATATGCATAATCCGTGATAGTTGGCGATAGTAGCAAATTACTAGGTCACATGTCGGCTAATTATAGATTTAACATTGATACATGTAGTGGTGCGTTTGGTTTGTTCACTACATGTACATATCATAGTTTTATTCTGTTAGATGTTTGATAGTATTCATAGTAACAGTTGTAGATACATTTAGTGAAACTTATCAGCAAATACACTTTACAGCAAGCACAGTCAATGAGTCTATGAACACGCATTTCTACTGTAGGCTGTTGTGTTGCATTGTACAAACGTCAGTGTTTCAATAACGTCATTTTCTCGATGACGTTACTTTTTTTCCTAGCGTGATTGACATGGTGCTACAAAAAGTGAGATAAAACAAAAACTATGAAATATATTTCCATTTTCTTTTCAGCATATTGTTTGTGAAAGGTGTCCGCATCCAAAAATGTAAAAAAGTGCAAATCGAAAATTGTGTCATTAAGGCCGGTTTTCACAGAGCGCGGCCCATATATATATGGGCCGCGCCATACGAAAACCGGGCTTAATGACAACGTCATGAAAAGCAGTAGTATATAGGGAGTCAAAATGATACCACCTACGGTGGTATCGTTTCCACCCTCTACACTACCCCCACCACCCCCGAAAAATCAAAAATTGGTTAACGAGGAAATTGTCCCCCACCACCCCCGAAAAATCCAAAATTTGTGTCATAAATACATCATGTATTTTTCACGTCCAATTGAACAGATAAAACTATACTAATAAAAAGGATTTGTTTTCGTCTCGTCGTCATATTGGTGTCATAAATACATCATGTATTTTTCACGTCCAATTGAACAGATAAATTGAATAGGTTATAATAAAATATTATAACAAAATGGATAATAAAATACGCAACGAATTGGAATCTTGTAATGTCTTTGTTGAAGAATTTTACGATGTTTCTACAGCATTAAAACACTGTAAAATGACAATACTATGTGATATCGAATACATGAAATATCAGCGTAATTTATTACGCTGCAATAAAAACGTTGCATTTACAATATTAAACCGGCAATTATGTCGCCGGTATAAGTATCAAATTTATGTAATGAAGCGACTAAATAGGATCGGAGAAACACTACCGAAACATTATCAAACTAATTTTATAAAAACAGAATTTAAAATCAAAGATTCGTTTACGGATATGCGTTTCTACGATATCACTTTTAACGAAGAAATTGGAAAATTATTGGAAGAAATCGGAAATTGAACAGAAAAAAAAACAACTATTAGAGAAAATGGATAATACAATACAATTGGAATTGAAAGTTTTTAATGGCTGTGTTGAAGAAGTTTACGAAGAATACGGGGGTTATAATCCTGTATATAAATTCTATAAAATGAAAACACTAGGCGATATCGAATACATGAAATACCAGCGTAATTTATTACTCTCCGATAAAAACGTTGCATTTACAATATTATACCGGCAATTATGTCAACTATACAAGAGGCAAATACAAACATTAAGACGGATAATGCGTATCGGATATGAAACTAAGGTGTATTATATAAAATTGTTAAAACCCAACGATTCGTTTACGAATATACATTTCTACGATATCGCTTATAAAGAAATTGAAAAAAATTATTATTGAACAGCAATGTTGATGCTAAGACAAATAACATCTCCCTGAAACCGCGTGTCCATTTATACCCATGAACCTGCTAAGGTCAAAGATCGTGTCATGACAACGGCCGGAGTTGTCTGCCCATTTCAAGCGGTCGGACTCCGAACGCCGTTGTCATGCAGTTGTTTACCATAGCGACCACATTTGTAGGGATAGAAATAAATAAATAAAAATATTTAGCTCCAACCGCGGCGCGAACCCACGACCTTCGTCTCTATAGAGTATCTCCTTAACCCACACAACCACGTAGGCTGTTATGATAAACATTACCTAGTGTTGTACAATTATCAATTACGACAATGTTTCAATTACACGGGTTATGAACCATGCGTAAATTGATAGCCAAGGTAAACAGAGCCGAGTGTATCAATTACACAGACGGTGTGTACAGTGTAATCCTCGACTGAATTTGTAATTCTCAGTGAAAAACACATGTTGCATAGGTATGTAAATTTGTTTACTGCACCAATATAATTAATTATTTTTTCAAAATTATGAAATTAAGAAAATTAGATTTTTTTTTTTTTTTTAAATTATTTTATAAAATATCACAATGGTGCTGTAACATTTCCTCCGACTTTATTTCCAAGTTTTACCCTAAATTTATCCCAATCAGTACACTCAATTTTGGGCATGGTGGCGCGCGCCTTGATTCTTATATAATTTTTTAATTCTTCATATCTCCCCATTTCTTCCACCACGGATTCAAACTCTAAATTTGATATTTTCTTATCGGCCAACGCTTTGGACACCATAACGTCGATGCTATTTTTCTTAGACCTAGCGAGAACGGATATTCTATCATGTTTTCTACATTTTTTCTCGAGTTTTCCACCCGACGCCCTAATTACCATACACAGCAACCCAGAAACGGCCGACACCGCACATAAAATCCCCGCTACAGGAACCGTTATAATGGTGGTATAGCTGCAGCTGTCCCCGCCCCACACACACAGAAAACACTTGCCAGAACCGTACTAGATGCTTCAGCTATGTTCACCGCGCGCTTATATTTGTTAGCGTGTCTTTTTCTATTTGCACATTCTCTAACTAAAATATCCTGCATAGCGACGATATTATTCAACCTAAAATCTGAACTTCTTTCGTTAATTGGAGATGTAGTGGTATTGAGAGTTGGATACAGTGTTGATGGATCGGTATTGAGAGTTGGATACAGTGATTCGTTCATATTTAAATTTTACAAATTTATTTCAATATATTAGTATTTACAAAATAAGTTCAATTAACAATGAGACAATAGTGGAAGAACTCTCTGTGTCACCGATTTTCGTAACAAAGTTAATAACACTACCTTTGGAAAGTCTAATTCGATCATAACCGGAGAACGAAACCACCGTCGAACTATCTCCAGAGATTTTAGTGACTCCAACCCCCCGTTCTTCCCCATCTACTACAATATTTATCGCGACCGCGCCCACAGGTTTACCACTACCATTAACCGAGCAGACCGCCATTTGGATAACTTCACCTGCAGCTGTCATAGTGTATCCCCCATATTTATTACTCGCTTTAGCACCGAACGAATATTCATAGTGCCCCTCAACCAATGGGCCCCGCTTCTCAGCCCAAACTGTTATGACACGTTTTGGCGTTTTCATTGTTTGCACTATTCCGGCAAGCGCACTGTTTGCGTTATATGCCTCAGTACGAATCTTTTCAGAGGTATCCTCAAGAGCTTTGGTCGCGGCTATACGATCATGTTTCAGTTTATCGGTTATCTTTCCGTCTAGTTCAGTAAGTGCCGCTTCTCTGCTGAGAGAGTCCTCTAAGCGCAACGCATCATAAGCCTCCGTAATGGTCGCCTGGTGGCCTTCTAGGGCTTTTCAACACCCAACCGGGCCTCTTTTTGAAATTCGGTTATTTTTCCGTCTAGTTCAGCAACCGCCGCTTCTCTGAGAGAGTCCTCTGAGCGCAACACCCTATAAGCCTCCATAATGTCCGCCTGGTGGTCTTCTCGGGCTTTCTCAATACCCGTTCGGATCCCCTCAACCCCCAACCGGGCCTCTTTTAGAAATTTGGTTATTTTTTCCTATAGTTCAGTAAGTGCCACTTCTCTGTTGAGAGAGTCCTCTGAGCGTAACGCCCCATAAGCCTCCGCAATGGCCTCCTTGTGGTCTTCTCGGACCCCCTCAACCCCCGACCTGGTCTCTTTCAGAAATTCGGCTATTTTCCCGTCTAGTTCAGTAAGTGTAGCTTCTTTGCTGAGAGAGTCCTCTAAGCGCAACGCATCATAAGCCTCCGCAATGGCCTCAGCAAGGTTCACCTGGTGGTCTTCTCGGACTTTATCAATACCCGACCGGGCCTCTTTTCGAAATTCGGTTATTTTTCCGTCTAGTTCAACAACCGCCGCTTCTTTGCTGAGAGAGTCCTCTAAGCGCAGCACCCTATAAGCCTCCGTAAGGTCCGCCTGGTGGTCTTCTCGGACTTTATCAATACCCGACGTGGCCTCTTTTTGAAATTTGGTTATTTTTTTATCTAGTTCGGTAAATGCCGCATCTGTAATGAGAGAGTCCTCTAAGCGCAACGTAAGGGCCGCCTGGCGGTCTGCTCGGACTTTATCAATATCCGACCTGCTCTCTTTTCGAAATTTAAATTTGGTTATTTTCCCATCTAGTTCGGTAAGTGCCGCTTCTTTGCTGAGAGAGTCCTTTAAGAGCAACGCATCATAAGCCTCCGTAAGGTCCGCCTGGTGGTCTTCTCGGACTTTATCAATACCCGACCGGGCCTCTTTTCGAAATTTGGTTATTTTTTCACCTAGTTCGTTTAGTCCCGTATGCGTTTCTTCACGACTTTGTGTATTCACAGCCAGGGCATATTCTCTAAGTTGTGACAGTAGACTCTTGTGAATCTCGTCCGTGGCCCTCGATATAGTTATATTGATCAAGGCCTTTGTTTTTTTGGGTAGTTAAAAAGTCGCCCTCTGTCGGGATGAATCCCCCTCCCCCTTCTGCCGGTTCCAAATTCTTTGAATTTGTCACCCAATCGGAAGAACTACCTGGTCCGTATATACTCATAATGTTTGATAATATATATTACGAACATGCATTTAATTCTAAATAATTTCTTAATTTTTTCAATTAATTTGAAATTTCTAGGACGACCGAAATCGGGTAATCGTTCTTCAACTCTCTCCCTTTATCATCAAGAATAGAAATCTTCAACTCGTGGATGTGTCCCGATTCCAAAACTTTCATCTCGGGGTGTGGGAAGTCTAAGGTCACAGTCTCGCCATAGAAACAGTCGCTGGCGGGCACAGTTTTCAGTCATGTGCTGGGGGATCCGTCTACCGTGTTGTACGATGTGTTCACCCGATCAAGGTGCACCCTGAGAGTTTTCGTGAAGGTGAAGTTTACTGGGGTATCGCCGCGGTGCTCGCCCACGGAGAAGACAAAGTTCAACGGGAACACTCGCCCTTCATCCTCGTTGTAAGGGGGTGCAAATTTAAATCCTAACATTGAGGCCAACCCCGGAGTGATCTTTATTTATTTTTTTATCAACGGACAATGTCGCAATCCCCGTGGCTTTTGAGACTGTGAGAGTGCCACTACCAGGTATATTCCTTGCGATTAAATCTTGGACATCTCTGAAACCCCAAAGGCCAGGACGTACTACGGCAGCTAATTCCTCTAGATGTATATCTACCGGCAAGATAGCCTCTACCCGTTCTATTCCTTTGATATCCTTGTACATTTCAATGTTTTTCCACCCAACCGTGAAGGTGATTGATCTAAGGCCTACCCGGCGTTTTCCACAGCAGTTGTCGATTGATTTTTGAAGTTCACAACACCCTTTTTGAACATTAGTGATAGTAGCAAACATAAAAATATATTTCAATGGATACCAAAGCATTTAGCTTTAACTCTAATACAAAGTACGCGGTCGGAGGTAAATACACGCAAAAAGACGTTGTTAACCACCTTGTACACCCAACCGTAACGGTTAGACCGGACAGCGGCTTTGCCACCAATTTCCCTAACACGTTTGAGAAATATAGGCTGCCCAAGATTAATACGATGGAGGTGGTAAACGGGTGGAAAGCAACACCGATGCAGTTTTGGCAGAACCAAATAAATTTCGCTGTATGGTGCGCAACAGCCGGGTGTGGAGTTTCATATAAAGACCATCTGACATCCAAGAATGTCATGCTCCGAAGTGTCAACAACTTTCATGCGTATTATACTATTAGGAGGATTCTCAAAGAACTAGGTATTTCACTACCTCAAGACGACGCCTGGGATCCCATTTCCAACGCATACGACCGTATAGCGTTTGAAAGACTGTGTAACGAATTTAACGTTTCAAAAGACACGGACTGGAGACAGAAAGCATTTCCTACCAGCACCGGCCTCGGGGACGTTCTCATTCGGGGCCAGTTCGGGAATTGGACGCAGACTGATTTTAGACACGATCACTCCGGTGACCACATCGTCAGTCGGAACGCCGGGAATTTTGATCCCGCGACGATGACCTTCGGGCCGGAAGTGTCTGGAGGTCGGCACTGTGGCGTGTTTTCTTGTAAAATGTTACCTCCGAAACGGGCTCACGTCGATTACATACAGCAGGCTGCTGAGGTTCAGGACGCGTGGGGTACATTTATGTTAGATAAGGGTATAGGGTTCACGCAGGCCGGGGTTACTCGCGTCAACGACTCCATTCGCACATACGTCTGGGCCATCCTCGGCGCACAGAAGCAAACTCGCAGTTCTATACTGGCACGGGAAACAGCGTTTGATGCACAAAAACAATTCTTGGCACTTGTAGAGGACGCCATCTCAGCTAGGGTGGACATGGAGAAGGCGATCCAGAATTATCAAGACGTTTTGCAGAATGCCAGCACCCAGTAGACTATGTATTTGGAATAGGTCATATGGGCGCCGAGCAATATGATACTACGAGACGACCCGGTTGACGGTTACATAATCAGATCGTAATCGCCACCGCCAATCAAAAAATCGGCCACAAACGGTAACTGAACACCGGATATCATCAAGCGCACCCCCAACATGATCGGGTTCACCCAATCTGCGATTGGTGTTGATGTTGTAAATTTCAAATAAATTTGAAAAAGATTTCATAAAACCCCCAATTCACGAATTGGCCACCCTATCAAGTTCGTTTGAACCCGTTGTTTCACCCACACCCCCAATCAATCACAAATTGGGTGAAATTGGAAGCACAACACACGAGGAGGAGAAATTAGGGCTCGTCATCGCCCTCGTGGCGATCGGATTATTTACGCTTTGGTTGTAGGAACACTCTGGCAGAGAATAATAGGAGACCGGCGATTGCCACGATTAAAGCCCAAGTATTATTGGCGAGCCATCCGACCGTTTTTGATAATATAGATAACAAGAAGGAGAGGAGACCCCCGATCAACCCAGGCAGCGCGACAGCCAACTTTCTTGCTAATTTAACCAGGAGATTGGCGAGGGCTTTTAGATGTTTTTTTATCCATTCTTTTACCCCACCGGATGGTGCTGGTGCTGGTGCTGGAGCTGGTGCTGGAGCTGGTGCTGGTGCAGCACCAGTATTGACAGCTACAAATAGAGACGATATAGATAGAATTAGGGTCGATATAATCATGCTGAAAGCCGCGATGACGGTTATTATCGTGACGCCCTTCTCTCTGAACAGAGTGCGAATACGCGCACCGAGTGTAGTGTCCTCGTGCAGGACCCTCGAGATTGTTTCGCGGCTCCGACTTAATTGACCGGAAAGCGTCTCACGGTTAGTTGAGGCAGCCTCCAATCGAGCTTCTCTTTCGTCCCGCAACGACCGCAGGAGTTTGTTGATCCGCTCGGTAGATTCTCTATCGCCCCGTGCTTCCTTTATTTTTCTTTCTTCTAGAGCGATATGTTTGTCCAGCGCTGAGAGTTTGGAGAGGTTATTGACTAGTTCGCCCCGAGTTGTTTGCAGAACCTTATCGAGTCCCCGGAGTTCGCGAAGAGGTATAACGGTGGTCAAACTTCGTGCCGTTTATTTCGTTGACCGTGGTTTCAATCGTGTTAATAGCGTCGGTGGCTACGCGAGGGATCTCGCTGAGCTCGATCGTTTCTATAGTGGCGGCCGTCTTCTCCAGCGTTTCGTCGGTAGACTGTAGGGTTTTTTACCATTTTTGTAGTCGCGGCGCCCGAATGTCGTCGAGCATCCGAGAGCTCGAGCGAGGATTGCTCCATATCGCTTCAATAAAGAGGGTTTGAGGAACTTGTTTGGGTGGTTCTTGTACGTCAGCAACTTCCAGGTCTTGCCCCATTTAACCCACAGGTCTCCTATTTTGTGCTGCGGAACTCCAACGGGGCATTGATACCGCGTTTAGACACTATACTCTCCCACCGTTTCACCAGAGTTTTCGTTTCCTTGGTAGACGCCAGCTCATTCTTGGAGATCCCCTCAGGAATCTTGAAACCGCCCGCCCATGCCGGAGTTTTGGATTTGGCCTCCCACGTTTCGAAATGTGTACTCGCCTCGGGCGGGTGCTCTATGAAGGACGTTTCGTCCTCATTATCGAAGTAGTCATCACCGTCCAAGCCCTCTCCGCGGCTATATGGATCGATATCATCATCATCATCGAGGTAATCGTCTCGGTCGCCCGTAGTGCGATCGAATTCGTCCATGCCAATATCGAGACCAGCCATCTTTAATAATTATTATTATATTAAAGACAAAACAATACAGGTTTAATAGTTTCAATAAAATTAATTATGTCTTCGAGTCAATACGGTCGCAAACTCAATCCATACCGCAGACTGCGTGAGCCCCTCAGGGCAAAAGGCGTGAGACAGAGTGTCGTTATTACGAACAACCCATCGACGATCGACCAGAACCAGCAGCTCTTAGTCCGCTTCCCCAACCTCGGAACTCACGACGTCATTGTGCCGGGTACTGTTCGCCTCGCTTTCACTATTTCGCTAACGTCGACGGACGCGGACCGAACCGTCGTTCAGAACCTGGGTCGCGCCATAGTCAAGAAGACTATGATAAAGATTTCTGGTAATGAGGTGATGTCGATCGATGACAGCGACGTCTACCATTGCTACCAGGACCTGTGGAAGACGGCACAAGAGCGCCAAAAAACGCCGTCTATCAGGGTATTGACACCAGCAAAAATAAGAAAACGTAACCAGACTTAGAATCGGGGCTGCTAACAAGGCAGATAACAACGCGAGTGACAATGCGGTCGCGGGCGCTTACGGCAACCGCTTCTACATCCCGCTCGACTTGAGTTGCTGGAGAACCAACATGCCTACTATCAGAGTGCTTTGGCTGACCGCCTCGAATACGAACTAACGTTCAACGACTACGGCCGAGTTCTCATAGCCACCGACATGTTATCGACGTATACGATCGACAATGTTTCGCTGGAGTACGACATGGTCACGATGCCCGAACTCGCGCGATTGATCAGAACCCAGTACGCCGGGCGCGTTGCCATTCTTTACGACCGAGTTCTTCGCCATCGCAAGATGCCGAAAGACAAAAGCGACACATTGTGGAATATTAATGTCAACGTACCCGCCCGCTCGATGAAAGGTATACTGATGTTGTTCGAGGATGCTCGGTTCGCGTTCAGTGCTAGAAAAACCGACAAATTCTATAACCCCAAAATCACGAAGGTAGAGGTGACGATCGAGGGAGTCCCCAATCAACTCTACAGCGCGGGTCTTCGCGCGCACCAGCAGTGGGATGAAGTAAGAAAGCAGTTTGCTGCCGGCTCTAAGCGCTCTCCGGAGGTTGCAGCAGTTGCCAAAGACCTGCAGCTCTCGGGCCGTCTCCCTCGCGGAGTTTCTGAATACCAAAATACGCGTTATGGCTAGACATACGAGCAGCGACGATGACCAAATACACGGTAGCGGACGCCAAGTTGAGAACGCTAGTGAGGGTGTGACGATCCAGATAACCAAAGAGGCGGATGGAAATGGGCCATTGAACGTGTACTTATATATAATTCAGACGCACAACTCAACATCGAAGATGGCGATACGTCTCAGCACTCTACTGATTTAATAAAAAAATCATCTAACGATTTATTAATTAATTTTAAGAAAATTAACAATCAATATCAATTCACGATTGGAGATGCTCACTCTGCCATAATATGTGGGCAGACAGGATGTGGAAAAAAACGGTTTTCATCCTCGACTTGCTCGAGGGCTCCTACCGCGATGCTTTCGTCATAGTGTGATCCTGTGTCCCACTGTGCGGCACAACGATACTTATCAGCGGCGCCCGTGGATAGGACCGACCTGAGGTATACGTTATTGACCCGGGTGATAGGCTTCACGATTGGTTGCGTGGTTTTATACCAAAGATTCCAGGGTGAGCCCACCCTATATGTGATTGACGATTGCTCGGCCAAGGCGGCGATGACCAAAAAGAAGGACATGCTCTCAGAGCTCGCATTTTCTGGCCGCCATGCGAGGCAAAGCGTATGGATCTCCACTACAAAAATACAACGCCGTCCTCAAGGATCTGTGCGAGCAAACGAAAATGGGTCGCCCTCTTTCACTGCAAGGACCAAGACTCATTCGATGACTGTCTTCGAGAGAATGACGTTATCCCAACGCGCGAGGAGCGCCTGGAGGTTGGACAGATGCTTTCCGAAAACTAAACACGCCAAGCTTATGCTAAAAGACTGATCAACCAACTGCTTATAAAGTTACTCCAATTAATTAATAATTTTGAAAAAAAAATTAGGAAAATTACAAAGTAAATAAGCTATTGCAATGCTTAACAATGCTTAGCAATTGCTGAACAATGCTTAGCAATTGCTGAACAAATACTGAACAAATGCTGAACAATGGTTAACAATGTTAACAATTTGGTGCTCCGCTGCGAGCTTTGTTGCGAGCATAATGGTGATCATAAGTATCGGGTGGTGCGCTTGGCAATATGTTAAAGTGATGAGACTTGTTAGAATAGTTAAATTAATTTTAAGAAAAATGAACTGCGACGAACTTCTCGATCAGCTATAGAAGAAAACCTCAACTCCGACTGCCAACAATAATGATCCGACAGAGCAATCGGAATCGGGGGTTGGTATTGGGTTGAGTGCAACGACTCCGAATGAAAATGAAAATGCGGCGCGACGAGAGCGGCTAGCTGCGCTGGTTGCTGGGGGACAATCGGAGCATTATCTCGGTAGGCGTCTCTCAGTTTTTTCAGGTGGATAAGATGTCAGATGCGAAGATCGATAAAATGTATGCGCGATACGGATCCAAATTGGGAGCGGAGATGACAATAACTCTCGGATCGGCGGCTATTCATTTGTACGCAACCGCCGTTAGTATACTTCTCCCTATACCAAACACCGCGGGTGGGGTTGATTGATGATCTAGAGACTGACCCTTTTATTTTAGGTCACATCTTAGAACAGCCTGCTGCTCAATTTATCACAAGTTTGGAATGTACTTAGCTCCGCTGACAAACCGCGTTGACCACGGGTAAACACTGTCAATTTGGACATATATGCCCACGAAACTATAAGCCCTGCAAATGATGGACACAAGACACCCACGAGAGTGACGGAGTTGAACCAGATTGCTCCAACACAATCGAAACCAGAGATTGTTACTCCGCCACTGGATGACATACCGCATATAAAAAATACCCAAAAGACAGGCAGCTGGGCGGGCGGCGGCTGCCACCCGAAACAGTTAAACAGATAAAAATACTCGCCGAGCTTCGAGAGGCTAAACAGTCGTTGCAATCGGGGACGGAGACAGCAAAACATCTGAAGACAGAGCAATCGGGTTCAACTTCAATCCCGATTGGGTTGAGTGCAACAACACCCCAAATTCACGAATTAGAAGCACACCCAAATTCTTTGAATTTGTCACCCAATACCAACTCCCGTTGGAGTTGGACTGAACCCCAATTCACGAATTGGAGTTGGTTTGTTGGTGGTAGTCTGGCAGTTGTTGGTGCCCTGTGCGTGTGGAAATACCCGAAAAAACAACCAGCCAGTGTTCAAAAGAAAGTTACGAAAACACCAATCATCAACAATGTTGAATTTGGATGCGCCCCATTTAAACATTGATCGCGACCCCTTTTATATGCAATAATTATAACAATGGCTGAACAAGATGGTAAAATGTTAGTGAATGCGCTTTATCACGCCGTGGTGATATCGGGTTTCAGTATCGGGTATGCTCGACTATCAAAGATGGCCCTAGGAGGAACCGCTCCCAAATTGGACTTTACTGTGAGAGACGTAGGGCTCGCGACCTTAGATGTAGCGGCCGCAGTTTGGACCCGAGATTATCTAGTTAAAGCTGGAAATCTACCAGTTAACATATGGAAATAAATGGCTTCAATCGCAGTAATAGTAGGTGGTGCGCTCGTAAACGCATGGGCGTTCAGCGGTAGCAACTTTATATGATCTAAAATGAAAAGCTAGAACGTGGATGAGGAGCGTAAGCGTCATGATTTAGCTGTAGAACAACTCAATAGCGCAAAGGAAGCGTGGTCGAAAAAACGAACCGCCCATCTGGACTGGGTCAACGAAGAGCTTCGCCGCGAAAATCACGCCGCGCAAACTTTTCAGAACTTTGAAGAAGCCAACCGCGAGTACGCGCTGGCATATCCGCACAAAAGTCTCGATCCAATGGATCGCGAGCCACAACTTTCAGATTTCTATGTACCGTCAGAGGCCCAAAGAGACCGCGAGATCGCGTTCATCGTCGTGGGAATGGGTGTGGTTGGGCTCGTCGGCTACTATATTCAATCGAGATTTTAAATTAATTAATTAAAACAATTTTTTTTAATAAAAATATATATATAGAACGATGTTAGTTGACGAACTTTATGACGCTATGATCGATGTAGGCTACACTGCCCAAAAACATCGTTTACCTGGTGCAAAGAGTATGATTCGTCTGGCCCGAGATTCTCTCGAGACGTGGCGCGAGGACGAAAAAGCGGCCACCCTTTTCGCAAAGCGGATGTTAGATTCCTCCATCAACAATGTTGAATTAGATTTCCCCTCTCCTGTTCCAACCCAAACGCGATGGGGCTGCAGCGAAACTTCCAACAAAGGTTTATTATTAACGACGCAGTTACCGACGAACTGGCGAGGGCATGTTGGTGATTGTCCGATATATTAGAATACTTCGCATACGATGAACACGCGCAAACTTGATACCAAACCCTCGGTTCGCTTAGCGCGCAAGCTAGCGAACACGTACTATAGCCCACACGGCTACTGGAAAGGGACTCGCGGCCATCAAGAACCTCGCGGCGGCGACCAAGGTTTCAGAAAACGCTGTCATGGAATGGCTCAAGAAGCAGGCCATCTGGCAGATCTATTTACCCGCGCCTCACAATATTCCGCGCCCGAAATTCGACGTGCCGGTTGCCGAACCCAAGTTCACCAAGCGGATCTCCTGTTTCTACCTCACGATCGCGTCGGTCGCAAGACGTACAAGTACGCCACTGACAATCGTTGACGTAGCGAGTCGTTATAAGGGGGCTGAGCCGTTGACCATTAAAGAGTCTAAGGAAGTGGCCGAGGCTCTTTCCCGAATATATAAGAGGAGTCCTCTCAAATGGCCGAATCTTCTCCAGGTCGATCCCGGCCGCGAGTTCATGGGCGCGGTCTCTCATCAATTGTCTAAGCATAAAGTTTTCTATCAGACGCGCTGGCCGCGTCAACATCCACCGGGACCAGGGGGTCGTGGAACGTTCAATCGAACCCTGGCTGAGAGACTGTTCGGACACCAATACGCTAAAGAACTTGTAGACCTCATTCGCGATCGACCGAGTGGGTGGCCAGACTGCCCGCCGTGGTCTCCGCACTGAACGGAGAGATGACCAGATTGATAGGTAAGAAGCCTGTAGATGCTATCAAGTTTAAAAGGGTGACGAGCAAGCCCTCTGCCGTCTCGCGCGGGCGACCGTTGGTTTAGAGGAGCAGCGGCTTCCATCATATATTGACGTCCGTACCTCTATCAAACCGGGAGAGCTCGAAGGTGGCAGCCGCCGCACGACTGATCCCGTGTTTGGTCTCTCAATGTATATCATCTAGATCGATCTATTACCAAGCCCGATGAGCCCGTGCTCTACTATTTGGATGATGGGCCATCTCGAGGGTCTGTTCGCGAAGAACTTCTTATGGTGCCTTCTGACACCCAGCTACCCCCGGATCGTTAGAGATGTTCTGTATGTATTCCGTCTGGTAACACGCGTCTTTTATCGTAGTATGCCGAGAGTCCTAATTTTTGTTGACAGTACGTTTTCATAACGCCGTCTTTCATTTTAAATCCTCTATTTTGTGCTACATCTATAATGTGTTTTCCATCTTCTGTAGTTTCACTTAGTACTCGTTTATATCTATCCCAATTTAAATTGTTAGTTCTCTTGGACATTCCTTTCGCAGAGTTTTTATTAATTTTAATTTGTTCCAAATTAATTTTTTCTACAAAATAACACTTACTAGATAACGCTATCGCCCTATCTCCGCTAAATTCCATTTTGAAAAGTCCGGGCTCTCTTTCGCTCCATTTTTCCCAAGCCAACCATTTCTTTTTTTCTTTTTCAAACTCGTCTAGTAAGTTAGGTCTAATCAATTCCTCTATCGTTTTTCCACTAACTCCTATATACATACTATCAGTATCCATCTGTATTAATTCAAAGTCTTCTCTTTTTACGTATTTGTCTAGAAATTCGTAGTAAAATTCCAACATTCTCAATTTAGCTAGTTGATAAACCGCTATTCCACAATGGAATGGTTTATTTACCGCACACCTGGGTTTTCTTGAAGATATTTCGTAACGCATCTCCTATCTCTTCAAATTGTCAAAGAATGCAGATCTTAAATGCTTTGTCAACACAGGTTTCGTTTTGTGTATATGTCGTATTTAAATGTCTCCGTTGCCTCTATTCATTTTTCCACAACACGAGTTTCCTAATAACTTTTCATTATGTCGGCTACTGGTTTCTTATTTTGGTTCTACATCACCTGTTCGTCTTGCGGCTGTAACTTCTTTTGCGAACCATTCGAATGGTTTTCCGCTATATAATCATAACACGATGAACTCCAGTTATTTCTAGGCCGTGTTTTAAATACCATTTCAACAGTGGCGCGTACAGCAATACTTTAGTGGCGGTCATAGATCCCACCAATTTTCTTCCATTTCCTCTAGTTCCTTCCAGTATCTTCCAAATATTTTATCATTGTGTGTGGGAACTTCATCAGCTTACTTTCTCTGTTTATAAATATTGGGGACATTTCAGAAAACTTATCTTTTAAGTTGTGTGGAACTTATCCACCTCCGCAAACCCAAACCAGTCTCCAGATAAAACTCTTTTCACAAAAAACTTTTATAATAAATTTAGGGTTATGTGGGGTATCTATATGGTGTATAGTTTCTCTCCCACACGGATCTTTATTTAACGTAGATATAAATAACGCGTTTGCATCGTACCCCAAAACAGCCTTGCAAGGTTTGTTAATTCCTGTGGAATTAGATCTAATATTTGAAACACCAGCTTCTGCATATCGTGTAAATACTATTGATGGACCGCCAACTAGAGCGTCCTTCATCAATTCGTATGTTTCTTCTTTTGGTGCATATAGAGCATCCTCCGGAAAAGGTTTTTGTTATTTAATGGTTCCTCTCAATAAATATTGTATAGCTACTCCAGGTAGTGTTACCGCATCTTTGAAAATATCCACACCTCCTCTGTGTTTATAAAATTCACACATTTTTTCCACCGCTTCTAGGAACGGTGCTACACTAAATCGTTATAATATTTCAACCAATCTCTGAAAGTTTTCATATTATTTTCTTCGAAAATTCTACGACATTTACTTAATTCTGTTTCATCTATTAACATTTTCCAGATAGTTTGGAATACCAATTCTCTATATCGGTAGTCCTGGGTAATCCAGTTTGTCTGGAGAATCGAACCACTCATAAGGAAAGAAAGATTTCTGTCCTTTGCATTCGTAGGCTTTTTATTTTATCCAACTATCATAAACTTACACCAGGTCCTAGATAAAGTATTACATCAAGAAATCTAAAACTCTGGAGTGTAAATAGAAATATTGTTGCGTTTGCACGTTTTCCGACCATTACTTTCTTTGTTGTTGATGCCAGTTCGCCTACTAGGTATTTCTTTATTAAGTTTATATCGTACTTACTGCTGTTAAAACCTATAACGGTACTTGCTCTATTCACTGTTCGATCTTGGCGATTTGGTTTTTACGTAAATGTTCTGTATTAAACCTATATCTTGACCACACTTCTTCTCTTATAGCTTTTTCCCCTGACTTTCAAATCTTCTACGAATTTTTCTATAAGTTTTGCGGGATCTTTATCACAAATATGAGTTACTGTTCCTGAGAAATTATCTCCTAAACTAACGCTTACCGGAACGTGCTCGGCTTCGTACTCAGATTATTACCGAGAGTTTCAAAATTCTGGGTTGAGATATGCCTCAAAATCGTATACTATCTGATATGGATAAAGAGTAGTGTCGCAACCGATCTTTATGTCTTTACCCGTTCTTTGAAATTCGCATTCCCACATAACTACTAGGTTGAATTTCTTTGCGTTCTTCTAATAAATGTATCTCTTCTCATAGTGGATGCGCGTTCTTCTTTTCTATGCTTTGCATTGAATCTCACCGTGCCGAGTAACAGCCGTGATATTGATATACGGTATTGGTTTCTGGACAGTATCCATCTACTGGAGCTCCTAAAATCCATCTTTCACCCCCGTGTCCACACTGTTCGTGGTGAATGTGAATTCCTCGCGCTTTTCCACAGAGTACATCCAATCGATCGCCCCATAACTGTTAGAACCTTTTGGGTTAGAACGCTTCTCACAACGACGAAGCGGGCGCTCTAAATAATTACCATCACATATTACTTTTGTCTCACCTCTCATCATGTTGGTCCGTTTCTCTTCATATTACTCGCTTTTGTGAATCTCTGTTTACAATTCTGGCAGGCGGAAGTTTTAGATAGGTTTTTAATTTTTTTTTATCAGAAATGCGTGTATTACTTAAACATCCTATTGTCATTGGTTTATTACCTATTTCATTATAGTGTGCTGGTACTTTTTCAACCCACCATACGTCATATTTGGTCGGTTGATATACTTCAATACCTACCTTAAAAACCTCTTCAACCTTTTTTAGATCTGAAAAAGGAATTGGTGAAACAACATTACTACCGAAATATTGCTTACTAAGTTCTTCGCTTTTTCTGTACATCTGTCAGGTACTGATCTTTTTATCAAGGTGCATAGCTAGACACCTGAACAGACAAAGATCGTCATTATACTTATCTAAAGAATACATACCTTTTTCTATTCCTCAACCATTCTGGAAGTTCTCCTCCTGCTGCTTCTTTGGATTGTAGTCCCAAATCTATTCCCCTACTACCCTGTATTAGCTTTACAAAAACCTCTACCCATCTTACAAACTTCCACTTTGTATTTGGTCTGTCTATTTTATCGGACATTATTCGTGTTTGCTCCTTATCTGACAGCCATTTTTTATCGGTTTTCATTGATGATAGTGGTTCGCTACCACCGAGATTTTTTGTGCATTATTATAGTTACAGGTTTTCCATTTTTTAATTTCCTCCATATGTTCTAGCTTGTAAGAATATGAATATCTCAAATAAAAAATTGGTTGTTAGATACGGAGCGAGTTTATCGGACATGCGTTCAGACTCGTTAATGTTAATGTTTTTACGAAAGGATAATGTAACTACCCGTCTTCCATTTGTTACCTTTTCCAATGTTTCATCGTGAGCCCCAATATTTCTTCACCTTTTTCCACTATCGCGCGAACTATAGATCTTTTATTTGGTATTTGGCTCCTGTGTGTCTAATTTGAGACAAATTATTTGTGCTTGAATGGTAATTCTTTAGAATTAATTACAATAGCCCTTAGCTCCGCAATACTTTCTTTTTGAATTTCTGTTACCAACTTCCTCCGCTAGTGAGAGGTCTTTACAAATGCCCCTCCTTTTATAGGCGCGGGTAAACCGCTTCATAAACGCCTCATTCTTTGTGGCATTTATCAGCTTTGTCAACCCCCTAACTCTCAACCGTGTACTATAAGTAATCCTAGAGATTCGGGCTTCTCTTCTCAAACTTTCTATTTCTGGCGTTATCATATTTTCTGTAATATACTTTTTGTATAAACCTATGAAATTTATCTGTTCAATTGGTCGTGAAAACATTAAGTTTTTTTTTTTTTTTTTTTACGTCCAATTGAATATAAACATATACATATACATATACATATATAATAGGAGTGTGAGACTTGTTGTAAAACGTTTACGCGTAAAGACTATCTACGAAGGCATCTAGCGAGACGTAGAAAGTTTCCTTGTGCCCCCCCACAATTTCAATGCCCCAGATGCCCTTGTAAATTCGTTAGTGCCCAAAATCTTTGTAGACATAAGCAACTACGCTGTCAGGTGGCTAAAGGTGAACGTGGTAGACTAGAGTTGGTAGAATTAGTTGCTGATCTACGGAATTAAATTAACTATAGTGGAACGTGATAGACTAGAGCTGGTAGAATTAGTTGCTGATCTACGGAATCAATTAGCTATATCGGAGGAGGAAAATATGGAGTTGGAATATAGACTATTGTGGGGAGGACGCATTTAAATCGGAAACTTATTAGAAGAAATTCATAAAATCCGTGGCAAAATTGAGGAGGTTTTCAACTACCATGTTTCAACTACCCCGCCTATAGTAGTTCCAAATACCATTGCGATAGACACCAATATAATTGGACTACAATTCGACATCGTAGAAATCAATTAGCTATATTGGAGGAGGAGGAAAATGCCGTGTTGTGAAAAATACATGATGTATTTATGACACCAATATGACGACGAGACGAAAACAAATCCTTTTTATTAGTATAGTTTTATCTGTTCAATTGGACGTGAAAAATACATGATGTATTTATGACACAAATTTTGGATTTTTCGGGGGTGGTGGGGGACAATTTCCTCGTTAACCAATTTTTGATTTTTCGGGGGTGGTGGGGGTAGTGTAGAGGGGTGGGTAAAACGATACCACCGTAGGTGGTATCATTTTGACTCCCTATATACTACTAAAGCGGTAAACGACGTCGGAAAAACGACGTTTCAAATTGTCTAGCGTCGCCGTAAAAGTTCACAGTTTGCCCTCCCATTTACGTTTACTGGTGTTAGTTAACATTAAGTGTGAACAGAAAACGGAACATGATAACTTACTGAAACTTTCACTAATATGAGACGCGATACCTTGTACCTCGGTCACATATTATGACGTCATGACTTGACGTCACGTACTTGTGACGTCATTGGACGTGAATACATGTTTAACGTTATGGCCATGGTATCGTGACAAAATATTATAGCAAGATACTTGCACGAGTTCCTCGCAGCATCAATGACTTAGAAATACTTCAGGCGCTGTACATTGTCGCATAACTGTCGTTCTTTGACATTTTTACTCTTTTTCGTCGGTTGTCCTTATGAATTCAAAATGGTGAACTCATAATAACTGGCTACATATCAGCGAAGTCTTCGCTTACACTGCACTTTGATTCCTAAATAATCTTAAATATGAACAACCTAGTGTATGCCAACGATATTACCATCTATATCTTGGTAAATTGAGACTTTTGAACAATTATATCCAGTACTTAGCGAATGATATGCCATTTAATGCCACTCATTTTATTATAAATGGAGGTAGACACGCAGCTATATAATGACATAAAATATCCGGGGTTTGTATTGAATTTAAAATAAATGCATCAACATATTAATTGGAAATGTGATGGTCATAAACTTGCTTTTGTAGTCGAAAGTGCTTGTGTAGTATCAAATCACCAGTTTATCACTTGACTGCATACTAATGTAGACCATGTGGTGCCTCAAGAAAAGACACACGGCGACAATTATAAGGTATCCCGCTACCAAATCTGCCCGGTATCGTGTTTTATCACAAAGTTAATGTTATAAGCGGCCTACTGTCTACTTTAAAATATGTCGTCGCATACGAAATGTTAAATGATGTCGCTATTATTCCCCAAAATTATTTCAGACAGCAGCAAACAACAGGGAAACGCCTCACTCTGCCTTATTTGAAACTTATTCATACGAATTACGTTACTTGGGCCGCAATCCAAAACATAACGTTACATTAGCAACTGCAACACGAGCCATAAACATTATTTTTCATACTTTGTCTTGGCCTAATGGGAGACACTTGGCCAGGCTACGAGATATCCAAATTTGGTTGACATGCGATCAAAGATGACAAATATATAGGACTTGTCCGGACCAACACCCCATGTATACGCCGTTGATAAAAAATCGTCGTAATTTCGACGTCATTGATCTAAAACGTCACATAGTTTTTACCACGCGTCATAAAACTACTTCTAAAATGAAACATAATTGGGATACATTGATAATTTTGGCGGAATATGGCTTTTAAAAGATGTACAAATTCAGAATACGCGAAAAAGTAAAAACTGAAAATGTTGTCATTAAGCGCGGGTTTCGCACGGCGCGGCTCATATATTGTTGGCGTTCGTAGTTGTGCAAAAAGTACACACAAGATAATGTTGACTTTGCCCAAGGTTACGTGTCGTTTGTCAATTATTCACTAATAGTATATTATACATACACTACTTAAAATCAACCTACATGGCAGGCCTATTCGTTTACTACTCCATTACGCTTAAACGTTGAAGTCGCCCGTTAGTGTTAACGTCGTAATTGCGACGTCATTGAGCTAAAACGTCGTTTGCGATTCTACCACGTGTTACAAAAATACATGTAACATGAAAAATAATTGAGATACAGTGATAGTTTTTGTGGTATATGACTTTTAAAAGATGCGGTATTCAGAATATGCAAAAAAGTGAAAAATGATTGTTTTGTCATTAAGCCCG
This sequence comes from Conchocele bisecta, assembly GCA_029237695.1. Taxonomy (NCBI): domain Eukaryota; kingdom Metazoa; phylum Mollusca; class Bivalvia; order Lucinida; family Thyasiridae; genus Conchocele; species Conchocele bisecta. The sequence goes on along the minus strand of CM055275.1, from coordinate 10,304,862 downwards.
GTTTTCACAGAGCGCGGCCCATATATATATATGCATCCTCTCTGTATCTCACTCAGTCTCCCACCATCCATCTATTCCCGAATATCCAACATGTAAAATGCGATGTATTATATCGCCAGTATTTATCCTGCTGTCGGGATGTATATCAGTGAGTTGGGCTTGCACTCCAAATACGGTCAAGGACAGCCTCCACCGATGTTTACAATACCAAGGTGTCGCCACCTACTTCCAGTTCCCGGTGTCTGTACTGTCCACTCAATATAGCGCCCTCTGCAGGTAAGTAGCGTATTCATGAGCGGAACTACGCAACTGAGCGGACAAACAATAAGTAATGTATCGTTCGCTTGTTTTCTTTACTTTATTCCGAGCTCCGTATGAGGTATATTCCCGCTTACTATCGCCGTCATTGTAGCATGCATACATTCTTAAACCTTCTTATGACGTCAAACAAAACACCCTTATACAAATTATCTCTGTTTATATACCATGCTGCTAAATTACGAAGTTTAACAGTAATCAATTGAACTGTATATCCATCATTTATTGTCAATAGGTATGTATTGTATTGTAATGTATGTTTGCTTGTATGTATTTTTTCCTTGATTTTTTTCCGTTTTGTGTCACGAGAAACTCTTGTATAGTTTAAGTCAATACAAAATTCTATTCTTCTGGGGCCCGTTTCACTAAACTTCTTACGACTAACATGTTCGTAAGTGCAAACTTATGATAGTCTGTAAATTTCACATTAACGCTGTTTTCTTGTAAACAATTATTGGATTTACATTTATTGAGCATAGGCTGCATATGCAGCCTATGCTCAATAAATGTAATTCCATCAATTGAAATTTAAAGACGATCCTAAGTTTACACTTACGAACATTTTAGTCGTACGAAGTTTAGTGAAACACACCCCTGTATCGTTCCCACGCTCGAAACTAATTCATTAACAATACTAGTATATGTACGGTAATATAACTATTACTTGGAGCTGATACAATGTGTCATGTCAATCCGGATTTAATACAATTTTCACTGATGTTTTATTGGTCTAATGATGTCATGTGACGATGCCGCATAACACCAGTGTATCTACGCAACGTAAACAAATCCGCATTCTTTTCAATACAGCAACATTATACTTAGTCATATCTTAGCATGAGAATACAGTAAATGTGTCATTGTCTCGCCTGCTTTTGTAGAGGCGCGACTATAGTCGGCGCTTTATCCGTCGTCGGAGTCGGAGTCGGAGTCGGAGTCGTCCGCGTCGTCCGCGTCGTCCGCGTCGTCGTCGTCGTCCGCGTCACGCGTCGTCCCACGTGTCGTCCGCGTCGTCCGGTTTTTTGTAAGGCAAATGCGTTAAAGTTATTGTTTTTTTCACAATATCTCTTTAACCCCTTGCAAGACTTTCATAATATTTCATATCAATGTTTGTCTAGGGATGATGCTTCATTACGCACACCCCCACATCCAAATTATGAAGGTCAAGGTCATTTATTTACTTTTAATGTTCACAGGTTTTGTAACAGAAAGGCGTTAAAGTTATTGTTTTTTCACAATATCTCTTTAACCAATTGTCAGACTTTGATAATATTTCACATCAATGTTTGTCTAGGGATGATGCTTCATTACGCCTGCTTTAGCAGAGGCGCGACTATAGTTGGCGCTTTTTCCGTTGTCTGTTTCATATCAATGTTTGTCTAGGGATGATGCTTCACTACGCACACCCCCACATCCAAATTATCAAGGTCAAGGTCATTTATTTACTTTTAATGTTCACCGGTTTTGTAACAGAAATGCGTTAAAGTTATTGTTTTTTCACAATATCTCTTTAACCCCTTGCCAGACTTTGATACAATTTCACATCAATGTTTGTCTAGGTATGATGCTTCACTACACACACCCCCACATAAAAATTCTGAAGGTCAAGGTCATTTATTTACTTTTAATGTTAAGCGGTTTTTCTAACAGAAATGCGTTAAAGTTATTGTTTTTTCACAATATCTCTTTAATCCCTTGTCAGACTTTGATAATATTTCACATCAATGTTTGTCTAGGGATGATGCTTCATTACGCACACGCCCATATCCAATTTCTCAAGGTCAAGGTCATTTAATTATTTTTAATATGCACCGGTTTTGTAACAGAAATGCTTTAAAGTTATTGTTTTTCACAATATCTCTTTAACCTCTTGCCAGACTTTGATAATATTTCACATCAATGGTTGTCTACGGATGATGTTTCATTACGCACACCCCTACATCGAAATTCTCAAGGTCAAGGTCATTTATTTACTTGTACTTGTAATGTTCACCGGTTTTGTAACAACAATGCGTTAAAGTTATTGTTTTTTCACAATATCTCTTTAACCCTTGCCAGACTTTGATAATATTTCACATCAATGGTTGCCTAGGGATGATGCTTCACAACGCACACCCCCACATCCAAATTCTGAAGGTCAAGGTCATATATTTACGTTTAATGTTCACCGGTTTTGTAACAGAAATGCGTTAAAGTTATTGTTTTTTCACAATATCTCTTTAACCCCTTGCCAGACTTTGATAATATTTCACATCAATGGTTCTCTAGGGATGATGCTTCATTACGTACACCCACAGCCAAATTCTCAAGGTCAAGGACATTTATTTACTTTTAATATGCCCCGGTTTTGTAACAGAAATGCGTTAAAGTTATTTTTTTTCTTCACAATATCTCTTTAATCCCTTGTCAGACTTTGATAATATTTCACATCAATGTTTGTCTAGGGATGATGCTTCATTACGCACACGCCCATATCCAATTTCTCAAGGTCAAGGTCATTTATTTATTTTTAATATGCACCGGTTTTGTAACAGAAATGCTTTAAAGTTATTGTTTTTCACAATATCTCTTTAACCCCTTGCCAGACTTTGATAATATTTCACATCAATGGTTGTATACGGATGATGCTTCATTACTCACACGCCCACATCCAAATTCTCAAGGTCAAGGTCAAGGTCATTTATTTACTTGTAATGTTCACCGGTTTTGTAACAAAAATGCGTTAAAGTTATTGTTTTTTCACAATATCTCTTTAACCCTTGCCAGACTTTGATAATATTTCACATCAATGGTTGCCTAGGGATGATGCTTCATTACGCACACCCACAGCCAAATTCTCAAGGTCAAAGACATTTATTTACTTTTAATATGCACCGGTTTTGTAACAGAAATGCGTTAAAGTTATTTTTTTTTCACAATATCTGTTTAGCCCTTGCCAGACTTTGATAATATTTCACATCAATGTTTGTCTACGGATGATGCTTCATTACGCACACCCCCACATCCAAATTCTCAATGTCAAGGTCATTTATTTTCTTTTAATGTTCAACGGTTTTGTAACAGAAATGCGTTAAAGTTATTGTTTTTTCACAATATCTCTTTAACCCCTTGTCAGACTTTGATAATATTTCACATCAATGTTTGTCTAGGGATGATGCTTCATTACGCCTGCTTTAGCAGAGGCGTGACTATTGTCGGCGATTTTAACGTCGTCTATTTCACATCAATGTTTGTCAAGGAATGATGCTTCATTACGCACACCTCCACATCCAAATTCTGAAGGTCAATATCATGTATTTACTTTTAATGTTCACCGGTTTTGTAACAGAAATGCGTTAAAGTTATTGCTTTTTCACAATATCTCTTTAACCCCTTGCCAGACTTTGATAATATTTCACATCAATGTTTGTCTAGGGATGATGCTTCACTACGCACACCTCCACATCCAAATTCTCAAGGTCAATGCCATTTATTTACTTTTAATGTTCACCGGTTTTGTAACAGAAATGCGTTGAAGCTATTGTTTTTTCACAATATCTCTTTAACCCCTTGCCAGACTTTGATAATATTTCACATCAGTGGTTGTCTAGGGATGATGCTTCATTACGCACACCTCCACATCCAAATTATCAAGGTCATGGTCATTTATTTACTTTTAATGTGCACCGGTTTTGTAACAGAAATGCGTTAAAGTTATTGTTTTTTCGCCATATCTCTTTAACCCCTTGCCAGACTTTGATAATATTTCACATCAATGTTTGTCTAGGGATGATGCTTCATTATGCACACCCTCACATCAAAATTCTCAAGGTCAAGGTCATGTATTTACTTGTAATGTTCACCGGTTTTCTAACAGAAATGCGTTAAAGTTATTGTGTTTTCACAATATCTCTTTAACCCCTGGCCAGACTTTGATATTATTTCACATCAGTCTTTGTCTAGGGATGATGCTTCATTACGCACACCCCCACATCCAAATTCTCAAGGTCAAGGTCATGTATTCACTATCAAATGCCTCGGCAGGCGCGATACCGCTTCCGTGGCGGAATTCTTGTTTTATATAAATTCCACAAGAAACGGCTCGAAAACGGTAGGAAATCCTCGGCGAACCTCGGAATTCCTACCCATTTTCTAGCCTTATCTTATATCCTTGATACAAAATACACTAACTACAGAAATAGAGGATCTTACATGAGTGAGGATTTAATATGATATTTATTAAACGAGTTTACTAATTTCATAAGAAACGAGGCTACTCGCCGTGTTTCAGCTTTCATCGGTTTACACTATATATGAACAACAAGGCTTATAACTGTGGTCGTACACGACACATTACAAATTCCGTGATTTCATTAACGCTAATGTAAATATTTTGGCGGAAGGTGCACATGTTCATTTGAGAATTATTGCCATCTTGCTGAAATAACATAGTTGGAACAGAATTATGCAAATAATATCGAGTTACAGCTGGTTTTCCTAGGTCGGACACGACCTCGTATCATAACAAATGAAATAATGTGTTTAGGACTTTAACCTCACTATTGTAGTCGAAAGTTCATATGTTCATTTGAGAATTATCGTTATCCTGCAGAAATACATAGAATGTATAGGCAATTACAATTTTAAACATGTTATTTTGTTATGATACGAGGTCGTGTCCGACCAAAGTAATAAGCCGTGTTATTCATATATAGTCATACCGATGAAAGCCGAAACACACCGAATGACTGTGCCAGAACGCAGGAAATGGGATGTAGATATAGAAATTATAGTAAAATAGTAAAATTATAGTAAAATAGTAAAACTATAGTAAAATAGTAAAATTATATAGTAAAATAGTAAAATTATAGTAAAATACTTCCATTAAGAAGTTCCACCACGCACACAGTAACCCGAAATCCTCGATCGGCGCCTAGAGGGCGCCGATCGAGGATTTGGGGTTACTGTGGTTACTGTGTTGATGTGTTGACTGTGGTTACTGTGTTGATTTCCCACTGCTGTATTGGCAGACATTTGGACAGTTCATAAGGACACCACCGGCATTTGTTGGCTGTCTAATTCCCTCGTCTTGATCTATTTAGTTTAGTTTTGTATTCCCCGGGAATGCCCACACCCACCACATCCCGGGCAGGGAAGACATCGATACGTGGGCGACGTCACGTGACGTTTTCGAATACCGTCAGTCAAGTCAACACATTTTGATATACATATTGGTTATTACATTTAGCAAATTAATTTTATATCGACTTTATCTAAACCACACGCATACCGTTGCCATGGCGATTTTGACGTCACTCGGTCTAAATCGAAAGAAAGATTTGAACGTTACTCTATAAAACTGCTATGAAATGGTAATAAACCACTTTCCTACTGCAATATTGCATTAATTACACTACATCCATCATAATGCAATACAATACAGTAAAGACATACATTCACTGCTTATATTAGGCATTATATATTGCAAGTTTGCCTCCATTTTGGTAAACATACGAATTGTTGACATCCGTGTCACTTTCAGCCTTCACTTTCCCAGTCTTGCGCGTTAAGGATGTTTGCTCGTAATGTTAAGGATGCTTGCTCGTAACATTTATCAACTTATATGTTTACTATTTACTGTTAATGTCATTGTATGTGTAAGTAACACTTATTTATGCCATAACTCCAGATAAGCTGCGTATTTGCTTAAGCTGCGTATTTTTCATTTTTGGCCATTATCTCTGTTTAAAATTTTAAATATAGCGAAATAACACAATTTGGCTATAAATAAACGTTTTAAAAATAACTACAAGAGTTCGGCAAACTAAAGTTAGGCGGTTTGCCTTCTAGTCCCGGGGCAATTTGTACGGAGCTTGCGTCTATTTTTAGATGGCACTGTAACCGATAGCTCCGGTAGCTCCGCCCATTCGCGTGCTGCCACAGAATTAGGACTACAACTTTGTGTATTGCGGAGTGTAATCTGAAGATAAATAGAGCATACAGTACAGGTGTTACGCTGGAATATATTTGGCAACATAATGGTGACAACAAAACATTGCTGCTATGGCGATTCACGAACCCTGAAACCCGGTGAAGACAAATACTTTATTGGATGGATTTGGGAACGGGTTTCCAAAACCTGCACAAAATCGAGAAAACTGTCAACGCTGTGTACAGAACTGTGGTCGAAAATATTTTACCATTGACAATGTTACCAGAGACACCTACATATGTTCGATGCACTTTGTGGGTGGACGAGGCCCGACAGCTGAATATCCCGACCCCATCAAATGCGGAACACAGGTACATTAGGCCTATTAATTATTGACATACATGTACATGCACAGTAGGACCTATACAACTTGTAATGACGGAGGTGTGTCCGAACAGTGCAAATAATCGGATTATAATATTGGTCTGAACTGGCCACTCAAGAGTCAGCCTGTGCATTTTCTTGAGTAATAATCATGAATGTTGACCCTGATCTGAGTGATCAGACTGATGCACATGCTGGTTTGGCTAACACATGTCACAAGTCACAAAGGTCCGTATGTCCGTCTGTGTGTGGGGAGTGTGTGTATCCGTTTTTCAGTTTTTCAACTTGAATCATTGTAAAATGGGCCATACTGTTTTACTGTTCATACGATCCAGTTCATATTATGCCATGCCCTTAGCCCTAAGGTCAGTCAGTCATAAGTGTGCAGTCTGATCTGGGTATATGCTGACAACAGTCCAGATCTTGCTGATGTACCTGATAATGAGCTCAGCATGACAGTCGGCTCATCTGGATCTATTGAAATGGTTCATAATGAAATTAATGGTATTTTTTGTACATTTTCTATTTGCAGGTCACAACTAAAAGAAGACGACCAGCTCAGCGTCATGAATATCGATCACCAAAGCAAATCAAACTGGAAAGATCGGATGCAGCGCAGAGTCTACTGCTGTTGACGGATACAAATGAAAGTGATGTGGGTGTCGTGGGCTCCAGCGCAACAGAAGTTCCATCAACTTCACATACCAATACCATTCCAGACCAGCGACAGCTCTTTATAAGTGTTGGAACCACCTGTAAACCTTCTGTACGTGATCATGAATGTCAAACAGACAATCCACCAACAACTGAAGAAATTAAATTAAGTATACAAAATAAAATATTGGAAAACAGTGCCAAATTAAATGAAAGTGTTACACCATTTGCATTACGCAAGCCTATGGGTAAAAAACAAACCTCGGACACATCTACTGCATTTCATGACACCTTCAATGTTGACAGTGTCAAGGATGATGATAAAGCCTTTACATTTTATATTGGATTAACTTACATTCAATTCATGTGTCTGTGGGATTTTTTAGGGAAATGTACAGAAAATATGAACTATTGGAATTCTAATGTGTCTGATGCCAATAAGACTCCGAGTAAAAGACGAGGGCGCAAAAGAACTATGTCACCAATGAACCAATTATTCATGACCCTAATACGTCTACGTCTCGGCTTATTGCACCAGGATTTAGCTTATCGGTTCAAAACCAATACACGTCTGGTTTCCACCATCATCATCACATGGATCCAGTTACTGTACAAACAATTCTATGCACTTCGCAAAGCCATGTTTGCTCCAAAAAGGAAATATAAGGTGTATAATAGATTGCACTGAAGTTCATGTCCAATCGCCTGGTAACTTCGAGGCTCAAGGAAATCAATACTCTTCCTACAAGGGATATACATAGCTGTTGCTCCAAATGGTGCTATTGTTTATGTAAGTGATGTATTTGAAGGAAGCATTAGTGACAAGGAAATTGTAAAACAGTCTGATTGTTTAGATTTCCTTGAGCCAGGTGATGTCATTATGGCGGACCGAGGGTTTTTAAATTGATGATCTCCTGAATGAGCGTCACGTGAAAATGATTAGGCCACCATTTCTTGGTACGAGACACAGATGTTACTCCACAAGAGGAAGCTGCGACAAAAGACATTGATAAACATAGAATTCATGTTGAGCGTTCCATTGAAAGAATGAAAAAGTTCAAAATCCTCCAAAGAATCATTCGACAATCCTTGCAGCCTGTATTCACTCAATGTGTAATTTCACGTAATTTCTTGTTTGGTAAATCTTCAAGCACCTCTTGTGGAGTAATGGAGTGGGGGAAATGGTAAAACACAGATGCATAATTTTATAATTTGATGTATATAATGTATCTTTGAAATAAATATTATTGGTAAACATTAATCCATAAAATTGTGAGGATATGCTACTCATTTTCACTGGGTATGATCTATGTCTGTATAACTACAAGGAACAGTTGTATGGTGTACGAACGGGGTCAAAACTGAATTTACAGGTGCAGCTATAAAAAATATAAAGGTGTACCTGTAAATATACAGGTGCACCTGTATTTTTTATAGCTGCAGCTGAAAATGTATAGTTGCACATGTAAATAATACAGCTGCACCTGTAGTTTTATAGCTGCACCTGTAAATGTATAGCTGCACCTGTAAAATGTACAGCTGCAGCTGTAAATGTATAGGTGCACCTGTAAAATATATAGCTGCACCTGTATTTTTGTAGTTGCACCTGTATTTTTGTAGCTGCACCTGTAAAATGTACAGCGGCAGCTGTAAATGTATAGCTGCACCTGTAAAAAATACAGCTGCACCTGTAAAAAGTATAGCTGCACCTGTACAAAAATGCAGCTGCACCTGTAAAAATACAGCTGCTCCCGTAATTATACATCTGATTGAAGCGGAAGTAGCTATATATATAAGATTCCGACACCTCGTGTTAATTTATGGCACCCGGTGTTTTTATAAACTTGAATGTATAAGGTTTCCAAAATATCCGGGTGCCATTTTTTTAAACCAAGTTCAAGGTCATTACAAGGTCATTGAACTTTATGCTTGAAGGAAGTCGAAAACTGCCAATATATGAGCCAATAGGTCATGGTCCTTAACTTGGAAATTGGTGTAGCTTGTTCAAAAACATTTCTGATGGATATATTAAATAATTTACGTAAACTACACTAATATTCGGTATATAATTATCATATTTTCAAGATGGCCGCCAAAAATCGGATATTTATGAGATTTCGGTTGACTTGCTACATATTTGTGTAATGCTAATTAAAGGTTAATTCTTTCAACTGGAATAATGTTGCAGTTAACATACACCATTGTCAGAAAGCTGAAAATGGCTGCCAAGTAAATGGCAAATCCATAGTAATTTACTTTCATGAACATAGACAATTTTGACACCCACAGAAGTAGGGCAGACAAGGTCTGGACGTCTGTTCTCAACACAGACGACAGTCGCAGAATATACTACACTTACAGTGTTTCAGAATATCCATCTTGAAAACATGACCGCCTGATATGTGAGTTGAAAATCGAATCTTCGGTTATTCTGTGTAATTTATACCAGTTTAGGGTCATATGCATACACGACATATTGGTGTATAATTCAGGGTACACGGGCTCCAATTATGCCAAAAAGGTCATTGACCTTGCAATGACCTTGAACGTGTACGAAAGAAATGGCACCCGGATTTTTCGGAAAGCCAGACCCCAAATGTATACAAAACCACCAAGAAACACAAAGTAACACGCGGTGCCGGAATCTCGACAATTCATCCCAAACTATTCGTTGCAAAACGTGATTTTTGTATTCGTGATTTGATTGGACCGGACCAATGTTGGCTCACCCAGCTGACCAATCAATCGAACAGTTGCCGATCACGTGATCTTGATAAGCGCACATCAGCTTCATTTGCAACTGAGAAGATACAACCATTAGATACAGGTAATTTGTTTTGCAAAGTACATTTGAGTATAAATACCGCCGAGAATATACGCTACAAACTGGTAATTAACAATATACGAGTGGGGATTATCCCTGCAGTATATTTATACTGTACCGAGAGAAAAATGGAGCCATTACGGCCCTTAGATGCCAGATGTTTTGGTGAAAAAACATCACCATTATTTTATGTAATGTTGGCTTATCTTTAGCGTTTTTACGTTTAACGGCGCTACAATGGGGGATATACAATATTCATTCAACACTGAAACTACCATTTGCTGATATGGTGGCAGGTTCCCTTACCACACCAACTGAACATCACTTGGCCCAATATATATATAACGGAATCTACTTATTTTGCTCAAATATACCAGCATATAGAGAAATGATTAACACATTAGAATGTTTTATAAACTTGTGGCTAGTTCATTTACATTTGACTACCATAAGTATTGCTATGCTCAGCTAAATATAACTGGGAGAATTTGGTTGGGGAGGAAATCAACACTTCTCTCACTTTTCCCTGAGATTCCGTAACTACTAAAATGTTGACATATATTGAACCCTGATTTGATCGGCTAATAACATCATGCTCTGCATGACTTTTCATTTGTAAGTTGACAATTACAGGGTTTATCTCACAGATAAATCCATGCCTATAATAGCTTGACATTTAATAAATATCTCTGTTACATGCTACCCAGTGATTTACCGTGATTCTAGCGGGATTTATTTCCTTGAAGGAAATATTTCCTCCTAGACGTTCGCGTGACGTAATTGACGTTGACGTCATTTCCGGCGAAGATACAATTCATATGCTAACGTCAAGATTGTCTTGACAACGTTATAAGCTGGTCTAAGAGCAAATTTAACATATTTCGAAGAGCATGTAATATATAATCTATTCCGCTACCATTTGGAAATACCGGATATTTTCCCCTTGACATCTGTAAATCCGACAAAAAAACTCGTGCTACGTACTCGTTTCTTTATCGGATTTCCAGATGTCTCGAGAAATAAATCCGGTATTTCGAAATGGCAGTTGAATGAACTGTATCTATTCCACTGTTCCAGCAACGTGACGTGTATGTCGTATTGTTTTGAAGTGGCCATACAGGCGTGTAGCAACTATGCCCACGTGACACACCTTGACAACGGCAAGGCGATGAAAGCCGCGTATGTGGGTTTCTGCCAACTGGAGTCAAGTAAGATTTGTTCGTAACCATGGTAGCGGCGACAAGTAAATACCGCGTAGCAGGGATGGTGAAGTGACCAATGTTTCTAAATATGTTTTCGAAGCCAACAGAAACTGCGTGATATAAAATTGCTATGAAAATCCCCAAATCCGCCACTAAATGCGGACTATTTGAGCCTTTAATGGCGGTGTTTGATTTTCATCATAGCAATTACATTTCTCGGACTTTCTGCTAGTTGCTAAGCATACTTATGGAAACTGCAAAGCGTATATTCTAAAGCGCGTAACGGCGAACATTTTGCTTATGCAACACGTCAATTACATCTAGCTGGAACATGGAAGACAAGGGAATTCCTTTGAAATCAATTGAACCAATAATGCCGTATATTTTATCATTTGGAAAATGTAATTTATTTCTCTCTGTTGGCTTATGATTTACTCTGTGACTGGAGGAATTGGCTTATAGCATTTGTCGTTAGTCTAGCACAGTCAGCGTGATCTGTTAGCAAACTCCTGCAGCCTGACAATTATCAATGCTGTTTGTTAACGCCCGATTTGTGCTTCGCTGACTGGATTGAGAACACTGCAGACGCTGATCAGACCTGCGTACATGGTTAGACAGCACTTCAGAATCATTTCCAATGGAAATGATTCTAAAGTGCTGTCAAACCAGGTCTACACTGGTCTCAAATGTCACAAGCTGCACGCCCAATTAAAAAATGCACGGCCTCATGTAGAACATGGTCACGGTATATGTAGATAGTACGTTAATTTGCTATACAGTGTCCATATTTTGTTGTTTGTGGCAGCCATCTTGGACGCCGCTAAGTCTCCCAACTTGGTTAGCTTCAATTGGTTCATCCGCATGTACGATCGATAATCCGCTCGCTACATCTCGCCGATTATCTCCTCGTACATGCGGACGAACCGTGATCTAACTTAATACTTATACACATTGTTTTAAAGTTACTCTTTTTATAAATTTTCGACCACATGGTCTTTTATCAAAATAGTTTGAAAATGTATTGGCAGTCATGGCACCATTTTGATAAAGACCATGTGGTCGAAAAAATTTAATAAAAAGAGTGACTTTAATACAATGTGTATTGAATGTGCTTCCCTTCGGAGGTTATCGGAAATTACTATACTTATACATATTATATATTTTCAGATGCTACGAATGCCCTGACGTGTGGTGTAAATGTAGCCTCTCAGACGGCCATAGACCTGATAGGGACCTACCAGAATGACCTTCAATCCAGGGCCACAAATATTGACCAATCGGTGGACGCGACAACAGTGTGTTCGTATGTACCTTGCGTCATAAAAAAGTATTTTGGGTCTCAGATATCGCCACGTCAGAAAAATTACTGCGCGTCGAGCATTTTAACGGCATGGAGAAATAAAAAATGTACTGTTATTTCGCCGCATGATCAATACAAAACAGTACCATGCAAAAACCTTTAAATGTGCATGCCCACTTAGTAGGCACAAGTGTTCTTTATATCGGTGACATCATCTCAGACATTTCCTGGAAAAATAAACTTTCATTCACTATTCCCCCACGTATTGATTGGCATTATTATACATTTTATATCAGAATATTTAGTTTCTGATGTGCAATGATCATTCTTTATAATCTGTCGAAAATACTATTTTAGGTGACACATTTAATTTGTATAAATAATTAAAAACATATATCATACCTAATTTGCATATGAAAATAGCCTGATACCACCGCGCGTCACTATCAGTACAATAAATATCATTAAATGATTGTATCTGTATAGCGGGCACTCGTATAATCTTTATAACTCGTGGAATAGTGACACAGTTACAGTGGGGTCAGCGTGTAAGTGCACACACGAACGAACACGACAGGTTGGAACCAACCTGTCTTGTTCGTTCGTGTGTGCACTTACACGCTGATCCCTCTGTATTTAATACTATAAATAACAGTGTGTGTCTATTGAGTGGGCATGTACCTTTAAGCAATTCATGGCTGGCGACAATTTGGTGATTTGTCACGTCTAAAGAGGTTATTCAATGGAACCTCTCTAAACCGAACACCAAGACAACGTACGTGATCTTATGTTTGATTGGTTTCTTGGCCATTTATCTCGGATGTTAATGTATGTTCGTGATTGCAAAGCACGCACATACATGTACGTATCAGAATGGTCATATGCCTGATTTACAATGGAACACATGTCTATACAGGACGCCCTGGGGACCTCTCAACATAGAATATAATTATATGCATCTGGTGACTTGAACAAACAAATCAGAATCAAACATCTGAAACAAACACAATATATTTAAAAGAAAACCGCCCTCCCGCGTCACATTCCGCAAACCCCGTGCAGGCGCGGATCCAGGATTTCGGGTTAGGAGGGGCGTAACTATTTTGCAATACTTGACTATATTATCGAACGAGCTAAGCTCGTTCGATAATATAGTCAAGTATTGCAAAATAGTCGACCGAGCGGAGCGGAGCAGAAAAATGCATGGAATACATGGCACTTGGCATGAAACGTGCCTTGTAACTTGTAAAAAAATCTTTACTGGGCGAATTTTAGGGGGGGGGGGGGGGGGGGGGGGGGCGCGCGCCGGGTCCGCCCCCCCCCTGAATCCGCCCATGCCGTGTCTGAAAACCAACGTACATGTACCTTGTTAAAGCTTTAGTTAGTTAGCCTCTACAACCTTCCATACACGGAAATGGGGCTGATGGCATTTGCGACCAGTGTATATCAGTCCATGCACAGTATGTTCGGGGTCTACAGCAGAGCTCCATATAGGCTGCGCATTTTCCTAAATATCCAATTAAAATTACCAAAAACCCAATTGAAACTAGAGCAGCTTGAGCTGCATCAACGGTTTGAGCCTCAAACATTGATTTCATGTGTAGCTAAGCTTTAGCCCAAGGTGTAAACTATCGGTTGCAAAAAGAATTTCTGAAGTTTTAGAATGAACAGTCCAACATTATTGTGTTCGCATCATCACACCGATGTGGGGCAGGTTAGCTTAGAGGTAGAGCGATGGGCTCGGAGCGAGGGATACCGGGTTCGATCCTCAGCCAAAGAAATTTTAGCTAAAGGACAGAAATATCGACTACAGCAAAAACAATTGAAATCGAATGATAAATAACGAAGCTGACGTCACATCCGTTTGCTCTATTTTGAAAACTTGAAAAAATACGTTCATCTTTGACATCGAATAGCCGTAAGTAGTCAAGATATAGCTCTGAAAATTATCATCTTTCATGCGGCGATACTCCCCTATGACCCTGGCAAGAAATTATGTTCTGACGTACTGTACAAATTGGAAAACGTTTGTAAAGACAACCCGTTATCAGCCGAAATTCGGCAAAATCAAGTTGAAAAGTATGTACATTTTTCAACTTCAAATGCATATAGCTCTTTTATTTGAGCAGAGAGCCGAAAACTGTCAGTGAGTCTGAGATAGAGAATTTTATCAGCTTTCCGATGCAAAAATAATTCTTGAAATCGGTTGGAAAATAAGGAAGTTATAGGAAGTATGACGTCACTTCCGTTTTCGTGAAAAGTAGCATTAACAGATATCTGAAAATCTGAGTCTCTGCTCACACTTGATCCGAATTGGCATGCAAAATTTGAAGTCGATCCGACCAGCGGTTTGGTGTAGATGGAGAGAGCCCGTAAGTCAGCGGATGATTATTTTTCGATAGTTATCGCCCCTAAATTGCAGTTTACGCCATTTGTAAATACACCTAATAAAACGGAAATTACATATGTGCAATATTCCGCCAGTGAAGTTTTCGTTTGTTTTTCATCATAGGCCGGGCACAAAGCGGGAAAGTTTTAGCTAAAGGACTGAAATATCGACCGCAGCAAGAAATTTTGAAATCTATTGATAAATAACGAAGCTGACGTCACATCCGTTTGCTCTATTTTGAAAACTAAAGATGTTCATCTTTGACATCCAATAGAACCGGAAGTAGTCAAGATAGAGCTCTGAAAATTATCATCTTTTATGCGCCTGACACTCCCCTATCACACTGGCAAGAAATTATGTTGCTGACATTACTGTACAAATTGGAAAACGTTTGCAAAGACCACCCGTTATTCGGCAAAAATTCGGCAAAATCGTTGAAAAGTATGTACATTTTTCAACTTCAAATCCCTATAGCTCTCTTATTTGACCAGATAGCTGAGAACTGTCAGTGAGTTCGAGATAGAGAATTTTGTCAGCTTTCCAATGCAAAAAGAATTTTTGAAATCGGTTGGAAAATAAGGAAATTATAGAAAGTATGACGTCACTTCCGGTTTAGTGGAAAGTGGCATCAAGAGATTTCTGAAAATCTCCGAGTCTCTGCTCACACTTGATCCGAATCGGCATGTAAAATTTGAAGTCGATCCGACCAGCGGTTTGGGCTGTAGACTGAACGGCTGAATAAAAAAAAACAAAAAAAACCAACGAATACAATAGGTTTTCGGCGCAGCTGAAAGCCGCCTCAAACCTAATCAGAAGTAGCGAGTATCAAAAAGCAATAAATATTTTGTGGTACCTTTATCATGCTGCAGAAAACAATAAACATACCACAAATATAGCATAGTTTTATTATTTTTCACGAAAACACATTTTGGTTTTTCATTAGAATTGTCTCCTTCGAGACAATTCTAATGAAATGCCAAGGCATGTTTTCATTTCGAAGCAAATTATTCAATAAATGATGTCTGTTAATGTATAAACAGTAGTGTGATTTTATTTTACTCAATTAAATTTTTGAAATTATGGAGTGAAAATACTCAATTACTAATTCCTTATCTGGAGCCCTGGTCTACAGCGTTTGCTATTCAGTCAGCGGATCACCCGTCATGCTTCTTACTAACAGACATAATAGATTTGTATCAGGACGTAAAGGTGTGTGGGAAGATCATGATCTAGACTGGCCAGGGATAGCATAGGCCCCTTTTCTCCAGTCACAGCCACATAAGAGTATGCGTCTATATCATTTCACAAACATAAACATGTTATAGTTCACGAATTGTGCTTCCTGATACAGTAATGTGAAAAATAGGCCCACTTTCACCAATCACGACAACATATAAATATTTAATTGCGGTCAGTAAATCTGCAAAACTCCCGTGCGAGTTACTTCACACAACTAAAATATGCCCATCCACTTCGCAGCAACTGGACGACTCTGTTGACGACACTGGAGACTCTGACCGACACGGCATGCTCGGCCAACAGTGTAGCTGCTGAACATTGGCGACATTTTATACACACGCTGAAGTATCCGTGTGACTCAACGGCTGGGACGAGTTGGTACGGGACGTATCAGGGATTACTGACGAGCGTTTGCACAAACACGGCAGCTAGTGCTCAACTAAATAATGTTACCGTGGTTTGTTTGAGTGTGTACCTTTTAGTACATACTTTAGTTGAGTGGACATTTGGGGCCGGTTTTGAATCGGCACACATGATAGTGTGACGCCCAGCTGGGTCGAGTTAGTACAGGGCGAATCAGGGATTACGGACGAGCTTTTGTGCCAAAACCGACGCCAGTTCTCAACGAAATCACAGGCATTTTCGGTGTGTTTCGGCTTTCATCGGTATAACTATATATATGAACAAGGATTCTGACTTTGGTCGCACACGACCTCGTATCATAGCAAAATAATATGTTTAACATTGTAATTTTCTATGCATTATATGTATTTCTGCAGGATATCGATACTTCTCAAATGATCAAATGAACTTGCCACTACAATATTGACGTTATAGAGCATATAAACACATTATTTCATTTGTTATGATACGAGGTTGTGTCCGACTTAGGAAAATGAGCTGTAATTCGATATTATTTGCATAATATATTCTAACTGTGATTTTAGCAACATAACAATAATTCTCAAATGAACATGTGAACTTTCTGCCAAAATATTCACATTAGCGTTAATAAAATCGCGGAATGAGTTATGATACGAGGTCGTATCCGACCAAAGTTAGAAGCCTTGTTATTTTTTATTGAGTTATACGGATGAAACACGCCGAATGCCTGTGAACTAAATACTGTCGCCATGGTTTATGTGCTATTATTATATGACTAGTATTTCAGTCATTCTCATTGGCCGAAACACGGCCACGTGATTGGATGTACATGTAGACCTCTTAACGATTTTTTTGTTTACACGAATAAGCACTCTCGGACCGCGATGTGTTTATTCCTGTAAACAAACCTATTGTTTACCTTATTAAAGCGCATGTGTAAATCTGACACATGTAATTGATATTGTGTTTACACTGTTAGTGACTATTCTTCATTTTGTGAATATTCGTGGTAAGGGTCATATAATAAAACAATTATAGTCTTTTAAGTCGGTGTACATGAGATTTACGGACCTTCGAAAAGTGATGTTCACACGAAACTATATTTTAGTCCGATTTGAATCAAACTGTTTGATTAAGGGCATTATAAAGGTACGGACTATTATAATTACGCCACTCACAAACTGCGTAAATGAACAGGTTGTTCCATGTTGGTGCGTGATTTCAATATATTGGCGAATATATGATTTATTATATCATACATAAAGCTGATAGCCCATTCTGATCAGGATCCACGCTGGGAGCTTATTTTGTCTACTAATGTATATTTATCCCGTCAACACAAGTGCGTATGTGCCGTGTAACACGGTGCCTTGAAACACTTTTTGATATCCTGCTAATACGACCTAATCACTGTATGCATATGAGCGGTGGATGGGGTTACTTTTGTTTTTGCATTTTAAAGCCTTTTGTAGGTGTTGACGGGATAAATAGAATAGTAGGTTAGTGCCGTGAATGGGACAAAATATCTGGCGCGGCAGAGCCTCGCCCATCCCGTTTCCTAAGCCTTGCCAGATATTTGTTCCCATTCACGGCACTAACCTAATATTCTCTATATACCGATACTAAACAAGTATCTATGTTTGCAGATACTATTTTAGCATACGTTTTACTCGACCTTGCAGCAATAAAGAATATGGTATCCCATTATTTAAACATGTTTTAGATGAACTCAGAACCCATAAATGATATATATAGCTGTGCATATATTGAACATTCACCGAACACCTTGAGACGACCCCCGAAATCGCTGCGGGCATATTCGTTTGCCGCGGACATATTGAAAAGGGCCCGCAAATAGATCCGCGGGCGTATTCGTCCATGCGGACATATTCGCGCATTTCAACTACTAGTGCACAGTGTAACAGAACAGAACAAACATTTACCTACTCTTTCTAAGCTCTCAAGAGCTGTCATGATTAGTTTCTAATGCACTCTATAAATATCACGCACTCTGATTGGCAGATGGTCATACATTACAGGTATGTCATTGTTGATGAACGGTCGCACATTATTTCAATATGTATTCCTACGCCAGTAGTAAAGGAGTGCATTAGAAATAGGTTAACCGCATTGTAATTTTGAAATTTCCGGCGTATATCAGAAAATGATAGGTCGGAAAACATGTTTAATGGCTCCGCTAGCGCGTCGCCATTTAAAAACAGATTTTCCGACCTATCATGTTCTGATATACGCCGCAAATTTGAAAATTACAACACAGTTAACCCTATAATGTATTAGGTGGCAGTGACCAGTTTCCTAATCATTTCAAATTTTTCCGCCTCGGACATTATCATTTTATGCAATTTTTCAAACACAAAGAGAGCCACCTTAATTTTGTTAACATTCCTGGACTAGGTTTTCTAAAAGCATTCAAACAGTAGATTCAGTTCATTATTGTCTATACAGGGTTAACTGTATTGTAATTTTCAAATTTGCAGAGTATATCAGAAAATGATAGGTCGGAAAATCTGTTTAATGGCGATTCGCTAGCGGAGCCATTAAACATGTTTTCCGACCTATCATTTTCTGATATACGCCGCAAATTTCAAAATTACAATGCGGTTAACCTATTTCTAATGCACCCTTTACTACTGGTGTAGGAATACATATTGAAATAATTTGCAACCGTTCATCAACAATGATATACCTGTAATGTATGACCATCAGCCAATCTGATTGCGTGATTTATTTATAGAGTGCATTAGAATGGGAAATACCTCAGCCCGAGCTCTTTAAAATAAAAATGTCCAAGGCTAAACATGCACTTGTTCGCAATGCCAGGCCACGTCATTTGCAGGACTACACAGGGCTCCAGATAAGGAATTTTTAATTGGATATTGTCACTACATCATTTCTGAAGCAATTGAATATTTCAAAATTTAAATTGGCTAAAATAAAATCACACTCCTGTTTACACATCAACAGACATAAATTATTGAATCGTTTGCTTCGAAATGAAAACATATCTTGGAATTTCATTAGAATTGTCTCCTTGGAAAATAAGAAAAATACGCTATATTTGCGGTCTGTTTATTGTTTTCTGCAGCATGATAAAGGTAGCACAATTATTTTATTGCTTTTTAGCTCGACTATTCGAAGAATAAGTAGAGCTTATGTTGTCACCCCGGCGTCGGCGTCGGCGTCGGCGTCACCGTCACGCCTTGGTTAAGGTTTTTAGTCAAGCTTGTATATGGAATACTACTGGCCCTACACCCACCATACTTGGACAACTTCATCTCCTAGTGATGTACATCAATAACCCCTGATCTATATTTGACCTTGACCTACATTTCCTCTTGAATTAATTGGTTAATTCCCCTTGGTTAAGGTTTTTAGTCAACCTTGGTTAAGGTTTTTAATGAAGTTTATATATGCAATACTACTGGCCCTACACCCACCATACTGGACAACTTCATCTCCTAGTAATGCACATCAATAACCCCTGATCTATATTTGACCTTCACCTATATTTCCTCTTGAATTACTTACTTAATTCCCCTTGGTTAAGGTTTTTAGTCAACCTTGGTTAAGGTTTTTTTTCAAGCTTGTACATTGAATACTATTGTGCATCCACACACCATACTTCGACAACCTTTTCTCATAGGTATGTACATCAATAACCCCTGATCTATATTTGACCTTGACCTACATTTCCTCTTCAATTACTTACTTAATTCCTTTTGGTTAAGGTTTTTAGTCAACCTTCTATATGGAATACTACTGGCCCACACCCACCACACTTGGACAACTTCATCTCCTAAGTGATGTACATCAACAACCCCTGATCTATATTTTTGACATTGACCTACATTTCCTCTTGAATTACAAATAATACCCCTTGGTTTAACGTTTTTAATCAAACTTGTACATGGAATACTCCTGGCCCTACACCAACCATACTTGGACAACTTCATCTCCTAGTGATGTACATCAACAACCCCTGATCTATATTTGACATTGACCTACATTTAACATTGAATTACTTACTTAATTCCCCTTGGTTAAGGTTTTTTACTCGACCCTTGGTTAGCTTTTTACTCAAGCTTGTACATGGAATACTATTGTGCATACAGACACCATAATTGGACAACCTTTTCTCATAGTGATGTACATCAATAACCCCTGATCTATATTTGACCTTGACCTACATTTCCTCTTGAATTACTTACTTAATTCTCTTTGGTTAAGGTTTTTACTCAAGCTTGTAGATGGAATACTCATGGCCCTACACCAACCATACTTGGACAACTTCATCTCCTAGTGATGTACATCAACAACCCCTGACCTATATTTGACCTTGACCTACATTTAACCTTAAATTACTTACTTAATTCCCCTTGGTTAAGGTTTTTACTCAACCTTGGTTAAGGTTATTAGTCAAGCTTGTAGATGGAATACTATTGTGCATACATACACCATACTTGGATAACTTTTTCTCATAGGGATGTACATCAATAACCCCTGACCTTTATTTTACCTTCACCTACATTTAACCTTGAATTACTTGGTTAATGTTAATAGTCAAGCTTGTATATGGAATACATCTGGGCCTACATCAACCATACTTGGACAACTTCATCTCCTAGTGATGTACATCAATAATCCCTGACCTATATTTGACCTTGACCTATTTTTATCCTTGGATTACTTAGTTATCTCCCCTTGGTTACGGTTTTTACTCAAGCTTGTATATGGAATACTCCTGGGCCTACAGCAACCATACTTGGAAAACCACGCACCTACGTCCAAGGTCAAGGTCACTGTTGAAGGTCAAAGGTCAAACCTATTGACATTCCCTTCCGCTCTATATCTTCTACACCGATGCATGGATTATCAAATGGCTTGGCACAAATGTTTCTCATGATGAGAAGGTGTGTCGCGATCAATAACCACGCACCTACGCCCAAGGTCAAGGTCACAGTTGAAGGTCAAAGGTCAAACCTATTGAAATTCCCTTCCGCTCTATATCTTCTACACCGATGCATGGATTATCAAATTGCTAACCACGCACCTACGTCCAAGGTCACAGTTGAAGGTCAAAGGTCAAACCTATTGAAATTCCCTTCCGCTCTATCTTCTACACCGATGCATGGATTATCAAATGGCTTGGCACAAATGTTTCTCATGATGAGAAGGTGTGTCGCAATCAATAACCACGCACCTACGTCCAAGGTCAAGGTTACAGTTGAAGGTCAAAGGTCAAACCTATTGAAATTCCCTTCCGCTCTATATCTTCTACACCGATGCATGGATTATCAAATGCCTTGGCACAAATGTTTCTCAGGATGAGAAGGTGTGTTTCGATCAATAAGCACGCACCTACGTCCAAGGTCAAGGTCATAGTTGAAGGTCAAAGGTCAAACCTATTGAAATTCCCTTCCGCTCTATGTCTTCTACACCGATGCATGGATTATCACACTATGCCCAGGGTCGGTCAAGGTCACAGACTTGATGCGTTTGAAACCTTAACGCTCGGCTAAATGGCTTATAATAAAAAATGCCTCGTTTTCTTTGGCTGCCAGTGGGGGTATTCGTGTGCCGACAGGTCACATTTCTAGTTTCCCTTGGTTAATGTTTTTAGTCGACCTTGGTTAAGGTTTTTATGCAGGCCGCAGCCACCTTCTTTGTCAATCTATGTGTACATCGACAACCCTCGTAGTCGAGCTATGCTGTTCTCCTACAGCTCTTGTTGATACTCGCTACTTCTGATTTCAATTGGGGTTTTGGCAATTTTAATTGGGTTTTTAAGCAAATACGCAGCTTATCTGGAGCGCTGCTAGATACCAAACGCTACTTATTTCCTCAATCACTGTCCAAAAACAAACAAACTGGCATGGGTCATACCAATTCCCATCCATGCGTTTCTTCTTCAAACAATTGTTGTCTGCAGGAACTCCATAATATCGCTGTAGGTAAAAATAATCCATGGATCAAAGTGAATTTTAATCAGCGGGAATTCGAATATTTATAAATTTCACCGGTGTTACCAAAATGCAAAACTACAGGCTAACTGATCACTGCTAGCTTAGCAACATACCGTTCTGCCAGTAATCGCACATGTTTGACGCGTTGTTGATAGCTCGAGGAAAATATTCCCTGAAACGGTGAAGTGGGCAGAAATGGCTGTATGCCTAAAATAAGCACCAGGGGGCCGTTCCACTAAACCACTTACGACTATAATGTTCGAAGTGCAAACTTAGGACCGTCTGGAAATTTCAATTGACGGATTTACATTTATTCAGCATAGGCTGCAGCTTATGCTCAATGAATGTAAATCCATTAATCATTTACAAGAAAACAGTGTTAATGTGACATTTCCAGACGATCGTAAATTTGCACTTACGAACATTTTAGTCGTACGAAGTTTAGTGAAACGGGCACCAGGCAGACGAGGTGGTGGCGGGAGGCAGACGGATAACACAAACATATACATGTAGTTGTTTAATGATGAGTTGAGTGATTATGAGATGCGTATACTTAAAGGTACATGCCCACATGCCCACTCAGTAGGCACAAAATGTTCTATACAGGAATTAAATGAGTGTATAATTGTGTCACTATTCCACCAGTTTTAACAATTACGGGTGCCCGCTATACAGATAAAATGATTTAGTAATACTTATTTTACTGATAGTGACGCGCGGTGGTATCAGGCTATTTTCATACGCAAATGAGGTATGATATTTTTTAATTATTTATACTAATTAAATGCGTCACTTGAAAACATAATATTTTCGACAGATTATAAAGTATGATCATTGCACATCAAACTATAAATACAGAGAATAAATAGTAATCTCCGTTAATATTTTAAGGAAACACAGTTATCGCCCCTGATATCAGTGTGGACATTTATGTCTGATATGAAATGTATAATAATGACAATCAATACGTGGGGTAATGTTGAATGAATGCTTACTGTGCCAGAAAATGTCTCCGATGATGTCTCTGATATAAAGAACAGTTTGTGCCTACTGAGTGGGCATGTACCTTTAAAGGTACATGCCCACTCAGTAGGCACAAAATGTTCTTTATAGGAATTAAATAAGTGTATAATGGGATGTACCTTTAATACATCCATTATCTGGTTATACGGCTGTTCATGTATATCTAGTTGTCCAATTGTTATGGCACCGCAACGATAGTATAGTGTTCAGCCTGTCCGTCCGTCCGTCCGTCCGTAGAAACTTTCATTTTCGCATTAACTTCTGAACCGCTTGATATTCGGCATGCATATACAGCAGGGCATGCCCACTTGTCCCGTATGCATGCTATATTTATACACGTTATTTTCTGACGTCGGCCTGGCTATTTTCTGACATTGTCTGATGTTGAAACAACGTCATATTCTGATGTTGGGTCGACCTTTGAATTTGGTTGAAAATTAAAGTTTTCTAGATGTCAAAACCTGACGTCGAAACAACGTCATATGAATTCTGATGTTTGGTTGACGTTGGAATTTGGTTGAAAATTAATGTTTTCTAGACGTCAGAATCCGACATTGAAATTACGTCCTGAATCAAACGCCTATCAAATGTCGTGTTTTAACGTCAAAATAACGTCATATTCTGACGTTGAAATTAGGTTGGAAATTAATTTATTACACTCTTGCAAATTATTTGCATGGGTTTCGCTGTGAGAGAAAACCCGTAATCAACTCATTACAAATAATACACCGTGAGGAGAACACCCGTGATTGCGCGCCTGTTTTCTTGGAAACCACGAGCTACCAAGCAAAATGGTAACTTTTTATTACAGTCAAAATAAAGTTATTTCAAAATTTGGAAAGAGTCTCGACTAATCTAGAATGTTAATATGTTAACACATTCCAAACATGCACTAAAATATATGTGGTTCATAGAAACAGCTGCGTAATTTGGAATTAATTTTTTTTACATGACGTCACATTTGACGTCACACGACGTAACGTCAAAACGCGGGAAAACACGTCATTGTATAACTATTAATGCGCACATCACAATTCATGATTATAATCTCAAAAATAGACAAAATGTGCATGTGTATCCGTCATTGAAGTTTAATAAATAAAATATTCCATCGTACATGTTTTAATAGCGGAAATAATACACTCGTGTCCGTCGGCATCCGTGCAAGCAACTCGTTCGCTACGCTCACTCGTTGCTTTCGCGGCGTGGAAGCAGACGCACGTGTATTATTTCCCGCTATTTAAAATTTACGATGGAATATCCTCTATGTTATAGACGTCATAATCAGACGTTGAAACAACGTCATATATTGACGTTATAATGACGTCATTTTCGACTAAAATCACATGTCAGTCCAACGTCAGGATGTGACGTCGACCTGACATCTATCTGACGTCAATTGTCCACTGGATTGTAGTTGCTTCCTCGGAAAAAGTCAGTGAAAAGAAAATATTTGCATTTATTTATGCCGTGTTTTTTTTTGTCGCTTTCCGACACCATTGAAAAAGCTAAACATTCAGTTTATTGCAAACGTGGAAAGTTTAATAAGTTTCATCAGATACATATATGGAGGATATTCATATTTTTGCAACGAATATGACATATACGGAAAACTTATTTCTTTATTACTAACCAGAAATATATGTTGTTACCACTCATTGGAACCGTCTCATCGAGACGGTTCCAATGATGGTAACATCATATACTTTGGTTGAAAAATAAAAATTGTAGAATGAAAAATATTTCAATAGTTGTCTCTTTGTTTTCAAAAAGAAATATATATAGGATATTAACGACACTCGTGAAATATGGACATTCCACACCACTCGATGAACATGTATGTCATATTCGTTGGAAAAATATGAATATTCTATTTATTATATACCGCTCCATGGAAATTAGCAGTTGTTTAGACTGTATACGATAATGAATATGTATTTGCAGCCTATTTGCAGTTCGGAACTGCAGGTGCGCGTTATGAATATAGATAGCGGAAGTAGTCGTATTTTCACCGGAAGATGTTTATTTCATCGATGAGAACATATGACTTTTATTTACATCGTATACCTATGTATTTCATGGGTAGGTATATAATATATGCATTTACTTGTGCTGTTTTCTTTTACGTTTTCAGACACCAATCCATTGAAAAAAGCTAAAACTCAAGATTTTGAGTTTTAGCTCTTTTTCCAAGGGTATCGGAAAACGAAAAAAAAAAAGCACACACATACACGAATTGGCAAACAATGGAAGTTTGTAGTATTTTCCTCTTTTGTAATAAACTGAATTTAAAACTCAAAATCGTGAGTTTTAACTTTTTCCAAGGGTGTCTGAAAACATAAAAAAACGGCACAATCACATGCAAATATGCATATGCAAAATAAAGAAAACTTAGTATACTTTCCTCTTGCAATAAACTGAATTATGTACATGTAATCAACATTTAACCCTTTCAACCCTAAGGAACTGGAATGGACTGTGATATGCTAATGTTCCGACCATTCCAATGGTCACAAAATGATTTTCAGATTCGTCCATTCATGAAAAGGGGGTGTTTTTGTTCTAAGAAATATGAAAATTACTTGCAAAAAGTGCAGATCCTGATAAGACAGCTCGTTACTAGCCGGCTCATCTGGATCTGCACTGTTTGCATAAACCGATATAGCGGGCTTTCGGGTTCAAAGGGTTAAAATAATAAATGCAAAGACTGTCACTAATTCCCATGTGAAGCATTGCATGACGTCGGATAATTTTGCAGCGTTCTCCAAATGTTATACATCAATCTCGTGCCAACACCGGAAGCGGAAATCGTCTTGTCTCTTATAAATTTACATGGTACCGGGGGAGCATACTTCCAACGAGAAAATCCGTCAATGTGTTTGATGTTCGCACCAATTAGAACTCGAAGACAGCCAGTAATCAGCGCGTCTTCGATATTCAAGTTCGGGAAGTGCTGCGATGCTGTATACAATGACATCACGATATTTCCGGATATGACATAGCTCGTCCCGCTCACGTATGGAGGATATCTTTTCAGCGGGTATATATTGTGTGGCACGGCCCATTTCCCAGTGCGGAGAGGAACGTTTTTTGGTATCAGTGATCCGTAGATGGTTCCATGCTCTCCATATGGATGGTCTTGTAGCTTCTTTATAAGAATGGGTATGTTGACAAACGTATCGGTATCGGATTTGAGCACGTATTCTACGTGTCGACATTGAAGAGATACCCATCTTAGTCCCATTAAGACTTTGTATGAAAGATTTCTGTACGATTCTACAAAATTTGCTTGCACGATATCACCATACTCTCTATGTTCCTCTTTTATCAGTTCATTCTCCGTCTCGTTGTGTGTTGTACCAAACAGGAAAACCAACTTCGAGGGAAGACTCGGAAATGAGCCCCACGTACCCCTTATTACATCTCGAGTCTCGCGTTCCTTTTGAATCGAAAGAACAAGCACCACGAACAACAAATCCGAGCGTTTGCTACAAATGGTTGGATTTTCAATTATGAAATCAAAATCTTGCGGGTTCACCTTCTCCAATCGTATCGTTAAATACTTATCAGTATCCCATGGAAACTGTTCAATGCTAGTATTTCTGTGGATAGCGTAGTTTACATATCTGTCATCACTACTCGAATGGTCAATTACCACGTGTTTGAGGCTATACCCTGGCGAATGGATGATCAGTGTATACACAGAAATGGCGCAGTATGCCAGAGATACCAACAACAGGATGCTGATTATTCGGTGATACCTCAGTAGGTGGCGCGGACTCACGTACATCCGGCGGTCCTGCGACATCTACAAAGGAGGAACGTACTTATTTGTGATAATAGTTGTATTATTTATGGCCATATTTACATTTGTGTAAATAAGGTAAATATTACCATAAATAATTTAAATATTACAACACATAATTGTAATATTGCCAGCCAAATATTCATTATCATTATCATTATCATTATCATTATCATTATCCAACATGACAATTGGACATGGACGTTAATAATTAATAATTCCAGCACAAAAATATTTACACAATTCTCTAACATTTGATTGGTCCGTTGCAAGTCTCCGTCCAAAATTTATATCCCAGTAAACTCCATGCCGGACTACTTTCCGTAACCGTCAGGCGCAGTTAAAATAATTCTTAAGAAAACGGAAAATAAACACATTTTCTTAATGAATTTATTTCAAATGCTGGAAATATAAGGAATGAATGGCCTTTTTGTGGAATTTATCGGGGATATAAACTTGGAAAAGTCGAGGGAATACTGGACGAGGCCTTCCGGCCTTCGTCCAGTATTCCCGCGACTTTTCCAAGTTTACACCCAGATAAATTCCACAAAAAGGCCATTCATTCCTATAATAAACTTGGAAAAGTCTCTGGAATACTGGACGAGGCCTTAAAAAATACAATTTTCGAAATAAAATAATAATAAAAAAAAATCTTTTTTTTTTTTTGATTTTTTTTCGAAAATTGTAATTTTTTATCGCTTCGTCCAGTATTCCCACGACTTTTCTAAGTTTATACCCCGATAAATTCCACAAAAAGGCCATTCAGTCCTATAGCATAATAATTGGACATGGGCGTTAATAATCATTATTTGTTGTAATGTTGACGTTATTTATGACAATATTTACATTGTTAATGTAAATATTGCAATGTCTTATGTAAATATTCCTACAAATTATCATTATATTGACACTATGTATAGCAATATTTACATTGCAATGCAAATATTGCCATGAATGATGTAAATCATGCCACAAGTAATGTAACTGTTACCACAAATAATTTAATATTACTTCAAATAATGTAAATATTACATCAAATAATGTAAATATCAATGTTAATATATTAAAATAATATACAAATTACCACAAATAATGTAAATAGTAGATAAAATAATGTAAATATTACCAGAAATAATGTAAAAACTACTTCAAATAATGTAAATATTACCACAAATAATGTAAAAAATACCACAAATAATGTAAATATTACCACAAATAATGTAAAAAATACCACAAATAATGTAAATATTACCACAAATAATGTAAAAAATACCGCAAATAATGTAAAATATTAAGTCAGATAATGTAAATATAACATAAAATAATGTAAATATTAAATCAGATTATGTAAATATTACCAGAAATAATGTAAAAATTACTTTAAATAATGCAAATATTACCACAAATAATGTAAATATTACCACAAATAATGTAAATATTACATCAGATAATGTAAATATTACCACAAATAATTTAAATATTACTTCAAATAATGTAAATATTACCACAAATAATGTAAAAAATACCACAAATAATGTAAATATTACCGCAAATAATGTAAAATATAAAGTCAGATAATGTAAATATTAAATCAGATAATGGAAATATTACCAGAAATAATGTAAATATAACATAAATAATGTAAATATTAAATCAGATTATGTAAATATTACCAGAAATAATGTAAACATTACTTTAAATAATGCAAATATTACCACAAATAATGTAAATATTACCACAAATAATGTAAATATTACCGCAAATAAAGTAAAATAATACCACAATTATTACCGCAAATAATGTAAACATTACCACAAATAATGTAAATATTACATCAGATAATGTAAATATTACCACAAATAATGTAAATATTACCTCAAATATTGAAAATATAATATCAGATAATGTAAAAAATACCACAAATAATGTAAATATTACATCAAATAATGTACATATTATATCAAATAATGAAATTATTACCACAAATAATGTAAATATTAATGTAAATATTACATCAGATAATGTAAATATTACATCAAATAATGTAAATATTACCTAAAATATTGAAAATATTACATCAGATAATGTAAAAAATACCACAAATAATGTAAATATTACATCAAATAATGTACATATTGCAACAAATAATGCAAATATTACATTAAATAATGTAAAAAATACCACAAATAATGTAAATATTACATCAAATAATGAAATTATTACCACAAATAATGTAAATATTACATCAAATATTGAAAATATTACATCAGATAATGTGAAAAATACCACAAATAATGTAAATATTACATCAAATAATGTACATATTGCAACAAATAATGTAAATATTACATCAAATAATGTAAAAAATACCACAAATAATGTAAATATTACCACAAATAATGTAAATATTAATGTAAATATTACGTCAAATAATGTAAATATTACATCATATAATGTAAAAATTGCAAAAAATAATGTAAATAGTGCTGCAAATAATGTATAGTTTACCAAATATCAAATAATGTACATGTATCTTCAAATAATGTAAATAGTGACACAAATAATGCCTATATGACCATAAATAATACGGCCAAAAAATAAAATAAATATCAGCAAAAATAATGTAATATTACCAGAAATAATGTACACATTACCTCAAATAATGTAGATATTCCAACAACTAATAT
Organism: Conchocele bisecta; assembly: GCA_029237695.1. Classification (NCBI taxonomy): domain Eukaryota; kingdom Metazoa; phylum Mollusca; class Bivalvia; order Lucinida; family Thyasiridae; genus Conchocele; species Conchocele bisecta. The sequence continues at coordinate 10,274,758 of CM055275.1, read as the reverse complement.
ATATATATATTATCATACATAATGTAACTATAACCAAAACTGTGTCTTCTTTGACAACTTAACGTTTATAATTACTTTACCTTTCTGAATGAGTGTAGGCTATACAAAATGTATACGTATGCCTCTCCAGTTGAATCGTCTTTTGCGTTGATGATAAATACAGAAACTATTAATATTTCTACATTGTGTACAAGCTGATTACAATCTCCTTTGAACTGGCGTAAAATATATAACATAATTATAATGTATATGGACCGTGCGCTGACAAACGACATAATTATAGCGATATTTGCTATGTGGATATATGACACTTGTTCCGCTGCGCAACGATATTACGCATATGAAGTGGCGCAATATCGTTGCGCAGCGGAACGAGTGTCATATATCCACATACAAATCAAATAACCTTCTTATTGTACACGTACATCATTCGCAATTTATATGCGCTTCAGAAAATATACAAACCATAAACAAAATAAACACGTGTTGTGACAATAACAGGGTTTGGGCTCACTTGGTCTATTGTTTACACTACAGTAATGGCGGCGCCCATGAGGTCTCGGGTAAATCTTATTTTTCATCAATACGGCTGCGGTTTCTTCCTTTTAATGATGACCGTGATCCAACCAATACCAAATTTAGCAGTACTATTTGTGTAGTTAGTCTGAACATACAACAGAGAAATTTAATCGGACGGACTCGAACGTTGTTTAAACTTGGTTCGATTAAAATTAATCCGACTAACTACACAAATAATACTGCTAAACAAGTCATCCTCCCCCAAAAACCACAGGTGATTCTAGAATGTCTTGGATGGTCAATTATTGTTTGTATATACATGAAACACCTTTCTAAACAATGTACAAAACAATTCAAATGCGCCCGGGTGTAAATATAATAGTACTTAGTACAAAACTCCCATTCGCCACCATTGAAACAAAATCCCACGCGATGTAGACATCTGGAACTCGCCTATACAACGCATTACAGCGTGTCGAAACCGCTGCTTGGTGTGGGTTTTCGGCATAGATTTTACAGTTGCTATTACATTAACATAAATCTCAAAGATTTCGAGTGTAAACTGCACTAAAAACGCGTCTCACTAACCTAAATTCGTTTTTTAAAAACATACACCTTCGCTTCCTGATAACAAATGAATGTCAGCCGCCATCTTTGATAATATTGAATCACGTGACGCGCACTGATTTGGTTGGCTAATATAAATGACGTCAGTCTCCAGTAACCAACCAAACCACTACGTGCACGTGATTGAAATATTTTCAAAGATGGCGGCTAATAGTCATTGAGAATGCGGAAGTGAACGTGTATGATTTTCCGTCCTTGTCGTCTAAGTGGTCCGCGTCAACAATGTAAACCAAAGTACAGAAATAACTGAAACTGTATCGACAGAAACAAACATTAGGAAGGAAAGTGTGCCTGTCCCAGACTGATGGTGTTCCAATTGGCAGCCTTTATAACAATCTGGTATGGGGTGCCCTGAAAATACACCAGATCACTTAGCCCATTAAGGTCATAACTTGATCCAACTCTAATACACTTTACACATACTGGAGGCCAGGCCAGGTGCAAAATAGTGAACCGTAAGGGATGAATATCATCGTAATTTTACACTTCACATTGCTCCCAATCAAAGCAAGTTGGTAATAAAAGAATGACCTTTACATGAACCACGGGTCACCTTTTTAACAAATATGAAGAGCATCATTGGTTGACCAATTCTGTAAAGTTTCGTTCAGATCGGCATGTCAGTTCATGATAAAAAATTTAAGAATTTGACCCACTTTTAGAGTTTCGTCCATCTTAGATTGCATGGCGCCGCCATTTTTTTAAATTTGAAAATACTTCAGCACATAATCATATCTGTAACATTTGACCAACATCCACAAAGCGCTTTATCAGATATAGCAATTTGAAGTTGGTAATTAAAGAATGATAAGTTTACCTTTCAGTGGCCATCTTGGATGACCTAATTCTACGACTGCAATACAAATCATACCGGGGCTATCTACTCTTCAATATCTTCTGTCTGATGTCTGACATGACTACATTCGGCGAAAACAATAGTTGACCTTCACCTTTGACCCCCTGCAGGCCACGCCCATTTTTTGACCATTTGAACAATCTTAAAGACCCACCCCACAATGATCATTTGTGCAAAATGTTGTAAAAATCCGCTTATCAGTTCATTAAATGTCGTTTGAAGCATTTGACCTACTCATAAATCATCAAAAGATGAAATATAATTTTCAGTACATACTGCTCATGTGATAAGGCGCAGTGTGGTACTATTTTCTGAATGGACTCTATAATATCTGGAACTTGATCGGATAAAATTACCTATTCGACAGTGCTTGCTATTTTATTTTACAGAATCAGACCAGTTGTCATAATCATTAAACTCCACAGTTGTCATAATCATGCTACTTAGGGTTGAAAGGGTTAAATGAATATATATAACGTCTTAGAAATAATACTCAACTATCGTATATGCAATATAATGCGCCTATGGTTTGCATATATAAGACATCATCTGTTGAATTTGACTCCTCAAAGCATCGCCCAGCTGATAGAGCAGTTCACTGTTATGTGCAATTGAAATTGACCACAGGTCAAGGAAGATAACACGATGTTTGAATTCATCAGCATATCTGTAGATTATGTCCCTGTACAATAGACTAATCCTGCTGTCAAACCATCGCATGTCCTCTATGGTGAGGTGCGGTCCCTTTATGAATACAGTTTGCCGTCGTTGAGCTGCGTAAATTTGCACACACGCGTTAGTCCGTACATATTGCTCCTGCCACCGCAACGGGCCTTCTCGATCACGGCTCCATGGCGGTACTCGGCCACTATTACCCAGCTGTTTTTCATTGCAAATGAAGGAATTCCGTAATTGAGTAAGGAATTCGCACGCAGGTGTTCTCTGCTGTTGATAGAATGTTCGCTTTGATGACCGTCTGTCCTGACCAGAATATGCGAACTGTTCCCGAATACGTGCCATCCCAGTGGTCGGCCACCATTCCCGCTGCACGCCCATCGCCTGCCTCTTGCCATATGACTATGACGCCACCGCCGGAAGTCCGTGGTTGATTGCGGCTATTGTACGTACCGATTGAAACGTTCACTTTACTTTTCCCTGCGTGCCAGTCTATCAATGCTAACTTGGAGAATCTGACGTCAGTCATGCTGACGTCGCTTACACATGTGATATTGGCATACACGTCGCTATTATTACTGAGGAAATCGGCATTTGAAAACTTCTTCCATGCAAATTTATCAGACATACCGTTGTCTCCTACAGAATTAAGGTCATTGCTTGAAATTCTCTTGCCATTTTGAGAATTATCAACTTTACGTAAAGTAATAGTGTCTCTACGTGAATTACTTATTTCTCGGGAATCATACTTTGCAGAAAGTTCAGAGTTAACTCCCTTCTCGTCTATACTATAATAGTTGGCTGCTCTTTCAAATCCGTCGAGCTACGCCATAATGACTATCGTGGAAACCATGACAACTGCAATGACGAGTTGAAATTTTCTATAAGGCGGAGATATTTCCTTGGACATAGTGCTTACTCCTGAACTACGCCGTTACTGTTTCTTGAATGTCTCGTCCAAGCTCAGTCACACAATCGGCATAGGATCCACTCGGTTTGTCGACGATTGTAACTCATATAAGAACTGAATATATAATAAATACATGGTTAGTGCCGTCGAATATATTCGCTTGAGCCTTAGACAGCTTTATTGGGGCGAGCTTTAGCGAGCCCCTATATTGTTGTCGTGGCGAGACCGAATATATTTTATATTAGACGGCACTAATCATGTATTTAATTTATCTCTATAAGTGCAGTTGCACTTACTGTATTATGAAAACACATTTCGACTGTTTAAAGTCCTTCGGACTCCACGTACATTAAACAGACTACTGTCTGTTTCACGTTTTGCTGCCGACGAACTATTGGCTATTAAACAATCGGTGTGAAGTGAGCAGTGAGCAGTGAGCAGTAAGTAGCAGTGAGATATATCTCACTGCTGGCAGTAAGCGGCAATGAGCAGTGAGGTGTGTTTCACTGCTAGCAGTAAGTAGCAGTGGGCAGTGAGATGTGTCTCACTGCTAGCAGTAAACGGCAGTGAGCAGATATATGCGTCTTGCAATAATGTAAACTGAGTACGTGCGTAAACTCTTTAGACCGGACAATGTATATTTGCGTAACATCTCTAAACCGGAAACCACTGTAAACTATGTGTATGTAGGGAACCCCACTAACCCGGACATCACTTTCAGCTAGGTATGTGTGCGAAACCTCTCTAGAGCGGACACCACTGCACGCTAGGTATGTGTGCGGAATCTCTATAAACCGGGCACCATTGTAAGTTAGGTATGCGTGCGGAACCTCTCTAAACCGTACACCTCTCTAAACCGTACACCACTGTAAACTAAGTATGTGTGCGGAATCTATATAAACCGGGCACTATTGTAAGCTAGGTATGCGTGGAGAACCTCTCTGAACAGTACACCACTGTACACTAGGTATGTGTGCGGAATCTCTATAAACCGGGCACTATTGTAAGCTAGGTATGCGTGCGGAACCTCTCTAAACCGTACACCACTGTAAACTAGGTATGTGTGCGGAATCTATATAAACCGGGCACCATTGTAAGTTAGGTATGCGTGCGGAACCTCTCTAAACCGTACACCTCTCTAAACCGTACACCACTGTAAACTAGGTATGTGTGCGGAATCTATATAAACCGGGCACTATTGTAAGCTAGGTATGCGTGGAGAACCTCTCTAAACCATACACCACTGTAAATTAGGTATGTGTGCGGAACCGCTCTAAACTGGTCAGCACTGCAAGCTAGGTACATGTATGTGTGCGGAACATTTCTAAACCGGACATCATTGTAAACTATGTGTATGTAGGGAACCCCACTAAACCGGACATCACTTTAAACTAGGTATGTGTGCGAAAGCTCTCTAGAGCGGACACCACTGCCCCGCTAGGTATGTGTGCGGAATCTCTATAAATCGGGCACCATTGTAAGTTAGGTATGCGTGCGGAACCTCTCTAAACCGTGCACCACTGTAAAGTAGGTATTTGTGTGAAACCTCTCTAAACTGGTCAGCACTGCAAGCTAGGTATATGTATGTGTGCGGAACATCTCTACACGGGACACCACTGTAAACGCGGTATGTGTGCGTAACCTCTATAGACCGGACACCACCGCAATCTAGGTATGTGAGCGGAACCTCTGTAGACCGGACAGCACTGTAAACAAGGTATGTGTGCGGAACCTGTCTTGATCGGACACCACTGCAAACGAGGTATGCGTGCGGAACCTGTCTAAACCGGACAACACTGCAAACTAGGTATGTGTGTTGGACCTCTCTTGACCGGACACCACTGCAAACTAGGTATGTGTGTGTGCGTAACCTCTCTAGACCGGACAGCACTACAAGCGCGGTATATGTGCGGAACCTCTCTAGACCGGACACCACCACAAGCGAGGTATATGTGCGGAACCTCTCTAGACCGGACACCACTACAAGCGCGGTATATGTGCGGAACCTCTCTAGACCGGACACCACCACAAGCGAGGTATATGTGCGGAACCTCTCTAGACCGGACACCACTACAAGCGAGGTATATGTGCGGAACCTCTCTAGACCGGACACCACTACAAGCGATGTATATGTGCGGAACCTCTCTAGACCGGACACCACTACAAGCGAGGTATATGTGCGGAACCTCTCTAGACCGGACACCACTACAAGCGATGTATATGTGCGGAACCTCTCTAGACCGGACACCATTACAAGCTAGGTATATGTGCTGAACCTCCCTAAACCGATCGTCACTGAAAGCTAGGTATGTATGCGGCACCTCTCTAGATCGGACACCAGTAGCAGTAAGCAGTAGTGGGCAGTGAACAATACAATATGGATGCAGCAATATGATCAAGCTTATAAATATAACCGTATAATGCCGGATATAGGTATTGACTGTTGTAACTAAGTACTTGAGAAATGTTCTCCACAATAGCGAACATTGTAGAACGGTTCAAATATAAATTTAGTCACGCTTCGAACGCCAACAGAATCATGTATTATAAGAAAATGTTTCATTCGTATTATCTCCAACGAATGTACATGCAATGGTTCTCGACCGGTACTTGCAGTGCAGCGGCCACATCCGCCTCTTACAGTGTACACACTTTTAGACGATTTCACCATTTTCTGCATTGAATGCTGATGAAAGGAGAAACTTACTCACTTTACTCAGTATTACGTGTAAGTGACACAAGAAATGTGATTAAAACAAAAGAAAAAAAGAAAACAAATGTTTTGTAACTAAACAAAAGAAAAAAATATGTTCGCATGATTCGAACCCACGAACGCACCGGTCACATACTTTCTCGCTACCCACACGGCTATATTGTTCACATGGATAACTTTTGAAATTAAGAGGTATACAAACTTGTAATGCAAAACAAAATGGCCACGCTCAAATAATATTACAATAAACATTATTAATTATGCTCATAAGCAGAAACAATATATTGAAAATTGAATATGATTCATAAAGCCTTGCAACTTTTTTTATCTGGATTTCGTCACGAGGTAATTCCATGGTCTTGTCGTCAAACGGGTATTCAAACGAGCACTATTTGCTATTATGGCGTGGATGTACGATGGAGCAAAGCAGCCTGGTACGATTTAGGCCGAGTGCCCCTGTATGCGTTCCAGCACATCTCGCTTCCGGCTAGTGCTCTCACCTGTGATTAACGGCCACCCCAGATGCAACGAACGTCATTATTTGCTGCTATTATGGCGTGGGTGGGGGTATTCAAACGAGTTAGACTGGAGACTGAAGCCTGGAACAGCGCAGCCACCTAGTACATGATGTGGGCCTAGTCCCCCCGTAATCGTTCCAGCACGTCTCCATGCCGGCTAGTGCTCTCAACTGTGCTTAGCGGCCAGCCCGGACACAGCGAACCTCACTGTTACTGTTATTTCAGCTTGCTGGTATCGAAACGAGTTAGGCTGGAAACTGAAGCCTGGAACAGCGCGGCCACCTGGTGTACGATGTAGGCCGAGTGCCCCTGTATGCGTTCCAGCACATCTCGCTTCCGGCTAGTGCTCTCACCTGTGATTAACGGCCACCCCAGATGCAACGAACGTCACTATTTGCTGCTATTATGGCGTGGGTGGTGGTATTCAAACGAGTTAGACTGGAGACTGAAGCATGGGACAGCGCAGCCACCTGGTACATGATGTGGGCCTAGTCCCCCCGTAATCGTTCCAGCACGTCTCCATGCCGGCTAGTGCTCTCAACTGTGCTTAGCGGCCAGCCCGGACACAGCGAACATCACTGTTACTGTTATTTCAGCTTGCTGGTATCGAAACGAGTTAGGCTGGAAACAGAAGCCTGGAACAGCGCGACCACCTGGTGTACGATGTAGGCCGAGTGCCCCTGTATGCATTCCAGCACATCTCGCTTCCGGCTAGGGCTCTCACCTGTGATTAACGGCCACCCCAGATGCAACGAACGTCACTATTTGCTGATATTATGGCGTGGGTGGGGGTATTCAAACGAGTTAGACTGGAGACAGAAGCATGGAACAGGAAACATCATGTAACAGTAATCATGGTAATAAACGGACGTACAGTCGCCGTTTGGCGCGCTGGCAGTGGGTCTGGAGATACATCTTCAATTAACATGTTACATTTGTATTTGGTAATTTATTGACATGACAACAAACAAGAAACATACAAAATAAAACTGTTAAACGTGGTTATTTGTTAAATTATTTGGACAGAATGAGCTAATTCCCAATATACAAAAAAGACAAAAGAATGAAGAACACTTATGAAATCCAAATAAACAGACTACGAGACTTGAACCTCGTAATAGTTGGTGGAACATAATCCGGGTAAAATTCAGCAAGGGTACCTCTCGTCGAAGAAGACGGAAGCGAATAGGCTCTACGAAAATGCACGGACGTGCGAATATACCGATTTCTACGGATATACAGCTTACCACGGATTGATGGACATCTGCTGTTCGACGAAATTTCAAACGAACTCATTACAATTTTACGTTGTTGAAGATGGAACTTTCACGATTAACGACGCCACATTACAATTACAAACATATCCAGAAGACGGGAATACGCAGATGTTTCGGCGAATACGGGCGCTGCCGAACGGTCGGTACATTCCAGATTACGACGCCGGACGGAACAATATTATAAACTTTCGAAACCCAACAGAAGACGACGAAAATTAGCATTGATGAACTTGCACGAAAATTGGAATAAATGTAGTTACCACTATTGTGTCTAAACATTACCCATGTTGGTTGTTCTGTGGAAACAAACCAGGTGCTAACTCATTTCATGTGGTATGTCTAAAATTAAAATCCTGTTTTATATTTATATAATTGCACTTAAATTAAATACTATTCTTCAATATACATACGTTTAAGTACAAGTACAATTACTCAGATGAAACTATGTAAACCGTCACCTTTTTGTTGCATGTAAAACTACCTTAATTAAATAATTGTATGTTCGCTCATGTTATATAGAATATTGTATTTACACGTTTCATATAATACGCCTTTTGAATAGCATGCATTTCCGTTGTCGATAATATGGACATCGCAAATATGTAGTTTTGTCAGAAATCGGAAACCAGATATGTAGCAGACTTCAGATTGTTGTTAACACAGACCGACTATTTTCATAGGATAATAATATAGCGCCTGAACTAATATGGTGAAACAGGTATATTTCTGCCTAGCATGTTAGCCAAAGGGCCATGCAGCACGTTAGCCAAGGGGCCGTGCTTATACTTATGCAGATATATGAATTATTATCGACGTATTCTTGTCATAAATATCGCATAATGAGGTGTACATCTTGAAATATAGATAAGTCGTATACGTAAAGTTATACACATACATGTCGGATGCTAATGCTCATGCTAAGTCGGTCTGTGTTTGAGTCTAGATGCTGATGAATGCGTGTGCTGGGGTCCATATTTGAGTGTCAGCGTATATATCTGTTAAACGAATGATGATGAATGAAAGGGATGGACGCATGTGAATGTTGATGTATGCATGTAGCGTGTAAGTGCACACACGAACGAACACGACAGGTTGGAACCAACCTGTCGTGTTCGTTCGTGTGTGCACTTACACGTGCTGAATGTAAGGCCAGACTACAAATACTTGACTTTATTTAATGTGTGCACGGGAAAACTGTCAGTGTCTGCATAATATTGCTATACATTCCTCGATAAATATGTCCAAATTATTTAAAGACAAAATGGAGTCGACACATGCAGAAAGATATCCGTTACTGTGTAAAATGATTAAGAAAAATGTAATATGCATGGGCATCACGAAATGCTGGACCTAAAATAGAGATGCATACCAAACAGTAACAGGCAACATATAGTTGTAGAATACAACACGACCAATTATGGTATAAAATTATTTAATAACACGTCAGAATGACAAATACGTGTACAATTAACTGTAGTAATTATGTTTCACAATGTCTAACAAACAATACAGTTTTTGTTATCATATGCACGCTGGATATCCGTGTGTATATCGAGAATTTGATAAATTAGTGCGACCATTTTGAACTCTGCAATCGTAATTTTATTTATTTATTTTTCAATGACATATAATACAATTATATTGCTATCTGGAATAACCAGGATAAAGCGGAAATGCCGCTAATATAGTATATTTACCTGTTAATATGTTAGTTTGTAGAATCCATACTTAGAATTACTTTGATAGGTGCAAATAAGTACAAATTGTGTCCGATTTAATCCCGATACATTGCATCTTTACAGTCTGCTCTAGTGCATTTTTAATAAAAACCTACGAATTAAACGTAAAAAAATCTGCATGTATTTAAAGTTTTGCAATACGTTTATATTGTATACATTTTCAATGCCATCATGAACACGTCTCACACTGTGAATATCATGCATTTATCGTATTTTTATATTTGCAAACAAGTCATGTGTTCACAAAATATTTCCCATTACATTTTGCAGAGGTAATTATTTCGTCCTGCAGAGAAATAACCATTCAATAAAGAGAGCATAGCTTTGTCAGTGCCAGTATAGGATTCATGCCAATATAGGTGCTTGTATAGGCCACATAATCATTCTGTAATTTCTATCTGCATATATCGGGAACAATGCGGTATCCAAAAGTCACAAGATTATATGTCTGTTGAGCGCTATCCCTGTATTCAATCAGCTAAGCAACATGTATTGCCATTGTCATCAATCTTAGGCAAAATGCGATCTGGTTACTGATAATGTCACTGCGTCTCACTATGGGTGAGATAAATCAAATAAATTGGTAATAATCACTATTCATGCGGATAACTATGTGAACTATTATAATACATACAAAGATAACAAACAATCACAACAATTACAAAATGGCACATGGCCCATCAAACCAAATAACATTGTCTGAATCATAATGTTACAAGAACAATAAATGCCGGATTTAACCTCAATGTATGTACATTTAACAATATCCGTCAATTGGTTGTGTATTTTGATAAATGCGGGGTCACATTTAAAAGAAGACGGGGGATATTGTTATGAACTGGAATTTGGTCCGACCCATACAGTAGCGAGCGGTGTGGGTCATGATGAGACTGCGCGGATGTGCAGGCTGATCTGGGTCTTCACAGGTCTCAAAACAGTTGTGTTATTTAAGAGACAATTATTTAACAAAGATGTCAACTTTATAATTATTGGTCAATTTCGGTCAATATTCATATCAGAATGAAAATTGGAAATATATTTAGGGAACTGTTAAACGTGGTTATTTGTTAAATTCATTATTTGGACAGAATGAGCTAATTCCCAATATACAAAAAAAGACAATGAAGAACACTTATGAAATCCAAATAAACAGACTACGAGACTTCAACCTCGTAATACATACATAGTTAGAGAGGTTCCGCACATACACGTAGTTTACAGTGATGTCCGGTCTAGATAGGTTCCCCACACATACCTAGCTTGCAGTAGTGTCCCGTCTAGAGAGGTTCCGCACACATACCTAGCTAGCAGTAGTGTCCGGTCTAGAGAGGTTCCGCACACATACCTAGCTTGCAGTTGTGTCCGGTCTAGAGAGGTTCCGCACACATACCTAGCTTGCAGTGGTGTCCGGTTTGGAGAGGTTGCGCACATATACCTAGCTTGCAAGGGTGTCCGGTCTAGAGAGGTTCCGCACAGACCTAGCTTCCAGTGGTGTCCGGTTTTGGAGAGGTTGCGCACAAACCTAGCTTGCAGTAGTGTCCGGTCTAGAGAGGTTCCGCACACATACCTAGCTTGCAGTTGTGTCCGGTCTAGAGAGGTTCCGCACACATACCTAGCTTCCAGTGGTGTCCGGTTTGGAGAGGTTGCGCACATATACCTAGCTTGCAGTGGTGTCCGGTTTGGAGAGGTTCCGCACACAGTACCTAGCTTCCAGTGGTGTCCGGTTTGGAGAGGTTGCGCACATATATCCTAGCTTGCATTGGTGTTCGGTCTAGAGAGGTTCTGCACAGTGCTGTCCGGTTTAGAGGTGTTCCGCACATACATCTAGTTTACAGTGGAGTGTCCGGTTTATAGAGGTTACGCACATATACATACCGGTCTAGAGAGATTCCGCACACATACCTAGCTTGCAGTGGTGTCCGATTTAGAGAGCTTCCGCACATATATATAGCTTGCATTGGTGTCCGGTCTAGAGAGGTTCCGCACACATACATAGCTTACAGTGGTGTCCGGTTTAGAGAGGTTACGCAAATATACATTGTCCGGTCTAAAGAGTTTACGCACGTACTTAGTTTACATTATTGTCTGACGCATATATCTGCTCACTGCCGTTTACTGCCAGCAGTGAGACACATCTCACTGCCCACTGCTGCTTACTGCTAGCAGTGAAACACACCTCACTACTCACTGCCGCTTACTGCCAGCAGTGAGATGTATCTCACTGCTACTTACTGCTCACTGCTAACTTCACACCACATTCAATCTAAAAAATATTTAAATGTAAGTACTTTTTCATCAATGATAAAAAAGCCTCCATTCACAAGGCGTTAGAATCAAGAATCATTTGTGTCTCGCCCGCGAAAGCGGAAAGCGAGACTAAGGTTTTTCTTTTTCGTCGTCGTCGGCGGCGTCGTCATCATTCAATGTTAAGTTTTCGTGTTACGGTCATTACTTCAACACCTTATCAGCTACAGTCATCAAACTTTATACATGCCTTTAATACGATATGTAGATGAATATATGACTATTCTCGGGGCCCCAGGGTCAAGGTCAAGGCACCAGGGTCAAGGTCAAGGCGGAACAAGGCGGAACAAAGGCGGAACAAGGCGGAACAAGGCGAGACATTTGATTCCGCGGAATTCTTGTCTTTTACGTCATTTTGTCCCAATTCGGGCAACAGCGACGTTGTCGGTCAATAGCGTGACGTTACTCACAAAGTCGTGGAAATTTATGACGTTAAACAAATTTTAACGAATTAACAACATCGCGCGACGTCACGTGGGGCTAATGTAATGTATTGGGATATAAACTAAATGCTTTGAATGGGCGTTTACATTATGAATTTATGGAAGGTGTAAATGTTATGCTTTTCAATCGTCGACAAACCGCGTAGCGGCTGAATGGCGAACAACGAGGTCGATGCGCCTGCTGATATGCGACTACTGTCAGTTCCACGTTTTTCTGCCGACGAAATGTAAGTACTTTTTCACCAATGACAAAAAAAATCACCCTCCCCAAAACATTTTGTTTCATGAAATTCAATCAAATATTAATTTTATAGTGAAGAAAGATTTTTCTATGGAATCTAATATGGGGGAAAAAGAGGAGGAAGCAGTGGGGGAGGAGTCAAAAAACGAAAAAAATTGGAAATTGACTCCGAAACCTGTATAGATAGCTTGAAAATGATGTAACTAAGAAAACAAAAGTTAAATTTTGAAAATCGGTCCACAAATAAAAACATTATTTATTTTTATTATTGTTAGCTCCCATTTAAAATTCCCATAGGAAAATAATTTTTTTTTGCAATAAAATCAATATTTGATGGAATTTCATCAAATATAAACATTTGGGGAGGGTGACATTTTTGTTATTGATGAAAAACTACTTACATTTAAATATCTTTTAGATTTAATATGTTTAATAGCCAAAAGTTCGTCGGCAGCAAAACGTGGAACAGACAGTAGACTTGTCAGGAACGAGGGAATATTTGGATGACGTCGAATGATGATTTCTTATGTCACTTCATGACAGCTGAAATCAGATAAGCTAATACAGATAGATGATGGGTACGGAGCCCCGCATGGGACGTAGAATTCTTTTTTTTATTAATTCGTTCACACGAAATAACAATTCGCTTTTTAAAATCAAACACGTTCACTTCTGCATTCTCAATGACTATTAGCCGCCATCTTTGAAACTATTTCAATCACGTGCACGCAGTGGTTTGTTGGTTACTGCAGACTGACGTCATTTCCATTATTAGCCAACCAAATCAGTGCGTGTCACGTGATTCGATATTTTTGAAGATGGCGGCTAACATTCATTTTTAATCAGGAAGCGAAGGTGTATGATTTTAAAAAGCGAATTTAGGTTAGTGAGACGCGTTTTTAGTGCAGTTTACACTCGAAAGCTTTGATATTTATGTTAATGTATTAGCAACTGTAAAATCTATACCGAAAACCCACACCAAGCAGCAGTTTCGACACGCTGTAATGCGTTGTATAGGCGAGTTCCAGATGTCTACATCGCGTGGGATTTTGTTTCAATGGTGGCGATTTGGGAGTTTTGTAGCTTTCTAAGTACTATTATATTGACACCCGGGCGCATTTGAATTGTTTTGTACATTGTTTAGAAAGGTGTTTCATGTATATACAAACAATAATTGACCATCGAAGACACGCTAGAATCACCTGTGCCCAAAACATTATTTGATGAAATTCCATCTAATGTTGATTTTATATGGAAAATACAAATTTTCTATGGTAATTTAACATGGGGGCTAAAATAGTTTTAAAAATCTAAAAATATTTTTTGAATGGTAGGTTTTGACCGATTTTCGAAATCTAACTTTTGTTTTCTTAGTTCCATCATTTCCAAGCTATCTAGACAGGTTTCGGAGTCTCTTTCCAAAATATTTCGTTTTTGTACCACACTCTCAGACCATAGCATCTTTATTGTCCCATGTTAAATTCCCATGGAACAATATTTTTATTTCGCAATAATTCCAGAACAAAAATATTTACACGATTCCCTAACATTTGATTGGCCCGTAGCAAGACTCTGTCCAAAGTTTATATCCCAGTAAACTCCCACGCCGAACTACTTTCCGTAACAGTGAGGCGCAGTTAAAATAATTCTTAAGAAAACGGAAAATAAACATATTTTCTTGATGAATTTATTTCAAATGCTGGAATTATAAGGAATTAATGGCCTTTTTGTGGAATTTATCAGGGATATAAACTTGGAAAAGTCGCGGGAATACTGGACGAGGCCTTCCGGCCTTCGTCCAGTATTCCCGCGACTTTTCCAAGTTTATACCCCGATAAATTCCACAAAAAGGCCATTCATTCCTATAATAAAACCAATATACAACGTACATGTAATTTCATCAAATAAAATATTGTGGGCCGTGTAACGGTTTTGATATTGATGAAAACCGGACATGCACTTACATTTAAATATGTGTTACTGTCTGTTTCACGAAAGCTGCCCAAATGTTACGGCTATATAAACAATTCAAAAACAAGATTTCTTTTGATAATATTAAATTAAAGGAAAAATTATGAATGAGCCTTCTTTTTATTTCGTGAAATTTTGTCAAATATTGATTTTATTGCGAAAAATCAATTTCCCCATGTTAAATCCCCATGTTAAATCCCCATAGACATCTTCACTCCGTGAAGATGTCTATGGGGATTTAACATGGGGATTTTTTTTTGAATTTTAGAAATACTGGACCGATTTTTAAAATTTAACTTTTCTTTTCTTAGTTAGATCATATCCAAGCTATCTAGTCAGGTTTCGGAGTCAATTTCCAAAAATTTTCGTTTTTTGACTCCTCCCACACTTCCTTACCACTTTTTTCCCCCATGTTAAATTCCCATAGAGAAATCAATTTTTCTTAATAAAATCAATATTTGACCAAATTTCACGAAATAAAAAGAAGGCTCATTCTTAAATTTACCTCTAATTTAATATTATCGAAAATAATATTGTTTTTGAAATGTCTATATGGCCGTAAAATCTGGGCAGCTTTCGTGAAACAGACAGTAGATTTAAAGGTAGGTACAACTATATCAGATACATCATCTGGGACATTTTCAGGCAAAATAAACATTCATTCACCATTACCCCACGTATTGATTGGCATTATTATACATTTTATATCAGACCTAACTTTCCACACTGATATCAGGGGCGATAACCGTGTTTCCTTAAAAGGTTAACGGACATTACTAGTTATACTATGCATTTATTTTCTGATGTGCAATTATCATACTTTATAATCTGTCGAAATTATTATTTTTTTCAGGTGACGCATTTAATTATTGTAAATAATTAAAAAATTCCATGCCTCATCTGCATATGAAAATAGCCTGATACCAACGCGCGTCACTATCAGCAAAATAAATATTACTAAATGATTATACCTGTATAGCGACCACTCGTAATTTTTAGAACTGGTGGAATAGTGATACAATTATGAACATATTTAACATAATACTTTGTACAGAGTGCGGTGAATGGGAAAAAATATCCGGCAAGGCTCAATAATTTCTTTATTTCTCATCAGAAGTATATGTTGTGACCACTCATTTGAACCGTACGGTTCAAATGAGTGGTCACAACATATACTTTGGTTCAGAAATAAGGAAAATAGAATATGATCATAGCACATCAAAAAAGTAAATACAGATAAGTATTAGTAATGTCCGTTAACATTTTAATGAAACACGGCTATCGCTCCTGATATCAGTGAGGACATTTACGTCTGATATAAAATGTTCAATAATGCCAATCAATGCGTGGGGTAATGGTGAATGAATGTTTATTATCCAGTCAACACAGTGCATGTGTGCCGTGAAACACGGTGCCATGAAACATTTTTGATATCCAGTCAATACGACCTAATCACTACGTATGAATATGTGCGGCAGCTGGGGTTATATTTTGCATTTAAAGCCATTTGTAGGTGTTGACGCGATAAATAGAATAGTAGGTCAGTGCCGTGAATGGGAAACAAATATCTGGCGCGGCACGGAAACGGGATGTGTTCGGCAGAGCCTCGCCCATCCCGTTTCATAAGTCTTGCCATATATATTTTTTTTCCATTTACGGCACTAACCTACTATTCTCTATAACTTGGCATAAAGGACTCTAGCTTTAATTTTAACACCATATCTGGTGATTTTCATCTTTGAAACATTCAGAAAATGAAGTGTAAATACATCTATATTTAATTTGTATCGCCAACCATCCTTGAAGATGGCGTCTTTTATGTTTCTGAATAATTAAGATCATATACAAGATTGTACATACGAAAATAAATTGAAACGTGTCATTACTTGACGAAAATGATTTATTTTTCTTCTGACTACTATTTTATTGCAAATGTTAAAGTCATGGATACAGCTGCAGGTAGCAACAGCGATGCCTAAATAATACGGAGCCCAGCAGGCGACATGGATTTTTTTTATTAATTCGTTCCCACGAAATAACAATTCGTTCCGTCAATTTAACAATTCGTTCCCTCGATATAGCAATTCTGTTCCTACGAAAGAACAATTGTTATGTCGTGAGAACGAATTGTTATATCGTGGGAACGAATTTTGAAATCGAGGGAATGAATTGTTAAATTTAGGGAACGAATTGTTATATCGTGGGAACGAAATGTTATATCGTGGGAACGAATCGTTAAATTGAGGGAACGAGCTGTTAACTTGAGGGAACGAATTGTTATTTCGTGGGGAAGAATTAATAAAAACAAATCCACGTCCCTTGCGGGGCTCCGTAGTTGCAAGTCATATCTGACCAATATAGATCCTAATCAGTACACGGTGTTAGTTGTGTCAGGATAGTACAGTGGGACCTCTCCTAACCGGACACCCTGGATGTCCGGCTTAGAGAGGTTCCACTGTAAAATAGACAGCTGACTACTTCAAGAAACGCGTTAGTGCTTTGTGATAACGAACATACATTATGATCGGGGATAAGTGGCATTAAACCCGATCAAAAATAAGTAGAACTAACAGTGTTCTCTATGTGCGGTTTAGAGAGGTTCGACTGTACTATATGTGCAAGACAAATAACGTGTACAAAAGATGTCAATGCTAGATGCATTTTAAATTAATTTAACTCTTACACCGCTATCTTAATTTTCTGTCGTCCGCTGTTTATTTTCATTTTTCCATTTTTATCATCAAACACATGCTTTGACAGCACTTTAGAATAATGTACAACATGCTTTGACAGCACTTGAGAATCATTTCCATTGGAAATGATTCTGAAGTGCTGTCAAACCATGTTTTTATTGAGAAATAAGGCAAGGTGTAAAAGCAACAGCAGACGACAATTGTTGTGTGTAGCGGTCTAAGGGTTAAATGATATTAAATTACCGTCTGTTCGACGCTTTACTACCGACGAACCATTCGCTATTAAACACATTAAATCTAAGAAATATTTAAATGTAAGTACTTTTTCACCAATAACAAAAAGTCACCCTCCCCGAATGTTTTTATTTGATGAAATTCCATCAAATATTGATTTAATGCGAAACAAACGATTTTCCTATGGAAATTTCACATGGGGGGAAAAGTAGTTGCGAATGTAACTCTTGCAATCTGCTCCCGTACCGTCCGTAGGTACGGGAGTAGATTGCAAGAGTTACCGTTCGCAACAAGGGGACAAGGAGCTGGAGGAGCTGAAGATGAAGTCGAAAAACGAAAACATTGGATATTGACTCCGGTTTGGAAAGTTTGGACATGATGTAACTAAGAAAATAGAAGGTATACAGTGGAATCTCTCTAAACCGGACACCAACAAAACACATATGGTCTTATCTTTGATGAGTTTATTGGTCATTTATCACAGGTGATAATGTATGTTCGTGATCGCATAGCACACACCTATGGCTAAGAATGATCAAATGCCCGATTTACAGCGAAACTTCTCTAAACCTCACAGGGTGTCCGGTCTAGAGAGGTTTAACTGTATCTTACATGAGTGACGATTTAAAGATGGACACTAAAACAATAAATGAGGATATTTTTATTTGGTATACGATATAAGAACTTGTCAAAAATAAGATCACAAATGTTTTCTTGGTGTCCGGTTTAGAGAGGTTCCACTATATATATATATATATATATATATATATATATATATAATGTGCAGTAAACAACTAACATTCACAGCGTTATTATACCCACCTTATGAAAAATAAAATGGGTATACATGTAAAAAAAATGTTTCATAATGCCAATCAATGCGTGGGGTGATAGTGAATGAATGTTTATTATGTAATTCGTTCCCACGAAATTACAACTCGTTCCCTCAATTTAACAATTCCTTCCCTCGATATGACAATTCAGTTCCGACGAAATAACAATTGTTATGTCGTGGGAACGAATTGTTATATCGTGGGAACGAATTGTTAAATCGAGGGAACGAATTGTTAAATTTAGGGAACGAATTGTTATATCGTGGGAACGAATTGTTATATCGTGGGAACGAATTGTTAAATTATGGGAACGAATTGTTCGTGGGAACGAATTGTTAAATTGAGGGAACGAATTGTTAAATTGAGGGAACGAATTGTTAAATTGAGGGAATGAATTGTTATTTCGTGGGAACCAATTAATACAAAAAAATCCATGTCCCTTGCGGGGCTCCGTAGTTACAAGTCATATCTGACCAGTATATATCCTAATCAGTACACGGTGTTAGTTGTGTCAGGATAGTACAGTGGGACCTCACTAAACCGGACACCCTGGGAGGTCCCCTGTACAGTGTGGGAGGTCCCCAGTACAGTGTGGGAGGTCCCCAGTACAGTGTGGAAGGTCCCCAGTACAGTGTGGGAGGTCCCCAGTACAGTGTGGGAGGTCCCCAGGGTGTCCGGTTAAGAGAGGTTCCACTGTAAAATAGACAGCTGACTACTTCAAGAAACGCGTGGCTGCTTTATGATCACGAACATACATTATGATCGGGATAAGTGGCATTTGAGCCGATAACAGTAAGCAGAAAGTTCCCTATGTTGGGGTTAGAGAGGTCGACTGTACTACACGTGCAGGCCAAATAACGTGTAGAAAAGATTACAATATAGGAATGAATGGCCTTTTCGTGGAATTTATCGGGGATATAAACTTGGAAAAGCCGCGGGAATACTGGACGAAGGCCGGAAGGCCTCGTCCAGTATTCCCGCGACTTTTCCAAGTTTATATCCCCGATAAATTCCACAAAAAGGCCATTCATTCCTTATAATTCCAGCATTTGAATTAAATTCATCAAGAATGTGTGTTTATTTTCCGTTTTCTTAAGACTTATTTTAACTGCGCCTCACGGTTACGGAAAGTAGTTCGGCGTTGGGGTTTACTGGGATATAAATTTTGAACAGAGACTTGCTACGGACCAATCAAATGTTAGGGAATTGTGTAAATATTTGTGTGCTGGAATTATTGCTCGATGCATGTTAAATTAATTTAACCCTTACACCGCTATCTTAATTGTTTTCTGCTGTTTATTTTCTATATTCCATTTTTATCATCAAAAACATGCTTTGACAGCACTTTAGAGTAATGTACAACATGCTTTGACAGCACTTGAGAATCGTTTCCGAAGTGCTGTCAAATCATGTTTTTATCGAGAAATAAGGCAAGATATATGATTTTATTGCGAAACAAACGATTTATAATGGAAATTTAACATGGGGGAAAAGAAGTTGCGAATGTAACTCTTGCAATCTACTCCCGTACCGTCCATAGGTGCCTACGAAATTGCACTGAACTTTCCTCAACAACACCAATAATCGGACTGGAATCCAAATTCCATGACTTTCAATGACCTTTTCAGAAAAAAAGAGGCAAATTCCATGACTTTCCAGGCCTACGTGGTGCATAGGTGCATACGGACGGTACGGGAGTAGATTGCAAGAGTTACCGTTCGCAACTAGGGGAAAAGGAGCTGGAGGAGCTGCAGAGGGAGACGAAAAACGAAAAAAAAGAAATTGAGTCCGGTTTGGAAAGTTTGGACATGATGTAACTAAGAAAACAGAAGTTATACAGTGGAACATCTCTAAACCGGACACCAAGAAAACACCTGCGATCTTATCTTTGATGAATTTATTGGTCATTTTTCATAGGTGATAATGTCTGTTCGTGATCGCATAACACACGACTATGGCTCAGAATGATCAAATGCCAGATTTACAGTGAAACTTCTCTAAACCTCACAGGGTGTCCGGTTTAGAGAGGTTCCACTGTATATATATATATATATATATATATAATGTGCAGTAAACAACTAACATTCACAGCGTTATTATACCCACCTTATGAAAAATAAAATGGGTAAAAAATATGTAAAAAAAAAGTTCAATAATGCCAATCAATGCGTGTGGTAATGGTGAATGAATGTTTATTACTTAAACAAAAAATCATTATTACGCAAGTTTTAAAAATCTTAGTTGCCGTTATCTATAATTTGATTATTTAGTACTAACCATTGCATTTCTTCAGTGGGCCGTTTCACTAAACTTCGTACGACTAAAATGATCGTAAGTGAAAATTTAGGATCGTCTAGAAATTTAAATTCATTTACATTTATTGAGCATAGGCTGCATATGCAGCCTATGCTCAATAAATGTAAATCCAATAATTGTTTACAAGAAAACATAGTTAATGTGAATTTTACAGACTATCATAATTTAGAACTTACGAACATTTTAGTCGTATGAAGTTTAGTGAAACAGCCCCCAGGTTTCCATACCTTACATCAAATAAATATTATTATTCCGCAGCTATTAACGGGTAACCTTAACAACATCACGTACCATCTAAACTCATCGCTTTTGTGTGTACCTGGTGAAAACAAGATATACCTGTACATGCATTCGCCTGGACAATACACAAAATATGTAAATTATTTAGAAATATATTTATGTCCACTTTTCTGCTTGAGAAACTGAACTTGAATGATCACTGATAAAACCATGTATGGGTGTTCCAACATGAGTTTGTACATAAATAGTCTTGCATTCGCGCAAGTTGTATTTTAAGTTAACGCTTTTAAAGTTACACATTCAACATGTTCAATAATAGAATGACGTAGTTAACAAGCTACGGTTGACTGACCTCAGGTGAATACTACGTCGTAGAATTATTTTTTCTTAAATAACAATTCGTTCCCTCAATTTAAC
The DNA here is from genome assembly GCA_029237695.1 of Conchocele bisecta. Taxonomy (NCBI): domain Eukaryota; kingdom Metazoa; phylum Mollusca; class Bivalvia; order Lucinida; family Thyasiridae; genus Conchocele; species Conchocele bisecta. The sequence goes on along the minus strand of CM055275.1, from coordinate 10,253,232 downwards.
AATTCGTTCCCACGAATTAACAATTCGTTCCCTCAATTAAAAAATTATTTCCCACGATATAGCAATTCGTTAATTCGAGGGAACGAATTAAGAATTCGTTCACACGATATAACAAATCGTCAATTCGAGGGAACGAATTGTTGTTTCGTGGGAACGAATTGTTAATTCGTGGGAAGGAATTGTAAAATCGAGGGAACTAATTGTTGTTTCGTGGGAAGTATTATTATTTCGTGGGAACGAATTGTTAATTCGTGGGAAAAAAATGTTAATTCGAAGGAACGAATTGTTATTTCGTGGGAACGAATTGTTATATCGTGGGAACGAATTGCTATATCGTGGAACCAATTAATAAATAAATCCATGTCCCCTGCGGGGCTCCGTAGAATACCGCCTAACAGAGATGGTACAATAGTTAAACGTTCCCCAACAGGGTCCCCACTCTTTTGGGAAGACCAAATTCCCTGACTTGTCCATGACCTTCAAAGACCTGGGGCCCGTTTCACTAAACTTCGTACGACTGGAATCCAAATTCCATGACTTTCAATGACCTTTTCAGAAAAAAGAGGCAAATTCCATGACTTTCCAGGCCTGGAATCCATTTTTCCAAATTCCATGACTTTCCAGGAATTTAAGGATCAGTGGGAACCCTGCCCCAATTAAACTTCGTACGACTAAAATGTTCGTAAGTGCAAAATTATGATAGTCTGTAAATTTCACATTAACAATGTTTTCTTGTAAACAATTATTGGATTTACATTTATTGAGCATCGGCTGCATATACAGCCTATGTTCAATAAATGTAAATCCATCAATCGAAATGTCCAGACGATCCTAAATTTGCACTTGAACATTTGATACGAAGTTTATTGAAACGGCCCCCTGAGGCCCGTTTCACTAAGCTTAATACAACAAAAAAGTTCGAAATAAGACTTCTCTAAATTCACTACACACACAAATGTGGTTCACTACGGTTATCAGTTTTCAACTCCAACACCAAAGATTTCTCCAAATCAGCCGTTAATGCGAACTTTGTTGTATGTACATTTTATATATGCACTTACGAACTTCTTAATCGTACGAAGTTTAGTGAAAAGCTGGCATTAGCAACCGATGCTGGGACATATATTGTGGATTCATTATAGGAATGAATGGCCTTTTTGTGGAATTTATCGGGGTATAAACTTGGAAAAGTCGCGCGAATACTGGACGAAGGCCGGAAGGCCTCGTCCAGTATTCCCGCGACTTTTCCAAGACCCGGCGCCCGCCACCCCCCTAAAATTCGCCGAGTAAATATTTTTTACAAGTTACAAGGCACGTTTCATGCCAAGTGCCATGTATTCCATGCATTTTTCGGTCGTTGTCTTATTGTTTCAAAAGTTAAACGTTTTCAATCAAAAATTATGTCTAAATACGTTGTAGATTTCAAAATATTTCCGGGGAAAAATGCCCCAGGACCCCCCCTAGCCTCCTCTCGGTCGACTATTTTGCAATACTTGACTATATTATCGAACGAGCTTAGCTTAGCTCGTTCGATAATATAGTCAAGTATTACAAAATAGTTACGCCCCCCCCCCTAACCCGAAATCCTGGATCCGCGCCTGACATTAATGGTATATGCCCACTCAGTAGGCACAAACTGTTCTTAAAGGTACATGCCCACTCAGTAGGCACAAACTGTTCTTAACATCAGAGACATTTTCTAGCAAAATAAACATTCATCAAACTATAACCCCACATATTGATTGACATTATTATACATTTTATATCGGAAGTAAATTTCCACACCGATATCAGGGGCGATAACCGTGTTTCCTTAAAACGTTAACGGACATTACTATTTATTCTCTGTATTTATTTTTTGATGTGCAGTTATCATACTTTATAATCTGTCGAAAATATTTCTTCTTCAGGTGACACATTTAATTAGTATAACTAACTTGAAAATATCATGCCACATTTGCATATGAGAATAGCTTGATACCACCACGAGTTACTATCAGTAAAATAAATATTACTAATGATTATATCTGTATAGCGGGTACTCGTAATTTTTAGAACTGGGGTGGAATAGTGACAATTATACACTTATTTAATTCCTATAAAGAAAATGTTGTGCATGTTAAGTGGGCATGTACATTTAAGCATAATATGTGTTTCCAGCCCAAGGTCGCACACTCACCATAGCAACGGTGATGTCAGACTGCGCGAAGGGCGTTTCCACCAAGGGCTCAGCCAATGGGAGATCAATATAACTATACAAATACACATTGCATGTTTATTACAGGAATACAAGTTTTCCGGGTGTAAGTTTTCAATTTGTTTCAAATGGAAGGTGCATGATCACGTGGATACAACAACAACAACGCCGCCCACTCCAAAGTAAGTATTATTTGCTATTTTCCTTAATATGCAACGGATTTTGATGAAATATGGCGCAGCAAACGCGCCTTCATGAGCTGCATTTGGTGGTCCAGGGAGTTTGGCACAGACTTATGTCGTTCTTGCGAAGAATAGATTCTTCGCAAAAACCACAGAAGTTTGGGCGAAAATAGAGAGACAACCAAATGCAGCTTAACGAGACGCGTTTGATGCGCCATATTTCATCAAAATCCGTTACGTAATAAGGACACTATAAAAGAATACGTACTTTGAATTGTTAGTACCACGTGCTCATACACCTTGAAAGGGAATCAACCGAGATTGTTGCTAAAACGCGTGTTAAAATAACAACGTGATATTATGTTTAGCGCCTTTAACGTGGGTATCTACAATGTTTCTAACCCAAGGTCGCGCTATCACCATAGCGACGGTGACGTCAGACTGCGCCACGGTCGTCTCCACCAAGGGCTCAGCCAATGGGGGATATAACCCCCCTCCGCGTTTTCTACAGCAGTCAACCAGCGCTCGTATCGGCTGGTTGCCGGCTCGGGTTCTTCCGTTGTAGGGCGCTGCCGGGCACCTGGAACACACACAGGGAACCAAATGACAAACAAGGAAATGTCCATATTGAGTTTGGAATTGATAAGGTGTGATGCTCGCTGGTGCTGCACACTCCGCGCCGGCGTTGAAAACTGTACCGGTTTCCTGACGTGATCCCACTCAGTTCAAGTTAGACCTATCGCATTGCGCATTTTTTCGTCTAGTAACCGGCGCAAGACAAATGTCTTGCGCCGGTTACTATACGAAAATATGTTTATGTAGTATCTTCTGCATGTAGCTGGATTGGAATTCGTCGGGAATCCGACGCCGTGTCCGACGTGAAACGCCTTACGTCGGTGCGGAGTGCAGCCCCAGTGGTACTACAAGTGACATCATTTTATTAAATTTCATCCAATACTTTAGACAATTAGTCATAACGATGATTAGCAGACTTAAAACACTCGATTCTGGAGAAAACCATTAGTTTACACCACTCCCGTGTCTCCCATATATGGCGAAATGACGTCAATTACATCACAATGTAATATTACCTTCGACCAATCACATACTATTCTTGGACACACCCTCGGATTCACGAGAGAGTCGTATTCACAAAGTTGCTAAGCAAAAGCACTCAAAAGACAATGTAATTGTGGCATATGTCTCTCATCTATTGAACATGATAACGTGCTAGTTAAGTCGTCTTAAAATGCTTAAGACACAATATTAGTCGTCTTAACTACATAATTATCGCGTCAAGAAATGGACTTGAGAACTTTGGAAGCCAAAAACGAGGAGGTAAAACAATCGACTGAGCGGAGCTAGGGATTAAGCTAGGCCAATATTTGAAGATGAAGTCCTAAAAACATGAAGAGGCCAAACAAAACGAGGAGACAACTGCCTCCTCGTGCCTGAGTGTAGTTACTGCCCTGCTAGTGATAACGGTTTTAATACACACATTATTTCGTCTAGATCACACAATAAGGATTTATCTGGATCCGCACCTGGTTCTCCTTAGGTTGCCCGTCATAGTCGTCGTAACGCGATAGTTATGTAGTTACACCACCGCCCACGATAATCTTGTAAACATTTGTAAATGTATCTATTGTAAAATACAGGGGCGGATCTAGAAGGGGGGGGGGGAATCCGAGGTTGAACCCGTTCAGCCACGGAGTTTACATAGATCACAGTTTACCACCAGTTGGATGGAGTCCGAATTTAAATGCCGTAAAAGACAGGAAAGTGCATTTCGAAGAGCTGGAAAATAGGACAACCCCCTAGTTGCGAACGGTAACTCTTGCAATTACTCCCGTACCGTCAGTAGCTATGTACGGACGGTACGGGAGTAATTGCAAGAGTTACCTTCGCAACTAGACACCCCCGTTCCCCAAATGCTGGGTCCGCCCCTGAAATACTTAAATATTGCGCTTGAAAGCGAGCAGTTTGCTTGTGTGTGCGTGAGCTGTGCTACAAGCTGCTTGATCGCGAGTTGATATTGCCAATAAATGTTCAGAAACGATGACATCATGGAAAGATTAGCGCAGGCGTTGGTATAAGACCACGTGTTAGGTGAATTAAAGGTACATGCCCACTCAGTAGGCACATGTTATTTATAGGAATTAAATAAGTGTAATATTTATGTTACTGATAGTGACTCGCGGTGGTATCAGGCTATTTTCATATGCATATGAGGCATGGTATTTTTTAATTATGTATACTAATTAAATGCGTCACCTGATGTATGTTCATTGCACATCAAAACATAAATACAGAGAATAAATAGTAATGTATGTTAACATTTTAAGGAAACACGGTAATCGGCCCTGATACCAGTGTGGACATTTACGTCCGATATTTTATGTATAATAATGCCAATCAATACGTGGGGTAATGGTGAATGAATGTTTGTCAGATGATGCCTCTGATATAAAGAACATTTTTGCCTACTGAGTGGGCATGTACCTTTAAGTTCGAATGAACAATGATCGCGTTACTGGATGGCAGAATGATGCCACTATCATTTCACTATTCAATACTGAACACACGTAGCTAGAGAACTTTACCAGCCTGTCCGTGCTTTGTCGGCGGCGGACGAGTTAAGACATGCAAGCTCGGCCTCATTCGTCTTCGTCCCAGAGGCATTTTCGGCGGCGGTTGTCGCGCTTTGGTTGGTGGTTGTCTCCAAGTGTTGGATGGTCGTAGCCCTGTGGTTGTGGTAAGAAATTACGCAATCAGATGTATGTGAAATTACGTGACTGTAACGTGACTGTCATGTTTATTTAGTTTTCTTACATTTCACCGGTAGTTTACACCACTCTCATGTTTACCATATATGGAGAAATGACGTCAGTAACGTCGGAATGACGTATTTCCTTCGACCAATCAAACCATGATCTCCGACACATCATCGGAATCGCGAGACAGTCGCCGTCACTACGGCCCGTCTCCCGAAATTAATTCGCATATCCCTTGGCCATATGTTTAGTTGCGAACGGTAACGGTAACTCTTGCAATCTGCGAACGGTAACTCTTGCAATCTACTCCCGTACCGTCCGTATGGGAGTAGATGGCAAGAGTTACCTTCGCGGCGACCATATTTTATGTTGGACTCGCTTTGTTTTAATGAAGAATCATGTTTGAAATGTTGGAAAATGTTTATTTAACCAGGTGATTGGGTACTACCGCAAAGCAAACTCTATTCGCTACCCCCACTCGTTTGTGTAGACCTGATCACTCGTGCATTATTTCACGATAATCAGTTCACCTGGTGAAATAAACGGTATTTCCACAAATGTAGGTCTTGATCAGCTCGCACACTTGATACAAATAACACAATGTCATTAGTCTAAGAGCAATCAGAAAGCAAAATAGTGAAGAGTGTAGACCCTGATCTGGAGCTACACTGATCACAGACTAAATAAGCCCCTTTCAGTCACGACGAGCCACATGAAAAGTGTAACGTGATAAGTCTATAGGCAAATTCGATACGCTATTACGTCCCTTCGACTTATAACCTCTTCAATGGCTGAGATAAAAATGGCACAGATCTTAACTTCCGGTAAGTAAATGTGCCAAATACGTATTTCAAGGTGTTTCCAAACCCGATTTTCCGACGTGACGTAATTTTTACAGTATATTTTCCTTTAAATCTTCCTAACAAACGGACGGATTTTGATGATATGTAGCGCACCAAATGCGATGGTATATGTGTTTTATAGTTGCTCTGAAAGTTATTTACAATAAATTATAACATTCACGTGTTCTTGTTTTTATTTACATTTAAGGTAAGCGATTCTTCGTCAAAACGACACAATTATGAGATTAAAGCCGCCTATGCAATAAAGGGCAACGTGTACCGCATTTGCTGGGGGTATATTTCATACAACTATGTAATTATATTAGAAAGATACTAAGGGAAATATACTGTAAACACATCTAACAACATGACGTCACGCCGTTCGGAAACACGTGATCCCACACATTGTATATGCCATTGATCGTTGAAAAACATACTTTCTCATAAACAACAACCTTTCTGCAAATCTAACTAATGAGTATTTTTTTCGATAATATTAAATTAAAGGAAAATTTAAGAATGAGTCTTCTTTTTATTTCATGAAATTTGGTCCAATATTGATTTTATTACGAAAATACAATTTACCGATGTTAAATCCCCATAGACATCTTATTTAACGTGGGGACTTTTTTCCAGTTTCAGAAATAGTGGACCTATTTTCAAAATTTAACTTTTGTTTTCTTAGTTAGTTCATTTCCAAGCTATCTATCTAGATTTCAGAATCAATTTCCAATTTTTTTCGTTTTTCGACTTCTCCAGGTTCTCCACCTTTTTCCCCATGTTAAATTCCCATCGAGAACTCATTTTTCGTAATAAAATCAATATTGGACCAAATAAAAAGTAGGCTCATTCTTAAATTGTATTATAATGTAATATTATCGAATTTTTTAAAATAGTTTTTGCCTTGTTTATATGGCCGTACAATTTGGGCAGGTTTCGTGAAACAGACAGTAGAGTTTGTTTAGAGCATACGAATTACTTATGTATATTTACTTGGTAACACTACATTTGTATAAACAACAGCCGGTGCGAATCTTGCCAATAGTTACAAATTTCTGGAGAAATTGGGCTTATGGGATTTGTGACCAGTATAGCTCCTGATCAAATAGCATCTCCTGTAGCCTGAAAATGATATATTTTGCTTGTTAGAAGCATGACGGGCGTTTCATTGATGGAATGGCGAGCAGTGCAGATCAGATCCTGATCAGACTGTGTGGATGCACAGGCTGATCTGGATCTAAACTGGTCGCAAAACCCATAAGCCACATTTATCCAGTCACAGCCACACTTCAGTACCTTTTTTCGCAGCGTAGTGACTCGGCGGAGGACGCCCTGGTATGGGTGGTCCTCTCACCTGTGTTGGACCTGGGTGTTGTTTGGTTTTAATATGCACCTACAAGATAATAAACACAGTGAAATGAAATGACTTACATTCTCTTAATTAATTAAATTACTTTACCAGGACCCGGTTGCTCAAAGCTTATGTTAGCTTAACATACTGTTAAATCCTTAACAATGTTAAGGAGTCAACAGTCTGTTAAGCAAACAGAGGTGGTCTCTTTATTTTCGCCCAAACTTCTGTCTCCGACACGGAAATCGATTCTTCGCAAACACGACATAAGTCTGCCAAACTCCCTAGACCACCAAATGCAGCTCATGAAGACGCGTTTGCTGCGCCATATTTTAGGAGAATCAGGAATTTTGTACAGGTAATATTGTTGGGGGAAATTGCGACAATGCTCTGTTTCAACTTTGTATTGTGAATCATGTGAATTATGAAGAGAATAGTGAAATATTGATATAATCAGCATTCATAATTTTCCTTATTTTTCATTTCTTCATTAATTAATGTGTTTTTGTTTCTTACTTCTTCACTACTAAACTATATATATAGTAATTGATTGTCTGTTAACTCAATAAGTAGCGTAAACTTGATAAAGACTATAGCACCGTAGTCATGTATCACTGACCATGCATGTGGAAATGAAAAGTAGGAGAATCAGGAATACTGGACACTCAAATGTAGGAGAATCAGGAATACTGAAAACTCAAAAGTAGGAGAATCAGGAATACTGGACACACAAAAGTAGGACAAACAGGAATACTGGACACTCAAAAGTAGGAGAATCAGGAATACTGAACACTCAAAAGTAGGAGAATCAGGAATACTGAACACTCAAAAGTAGGAGAATCAGGAATACTGGACACTCAAAAGTATGAGAATCAGGAATACTGGACACTCAAAAGTAGGAGAATCAGGAATACTGGAGACACAAAAGTAGGATAAACAGGAATACTGGACACTCAAAAGTAGGATAATCAGGAATACTGAACACTCAAAAGTTAGGACGAATCAGGAAATAGTATAGACACTCAAAAGTTGGAGAATCAGGAATACTAAGGAATCACACAAAAGTAGGAGAATCAGGAATACTGCGACACTCAAAAGAAGAGGAGATCAGGAATAAACGGTGGGACACTCAAAAGTAGGAGAGATCAGGAATACTGAAAACTCAAAAGTAGGAGATCCCCTATCAGGAAAATACTAGACACTCAAAATAAAAAGTAGGAGAATCAGGAATATGGACACTCAAAAGGAAGAGAATCAGCAATACTGAACACTCAAAAGTAGGAGAATCATGGAAAATATTAGACACTCAAAAGTAGGAGAATCAGGAAATACTGAGGACACACAAAAGAAACTAGGAGACTAAAAATAGGAAATAATACTGGACACTCAAAAGTAGGAGAATCAGGGAATATCTGGAAAGACATCTAAAAGAAGGAGAATCAGGAATACTGAACACTCAAAAGTAGGAGAATCAGGAATATTAGACACTCAAAAGTAGGAGAATCAGGAATACTGGACACACAAAAGTAGGAGAATCAGGAATACTGGACACTCAAAAGTAGGAGAATCAGGAATACTGGACACTCAAAAGAAGGAGAATCAGGAATACTGAACACTCAAAAGTAGGAGAATCAGGAATATCAGGAATAGACACTCAAAAGAAGGAGAATCAGGAATACTGACACACTCAAAAGTAGGAGAATCAGGAATACTGACACTCAAAAGTAGGGAGAATGGAATTACGACACAAAAAAGTAGGAGAATCAGGAATACTGGACACTCAAAAGTAGAGAATCATGGAATCTGAACTCAAAATCAAAAGTAGGAGAATCAGGAATACTAGACACTCAAAAGTAGGAGAATCAGGAATACTGGACACTCAAAAGTAGGAGAATCAGGAATACTGGACACTCAAAAGAGAGGAGAATCAGGAATACGACTCAAAAGTAGGAGAATCAGATGGACACTCAAAAGTAGATCACTGGAAAAGTATCAGGAATACTGGACACCAAAAGTAGGAGAATCAGGAATACTGGACACTCAAAAGTAGGAGAATAAGGAATACTGGACACTCAAAAGAAGGAGAATCCGGAATACTGGACACTCAAAAGTAGGAGAATCAGGAATACTGTGACACTCAAAACCGTAGGAGAAGCAGGAGGAATACTGGGACACCTCAAAGTATCAGGAATACTGGACACCAAAAGAAGGAGAATCCGGAATACTGGACACTCAAAAGTAGGAGAATCAGGAATACTGGACACTCAAAAGTAGGAGAATCAGGAATACTGGACACTCAAAAGTATCAGGAATACTGGACACCAAAAGTAGGAGAATCAGGAATACTGGACACTCAAAAGTAGGAGAATCAGGAAGTAACCGATTCAGGCACAGTAAAATGAAAGGCAAACGTATCCAGGTAGTATACTGCAGAAAACGGTGTAACGTGACGTTGTTGTGATCACCAGCTGAATAACACCTTCTGTGGAACATCTTTAAGACGAACAATGGAGTATGCAATCATACATTTATTAATATGCATTCGATCGTATACTTTTAGTGGGTTTATTTGAAATTAACCTAGATCTCGGGTTGGCACCCGTGCCCAGACTATCAACCGGCACCCCAGGGTGACCCTGCGTGCGTCCGACCTTCTAACCAGCCCCAACCGATTGCATAGCCCTGGTGAGAGCACGCTGTACACTGACTAGAAATCCCCAACAGACGTTCTTATATATTCTGCGGATGACATTAAATGCTGTGACATCAGAATTATCTGGTTTCAAGCAGCTACAACGAGTATTATTTACCAACATGTCCGTCACACCGATATGAACCAGGCCATATCGGAGGCCATATCGGTACAACGGTGCGCGATTCTTTAACCCTCACTACGCTGGAGACTGCTGTTTTTCATTGTTGCCTTAATTCTTAACAACAAACGGTTTTGACAGCACATGAGAATCGTCTCCAGTGGAGACGATTCTCATGTGCTGTCAAAACCGGTTTTTGTGCATAGCCCTGGTGAGAGCACGTTGTACACTGACTAGACATCCCCAACAGACGCCCTTATATATTCTGTGGATGGCATTAAAGGTACATGCCCATTCAGTAGGCACAACATGTTCTTTATAGGAATTAAATAAGTGTATAAGTGTGTCACTATTCCACGAGTTCTAAAAGTTACGTGTATCCGCTATACAAATATAATCATTTTATAGTATTTATTTTGCTGATAGTGATGCGCGGTGGTATCAGGCTATTTTCATATGCAAATGAGGCATGACGTGTTTTAATTATTTATACTAATTAAATGCGTCACCTGAAAAAATAATCATTGCGCATGCAAAAATAAATACATATACTAAATAGCAATGTTCGTTAACATTTTAAGGAAACAGCTTTATCGCCCCTGATATCTGTGTGGGAATTTATGTCTGATATAAAATGTATAATAATGCCAATTAATACATGGGGTAATGGTAAATGAATGTTTATTTTGCCAAAAAATGTCTCAGATGATGTCTCTGATATAAAGAACATTTTGTGCCTACTGAGTGGGTATGTACCTTTAAATGCTGTGACATCAGAATTATCTGGTTTCAACCAGCTACAACGAGTATTATTTACCAACATGTCTGTCACACCGATATGAACCAGGCCATATCGGTACAACGGTGCGCGATTCTTTAACCCTCACTACGCTGGAGACGGAAATTGTCGTCTGCTGTTTTTCATGTTTGCCTTAATTCTTAACAAAAAAAAAAAACGGTTTGACAGCATATGAGAATCGTTTCCAGTGGAGGCGATTCTCATGTGCTGTCAAAACCGGTTTTTGTCGAGAGATATTGAAAATAAAACATTTCCAGCAGACGACAGAATTTAATTCAGCATAGTAAGGATTAATGAAAATTATATGCTTTCTAAAAGCGTATTTAGTGTGATCATGCAATAAGTAAATTGCTGCATGCATTTTGCGAGCCATGTATCATCGGTCGTTAGTATATATTTAAAAATATAATTAATTCTGGACACAATGACGTCACAAACCACGTGATCTCCTACCCTGATTCTGATAGTTTTCACCTCTGGTGATAATCTCTGTTCAATTCAATTCAATTCAAATCATGGACGTATATTTAGTCCGAATTACAGTGGAACCTCTCTAAACCGTACACCCTGGGAGGTTCCCAGGGTGTCCGGTTTATCGAGGTGTCACTGTACTATAACATACATGTATCTTATATACCATAGCGAATGGTAATTATGCAGGTATTTTATTTACAGTTCATAGTTCAATTGTTTATTTACGTACGGAAGCCCATTAGGGCCACTTCACTTTTTTTTAATTTCCATTTATTCAAGATGTTTTCTTTTCTTGAATTTTCAAGATCTTTTCTTGAATTTTCAAGAAAAGATCTTGAAAATTCATGAAAAGAACTTGAAAATTCAAGAAAATTCAAGAAAAGAACTTGAAAATTCAAGAAGACTTCTTGTTTTCAAGATGTTTTCTTGAATTTTCAAGTTCTTTTCTTGAATTTTCAAGATCATTTCTTTTGAATTTCAAGATCTTTTCTTGAATTTTCAAGAAAAGATCTTGAAAATTCAAGAAAAGAACTTGAACATTCAAGAAAACATCTCGAAAATTCAAGAAAAACATCTCGAAAATTCAAGAAAAGATAACAAAAAATGAAGTGACCCTAATGGGCTTCCGTATTTACGTCTCATCAACTGTACAAAATAAAAATACATGTACATAACAATAAAATTACCATTCCATAAGAATTATAAGAGGCGGCCTATTTAATGAGCAGCTGTTAATACATGAAATGTCACTGTTGTGTATGTTAGGTTGTACAGTTTATGAAACGTAAATCCATAAAATAAATAATGAAATAAAAAAAATAAAATAAATAGAATACATAAATAATACCCGTGGCTTAGCGGCTCGTCCGGCCTCTCTGTTCATTTCGGCCAGGTCACGTGCCAGTTCCGCCGGCGCTGCGGATTAAGTACAAACAATTCATTATTAAAGAACAACATTCACAGAAGTACAGGTATGATATTTCCAAATGAAGTCAATAAGTAGTCCGGTAAAATAGTCCCAATGATATTAGGCCACATACAGTTTGCTTGTAGGACCTGATCAACTGCCCGGGATCCGTTTCACTAAACTTCGTTTAGTTCGTAGGTGAAAAGCTAAAATTGACAATAAAGTTCGCATCAGCGGCCGACAGTTTTCGAGTTGTCCTTCGGATTCCACACACACTAAACAAACCAAATGTATTATACACCCCAGTAAACGCAACAGCCCATGGTTTTATTCCTTAAATATAAATGTAGGTTCGGCGCCATATAAAAACTGGAATATTAAATCAGCATATACCCGTACCACAGCAGTTACCGCATGTAAAACAAGATAAAGGGGGAGGGTGTGTATCTGTGCCCGGTTGGATCAGTCGGTAGAATACTGATAAAACAGATCCCGGATTCGATCCCTGGGCGAAGAGCGCATATATAGAGAATAGTAGGTTAGTGCCGTGAATGGGAAAAAATATCTGGCAAGGCTCAGGAAACGGGATGGGCGAGGCTCTGCCGAGCACATCCCGTTTCCGTGCCGCGCCAGATATTTTTTCCCATTCACGGCACTAACCTACTATTCTATTTATAATGTCAACACCTACAAATGGCTGTAAAATGCAAAATTAGTATTGACTGGATATCAAAAATGTTTCACGGCACCGTGTTTCACGGCACATACGCACTGTGTTGACAGGATATTCAATACACATTGTTGGAGAGGTTCCACTGCAAATTTCTACCCACTTTTATCAGGGAAGGCCTCTATCTCCTCCGGAACATCTGTAGTGTTAATCCTGTCCAGGCGGCCCAATGTGGGCTCTGTGGTAGTGCCCGCCCAGCCAGCCACGCCCGGGGCCCGCGGGGCCGGCGTCACGTGCACGTAGCTGCCTCCTGCCCGCATGTATGGGTCGCCGATATACCGCCCTGCAATGCACACACGAGTCGATAGTGGAAATGATTCTGAAGTGCTGTCAAACCATGTTTTTATTGAGAAATAAGGCAATATATAAAAACAGGCGACAATTGTTGTGTGTACACTGTAGCGGTCTAAGGGCTAATGAATCACATTGATGTGTGAGCAAATTTATAGAAATCTTCGTAAGAACATTTTTATCGGACGAAGTTTAGTGAAACGGGCCGCTGACCTCTCTTACCGAGAGAGGATTGAAATCAAGGGCCCGTTTCACTAAACTTCGTACGACTAAGACGTTCATAGCAGCAAAACTAAAATGTACAATATATTTCTTTTTAAAAACAAAGAAACAAAGAGACAACTATTGAAATATTTTTCATTCTACAATTCTTATTTTTCAACCAAAGTATATGATGTTACCACTCATTGGAACCGTCTCGATGAGACGGTTCCAATGAGTGGTAACAACATATATTTCTGGTTAGTAATAAATAAATAAGTCTCGATGTTTATTGACCTTTACCTGTAGGTGTAAACACAGGCATTCGGAGTGTTTCGGCTTTCATCGGTATAACTCTATATATATGAACAAGTCTTCTAACTTTGGTCGGACACGACCTCGTATCATAACAAAATAAAATGTTTAACATTTTAATTTTCTATGCGTTATATGTATTTCTGCAGGACAACGATAATTATCCAATGATCATATGAACTTGCCACTATTATTATTTCATTTGTTATGATACAAGGTTGTGTCCGACCTAGGAAAAACAGCTGTAATTCGATATTCTTTACATAATTATGTTCTAGCTATGGTATTTCAAAGTTTAGCAAGATAACACAAATTATCAAATGAACATGTGCACTTTCTGTCAAAATATTCACGTTAGCGTTAATAACATATTGGAATTGTTATGATACGAGGTCGTGTCTGACCAAAGTTAGAAGCCTTGTTCATATATACAGAGTTATACCGATGAAAGCCGAAACACGCCGAATGCATGTGGGTCTAAAATGGTAGCATTACAGACCCACGTTATTGGGTGAAATGAATTTACAAAAATCTTCGTACGAACATGTTTGTCGTACGAAGTTTAGTGAAACGGAGCCCAGTAACAGATCACTGTTGAGCGTCTGCCGTTCCTGATCATACCTGGGGCCCGTTTCACTAAACTTCGTACGACTAAATGTTCGTAAGTGCAAATTTAGGATCGTCTGTAAATTGCAATTGATGGATTTACATTTATTGAGCATATGCAGCCTATGCTGAATAAGTGTAAATCCAATAAGTGTTTACAAGAAACAATTGTTAATTTGAAATTAACAGACTATCATAATTTTGCACTTACGAACATTTTAGTCGTACGAAGTTTAGTGAAACGGCCCCCAGGTGACTTACCGGGAGAGGGCGTTGTTGTCGTGTAGCCGAGTTCTTCGTACTCGTAGACGTAGTCCGCGGGCGTCGTCAGCGGCTCCGTCTCACCAGGGGGCGCCTGTTTTGATATAAAAAAGCAAGCTGTCATCTATCATGTAAAAAGAATGGCTGGCCGGATATGCTCAGTAGGTAGAGCGTCGGACTTCGGATCGGGAGCCCCCGGGTTCGATTCCCATTTCGACCACTGCGAATGGTCGATTCGGCGTGTCCTTGAGCAAGACAACTTCATGCTAGCATAATCCTATCGGATTATTCCCGACATGCAAGGTCATCGAGCCAGTGCCGTCGTTAAATCAAAGCATTTACATTTACTATCAGGTAATGATAGAGCAGCCGAGGGGTAACACCGTCGGACTGCCACGCTGGCGACCCGGTTTCGATTCAGGGTTCAGTTCCCGGGCGTCAGTATTTCTGAGATACTTTGTATTTCCTGCTCTTCTAGTCCTTTCAGATGGGGACTTTAAAAGGTGGTCCCGTGTATCATATTTGAAGGAGAGTCTGGTCACGCAGAGAGGACTATTCTAATAAGAGCTAGGCCCCCTGGGTCCGGTTTTCTCTGTATCCACCTCCTTCCTTTCTCCCCTTCTTGAGAGACGACATGCAAGGTCATCGAGCCAGTGCCGTCCTTAAATCCAAGCATTTACGTTTATCAGGCAATGAGTGTTGCACTGACAACAGACATGTACATACAAGGTGACTATAACCTATTTATATATGTAATATGTGTATATGTTTTTATCCCGTCAACATAGTGCATATGTGCCGTGAAACATGGTGCAATGAAACATTTTTGATATCCTGTCAATACGACCTAATCACTGCGTATGAATATGTGCGGTGACTGGGGATATTTATTTTTGCATTTTAAAGCCATTTGTAGGTGTTGACCGGATAAATAGAATAGTAGGTTAGTGCCGTGAATGGGAAAACATATCTGGCGCGGCACGGAAACGGGATGTGATCGACAGAGCCTCGCCCATCCCGTTTCCTGAGCCTTGCCAGGTATTTTTTCCCATTCACGGACCTAACCTACTATTCTCTATCTATTTTCCTTATTTCTGAACCAAAGTATATGTTGTGACCACTCATTTGAACCGTCTCGGCGAGACGGTTCAAATGGTGGTCACTACATATACTTCTGATGAGAAATAAAGAAATTATTGAGCCTTGCCAGATATTTTTTCCCATTCACGGACCTAACCTACTATTCTCTATATATCTTCAATCAAACCACTTTACACAGGGTCATGATGAAAACACGTTTCTATCTTAATCCGGATATGCCCATTTAAAAGTCCTCCAATATTGACTGAAGGGATTCCGGCCTCCATCCAGTATTGCTGGCCTTTTAAACGTGCATACCTCGGTAAATTCATAAAAATAAATAAAAATAAATACAATATAGGGTTAACTGTATTGTAATTTTGAAATTTGCGGCGTATATCAGAAAATGATAGGTCGGAAAATCTGTTTAATGGCGACGCGCTAGCGGAGCCTATAAACATGTTTTCAACCTATCATTTTCTGATATACGCCGCAAATTTCAAAATTACAATGCGGTTAACCTATTTCTAATGCACTCCTGTACTACTGGCGTAGGAATACATATTGAAATAATTTGCGACCGTTCATCAACAATGATATACCTGTAATGTATGACCATCAGCCAATCAGATTGCGTGATATTTATACAGCGCATTAGAAATATCGTCTATTCCTGTAATATGGTCCAGTTTAACACAACTAGGTACATGTATGCAACATACCGTGGTTCCTATCTTTCTATTCAGCCCGGAATGGTATCCTGTACGTGTATGTTTTATCCGCGTCGCAACTGATGATTTCCTTGACGCCTTGACATTCGCCGAGACTCCCACATTATGCTCTCTGTGTATAACTCTATGACTAGTGTCTGGTTGGTGTGGAATTCTGTCAATGCTGTGTCGCCCAGGTGCCGAGTTAATAGGTGGTTTAGACGCAATGATATTTAGTTTTGCATGCTCCGCGTTAACAGGTTTAGCAGGGGCGATAACAGTTGGTTGTCTATGTACAGTGTTATTATGTTGGCCAGGTGCAATACCATGCTGCTGTACTGCTACAATGTTAATAGGCGGTCCCGGTGCTACAGTGTCTGGACGTCCGTGTATGACGTTAATAGGTTGTTCAGGTTTAATAGCATCTGGTCGGCCCTGTATGACGGTAATTGGTTGTTCATTCGCATTACTATTTTGTTCTGTTGCAATGGCATTATTTGGTAAATTCGGTACAACCTTATTTGGCTCCCTCGATATGAGGCTATTGTTCGGTTCAGTTGACATATTTTCTACAGTATTGTTTAGTTGTCCTTGTACCAGGTTTGTATACAATTCTGTTTCACTGTTTATCGGCTGTCCCGGTTGGCTATTTGTGGCGTCATGAACTCCTGAAGTCGCCGATGAAGTCGCCGCAGGAGCAGAGGCACCAGCTACAGGTGCCTGTTATGACAGAGGAATACACACATCATGACTAGAAACTCACGCTTGTCCACGAGCGCAAATGCACACATCTCCCTGCCTAGTTGCGAACAGTTACTCTTACATCTACAAAGATGTGTCATGCACAAACATGATAATTCTCATATAACTCGGGATTAGTTGCGAACAGTAACTGTTGCAGTCTACTCCCGTACGTACAGTACGTACGTACGGGAGTAGACTGCAACAGTTACTGTTCGCAACTAATCCCGAGGCATATGAGAATTATCATGTTTGTGCATGACACATCTTTCAGTCATCGTCTCGGTATGCATAGAATGTCAAGAAACCATTCCAAAGGGTTTTTAATATGTGAACCGAATGCAGAATTGCCATGTGAAACAACGAATGGAGATACATCCGTATTTTTTAACCATTTCACCCCTAGGCAACTGTAATGGATGTTAATATGTTCATTTTGCAGCCGATCTAATTGTCACAAAATGGTTTTCAGACTAGTCCATTTATGAAAAGGGGGTATTTTTTGTGCTAAACAATATGAAAATTACTTTCAAATAGTGCAGATCCTGATGAGACGGCTCGTTACGAGCCGGCTCATATGAATCTGCACGGTTTGCATAAACCGCTATAACGGGTTTTCGGGTTCAAAGGGTTAAATTGGGAGATGTAATTATTGCGCCGTGGTCCAATTTTAAATTTCGTGAATACATGTACAGTGCAACCTCTCTACGACAGCCACCCATGGGAAGACGCAAAACTGGCTGTTGTGGAGAGGTGGCTGTTGTAGGGAGGTTAATGCTAAATTAAATGTTGTCGTCCGCTGTTTATTTAGTTTCTTCGATAATTACCATCAAAACATGCTTTGGCAACATTTTAGAATCATTTCCAATGCTGTCAAAACATGTTTTTATTGAGAAAGAAGGCATAAGCAACAGCAGACGACACGTTTCGTGCTCAACAGTCTAAGGGTTAGACTCAGAGGAAATCATCCATTTGGGATATAAAATAGCGGCCGCTATAGAGAGGGTGTTGTTGTAGAGAGATGGCCGTTCGGGGAGGTTCGACTGTACATTTACATTGATTTGAACAATATTTCAGTTCATTTCACCATACAGATGAACATGCATTCATATTAATTTTAACGCCATATTTGGTTATTTACATTTTTGAAACTATCATAATATTCAGCGTAAATATAAGTAATACACCATGGGCTGTTTCGTTTACTGGGGTGTACAATACATTTGACTCCACGCACTTTAAACAGACCAAATGTATTACGTACCCCAGTATACGCAACAGCCCATGGTTTTATTCCTTAAATATTTACACTGTCCATAAATAAATAATGGAAGCACACATTCAACGCATTGCACCTTGACATGACTATGATTGGGTCCATGCAAAGCCGTCATGTTATTATAGGAATGAATGGCCTTTTTGTTGAATTTATCGGGGTATAAACTTGGAAAAGTCGCGGGAATACTGGACGAAGGCCGGAAGGCCTCGTCCAGTATTCCCGCGACTTTTCCAAGTTTATATCCCCGATAAATTCAACAAAAAGGCCATTCATTCCTTATAATTCTGTTTAAAGTTTGCGAGGAGTCCTTCAGGCTCCACGTCCTTTGGACTCCACACACTTTAAACATACCAACTGCATTATTAACCCCAGTAAACGCAACAGCCCATGGTTTTATTCCTTAAGTACAAACCTTTGACGTGTGTTGCCCTATTTTGGTCAGATTTAATGAGCCAGTTCCACTCGCTGGTTTCTGTGAGTCATTCCCACTCGCCGGTTTTCGTAAGTCCGAGCCTGCTATTGCGGCGGTGCGGTCCATCTTTTTGTCCTTCACGACGAACTTTGGATTCCGTATTAGTATATAGCTGGTTTTCCCGTCCTTGAATCTGATGTAGAGGTTATGTATGGAAGCCAAACTGCATAATAATTCCTTAACCCGTGGTTTGCAGCTTAAACCCTAGTTTAGGCTCCTCAAACCCGAGTTTGGACTCCTGAAACCTTGGTTTGGGCTCATCAAACCCTACTTTAGGCTCCTCAAACCCTAGTTTCGGCTCTGGGTTTGCACAATCATTCCCTAAATGACTTGTTGAAAGTATGATTCCCATAAATGTCCTAAACCCATGTTTGAGTGTCAAATAGGGGTTCAATATAGGAATGAATGGCCTTTTTGTGGAATTTATCGGGGCATAAACTTGGAAAAGTCGCGGGAATACTGGACGAAGGCCGGAATTATGTGCTGGAATTATGAAATTATTGTGAATTTGGCACTGAAACTACCAGTTGGGCAGCCTAAACTAGGGTTTAATCTCCAAACCATGGATTAGGCTAGTTTCAAGAAGCAGTCTGCTGCCAAGTGCACACTAATTGCCCAAACTATGGTTTAAGATTGGCAGTTTTAGCCCAAACTAGGGTTAGAGGAGCGTATTAAACTAGGATTTAAGTTCCCAACAATGGTTTAGGGATTTATTGTGCAGTGAGAAATTACGCAGATGTCCAAATGTGAACCTTTGGACATCTGCGTAATTTCATGAAACACGTTTTTAAATAAATAATAGTTATAGTTCATATAGTGAATTTTTAATAAATTAATTTCGTAGCTCCGCCCCTAAACGTGATTTCGAATCGCTATACTAGCATGTGATTGGCGGTGTGACACGAAGTGAGCGCGTGTGTGGGCGGTAATATGCTTTGCGTCTCGTGAACTGATGACAACAAGGCTTAACATCAGTTCTAAATATAGTGGCTAAACATTTAAGGATTATTTTAATATTGGCAAATGTGTCACAATATGCGATTAATTGAGACGAAATGCTGTTCTTTCATTGGTCGAGAAACTAGGGCAAAAAATAAGTAAGTTTTTTAGACTGTATATGGTAAGAAATGTGCATTGCCATTTGCAATCAATGCCAGCGTAGCGAAGCATATTTCCGGAAGTACCGATATTTGACCGTGATATTTGCTGTTTAGGCAGGTGCGCATAGGAATATAGATACCGGAACTAGCGATATCCCACCGGAAATTGTTTATTTTCCCCGATAAGAACGTAACTATGTTGATTTTTTATTTGCATCGTATATATATGTATTTCATGATTAGGTGCATTATACAATACTTACTTCACCGGCATCAAAGCGTACTTTTGCATTTCCCGGATAATATTCTCCATAATCGATAGATGACGGCGCTTAAATCGACGCAACTTCCGGCTGTGATGTTGTTTCCCAGATGTGTTTATAATCACGTGATCGGTATCCATAGTTACTTCGGGTTTCACGTGTTGCTTCGATATGTTGACGTCTGTGTCGTGCACGTAACTCTGCAAATGAGGAGAAAGTATGCAATGTGTATATATATTATTATGTTGCTCTAGTTGTATGGTAGTGACGCCAGTTTTCGGGGTAGTCGGAGATTTCTGGGTATTCACATATTATTTTGTAATTTATTATACGGTTATCTGTATTGTAATATAGGGGTAACTGTATTGTAAGATTGTAATATAGGGTTATCTGTATTGTAATTTTCAAATTTGCGGCGTATATCAGAAATTGATAGGTCGGAAAATCTGTTTAATGTTTTCCGACCTATCATTTTCTGATATACGCCGCAAATTTCAAAATTACAATGCGGTTAACCTTTTCTAAAGCACTCCTTTACTACTGGCGTAGGAATACATATTGAAATAATTTGCGACCGTTCATCAATAATGATATACCTGTAATGTATGACCATCAGCCAATCAGATTGCGTGATATTTATAGAGTGCATTAGAAAGACAAATGTACAACAGCGATTAAAATAAACATGACTTATCTACATTAAGTATTTTAAAATGCCACTAAATGCAGTATTTGGATTAAAACCAGGTAAATTTTGCCATTTAGGCCATTCTGTTCACGAACCTACCGTGAGTTTCTGCGTCCACCATTAATCTGCTCTTTAATATTGTTGAAATCATGAACAATAGAAACGTTTCGAGTTTTCTTTCACTGTGCCTCATTTATCTGTGAGATGATCAACAACCAATTAAAACTCTGGCCGAATTAGCAAATTTATTGAAACTTTCGGAACATACCCCGAAAACTCCAACAACAAGTCAAGATTCAAGATGGCTGAATCCTGTGTTGCTAAACGCGCTAACGCGAATTTTAATCTAACAACAATCTTATTTTGAAGGCAAGGAACATTGGAAGAAATGTTTATCATTGGATTGCACTGACAATTTAATTTATATGTTTTATAACAATCGCTAGTGGATGAACTTGGTAATGCGCCGAAAATTAGACCCACATCGCTAAATGCAGACTACGCCTTGATACAAGCTTTTGAAAACTACTACAATGTTATCGTATGCTCGGCACAGGATAGCCCATTAACAAGGTGCATGATCACGTGGTTACAACAAGAACAACAACAATGGCTGAAAGTGTTGAAAGCGCGCCCACTCCAAAGTAAGTATTATTTGATATTTTCCTTAATAGGCAACGGATTTTGATGAAATATGGTCTTCATGAGCTGCATTTGGTGGTCCCGGGAGTTCGGTACATACGTATGTCGTGTTTGCAAAAACGACATAGTGTGGGTCAAATTACCGACACCACCAAATGCAGCTTAACAAGACGCGTTTGATGCGCCATATTTCATCAAAATCCGTTACATAATAAGGACAAAATAAAAGAAGGCCGGAGGGCTTTTGGAAGTTTCAGCACTTGTTGTTGTTGTTGTAGCCACGTGATCATACACCTTGATTAACCATGGCGGGAAGTTGTAGCGTTACAGTAGTACAGTGTAGCTATGACAAATCTCAACGTCTACAGGTTGCTCAATTGCGTTGTTTCTCGGGATTTCCGATTTGATAATTCAAATTGAATTGTGATTTTGTACCTAAGAAGAGGTTCGCTATCTCATGAAACATATGTACAAAATTCACGATATTTTCCATAAATGACGTCGCAAGTTGATGAAATATTCTTACCAGTCAACTAGCGACGTGAGATACATAAAATATCACAGTGTCTATAAATAGTTTTCATGAAAAATCGCACATGTCATTTGATCTAAAATCACAGGACTCTATATTGTGACCCGTTACGACAGAATCACTAAATCAGTCATTACACCGAATATGGACGTAAATATAGAGAATAGTAGGTACGTGCCGTGAATGGGAAAAATATCTGGCAAGGCTTAGGAAACGGGATGGGCGAGGCTCTGCCGAGCACATCCCGCTTCCGTGCCGCGCCAGATATTTTCAGTGCTGGGGCCCGTTTCACTAAACTTCGTACGACGAAAATGTTCGTAAGTGCAAATTTAGGATAGTCTGGCAATTACAATTGATGAATTTACATTTATTGAGCATATGCAGCCTATGCTCCATAAATGTAAATCCAATAATTGTTTACAAGAAAGCAATGCTAATGTGAAATTTACAGACTAATATAAATTGACTGTTACGAACATTTTAGTCCTACGAAGTTTAGTGAAACGGGCGCCAGACGCTGATCAGACTGTGCGGATGCACAGATGATCTGGATCTGCACCATTTATCCCGTCAACACAGTACGTATGTGCCGTGAAACACGATGCCGTGAAACATTTTTGATATCCAGTCAATACTCTTTTTTGCGTTTTACATCCATTTGTAGGTGTTGACAGGATAAATATAATAGTAGGTTAGTGCCGTGAATGGGAAAACATATCTGGCGCGGCACGGAAACGGGATGTGCTCGGCAGAGAGCCGAGCACATCCCGTTTCCGTGCCGCGCCAGATATGTTCTGCCGAGCACATCCCGTTTCCGTGCCGCGCCAGATATGTTTTCCCATTCACGGCACTAACCTACTATTCTCTATTTCTCCAGTCACAGCCACATATAGGCTATGCAACCCTGATACTACGATATGTTGCAGAATTATACAACACTATTTACACCTTTTATAAATTCATAATGCAAACGCCCATTCGATGTATTGCGTTTACATCCCAATACATTACATTAGACCCACGTGACGTCGCGCGGTGTTGTTGATTGGTTAAATTTCGCTTGACGTCATTAATTTCTACGAATTTGTCAATAACTGCACGCTATTGACCGGCAACGTCGCTGTTCCAGGAATTGCGACAAAATGACGTAAAACAAGATTAATCTTAATGTGAACGCTATATTTCGTTATTTACATTTATGAAACTATCAGAACATTCAGTGTAAATATAAATAATACAACCACGCACTTTAAACAGATAAATGTATTGTTCACCCCAGTAAACGCAACAGCTCATGGTTTTATTCGTTAAATACCGTAATAACCGTTTTATATCTTGCGTACTCAAGCACTTGTTCAGCAAACAGTGTCAGTGGTCTAGATAATAATCGGGCTTATTTTTTTTATACGCCCTGAACACCTTTTGCCCTAATTTGCTTTATTCATACCCTTTGTCGTGTCGGGTCACACATTTTTACCCATTTTCCGTATGTTAATGGGTCTTCCAAACAATATAACATTCATCTTTAATAATTATCATTATTTATATAAAGTAATACTTGTTTGTTCGCATATGACCCTCAATTAATTATGTCTTGTGTCGTGAAAGTTAATCTTCGCCTGACCGTATCCCACACACTATTTATCACTCGTAGATGAGAAAAGGAATACGTACAACGCTCCAGATAAGGAATTAGTAATTGAGTATTTTCACTCCATCATTTCTGAAGCAATTGGGTATTTTAATACTTTAATTGGGTGAAATAAAATCACATTACTGTTTACACATCAACAGACAGCAATTATTGAATAGTTTGCTTCCAAATGAAAACATGTCTTGGAATTTCATTAGAATTGTCTCATTGGAGACAATTCTAATGACATACCAGGATGTGTTTTCATGGAAAATAATAAAAATATGCTATATTTGTGGTCTGCTTATTGTTTTCTGTAGCATGATAAAGGTACCACAAATTTGTTATTGCTTTTTGATACTCGCCAATTGATTTCAATTGGGTTTTTGGCAATTTTAATTGGCAAATACGCAGCTTATCTGGAGTTCTGTACGTATTCGGACATGATTTATCATAATTCTAGTTTGAGTTTATTTATTTATTTACGTCTCATGAACTGAACAAAATCGCATACAGAACAATTACACAATGTACATGCACAGTTGCCACTTAATGTAGAATTATAAGAGACGACTCACTTCTACTCATCACAATACCTACCGTTTAAACGTATTATATGTACATTTCTAATGTTGACAATTAACATAATTTATGTACACGGTTCTAAAACATCAGAAGAGGATATAAGACATTCGATATTTTACATACGTATTGCAATACTTGTTGCGTAATATGGAGCTACACGCATACACACTCCGGACGATATATGGTGTCACAGAAAAGTGGGCCGTTTCACTAAACTTCGTACGACTAAAATGTTCGTAACTGCAAAAGTATGATAGTCTGTAAATTTCACATTAGCAACGTTTTCGTGCACACCATTATTGGATTCACATGTATTGAGCATATGATGCATATGCTCAATAAAAGTAAATCCATCAATTGAAATTTCCAGATGATCCTAAATTTGCACTTACGAATATTTTTGTCGTACGAAGTTTAGTGAAACGGGGCCCTGCTGCGCCCCAATCGACACATTTCACAGGATCGGAATTAACTGCGATGGTGCCATTCTACAAAACGTCTGTGACACGGGGCTCATGTGGATATATGAATGAACTCCACATTCGCATCAAATTAAAGTGGAACCTCTATAGACCGGAAACATTGTTCTTTATGTCTGATTAAGTTGAATGGGTTCACAGTGTAGTAGATCCCATTATAGTGACTGTTCATGACTGCAAATCACAGCAATGTGCCAGGGTGTCGGTTTAGGGAGGTACCACTGTAATACGGTTTTCTACTATACTTGGCAAGTATATAGAGAATAGTAGGTTAGTGCCGTGAATGGGAAAAAATATCCGGCAAGGCTGAATAATTTCTTTATTTCTCATCAGAAGTATATGTTGTGACCACTCATTTGAACCGTCTCGCCGAGACGGTTCAAATGAGTGGTCACAACATATACTTTGGTTAAGAAATAAAGAAAATAGGTAGAGATTAGTAGGTTAGTGCAGTGAATGGGAAAAAATATCTGGCAAGGCTCAGGAAACGGGATGGGCGAGGCTCTGTCGAGCACATCCCGTTTCCGTGCCGCGCCAGATATTTTTTCCCATTCACGGCACTAACCTACTATTCTATTTATCCCGTCAACACCTACAAATGGCTGTAAAATGCCAAAAAATAGTATTGACTGGATATCAAAAATGTTTCAAGGCACCGTGTTTCACGGCACATACGCACTGTGTTGACGGGATAAAACAACTTCCTGTCCTTTGTAAAACTGCATACACATGTACTACCAAAGGTGAG
The DNA here is from genome assembly GCA_029237695.1 of Conchocele bisecta. Classification (NCBI taxonomy): domain Eukaryota; kingdom Metazoa; phylum Mollusca; class Bivalvia; order Lucinida; family Thyasiridae; genus Conchocele; species Conchocele bisecta. The sequence goes on along the minus strand of CM055275.1, from coordinate 10,227,537 downwards.
ATAATTCTGACAATTGCAGTAATTTTAACGAGTCACGGACGCTTCTAATGACGTTTAAAACATGATGACGTCAACGTCAAGACATCATTGCTTTGTCGCGCCAAGACGGACGTCATTACGGACATCTCTAACAGAACGTCGCCGCATTATACGAATACGTAATTAGGGTGATGCGGCCAGCCAATCAAATTCGCTTCAGGTGTTATTACAGGTGTGTCATAACACATTTATGAAATGGGTTATTTCATGTGATAAATGTATTTTTAAATAATGTTGAACATTTCACAGTAATTGTTATGTTGGTTGACTACCGTATATACAGAAATCTCGTTAATACAGTGGAACGTCGCTAAACCGAACAACCTTGCGACATCGATGTGTTCAGTTGTGACCGATTTCACTGTCAAATATCGCTGATGTTTATCAGTGTTCGTGATTGCAATGAACACATGCATGTGTTTCAGAGCTCTTACCACGGAATTGTAGTGGAACATCTCTAAACCGGACAACCTGGGGACCTCACAGGGTGTCCGGTTTAGAGAGGTTCCACTGTATATATTGGAGGTTATTGAGACTGTGAGGTTGAGATTGATTATCTTGGATAGTGTTTAGATATATTATATATTAACTAAATCTGTTTCTAAATCCAGGATCACGTGACATTTAGTTACTTGTATGTACTATTAATTAACTCTTGTCTCCTTCACATACCTATGATAATGTGGCCATATTAATGTTTTTCCTTGTCCACGTATTAACTGGGTTCTGCGATTATCTCCCTTATAGGAATGAATGGCCTTTTTGAGGAATTTATCGAGGTATAAACTTGGAAAAGTCGTGGGAATACTGGACGATGGCCGGAAGGCCTCGTCCAGTATTCCCGCGACTTTTCCAAGTGTATATCCCCGATAAATTCCACAAAAAGGCCATTCATTCCTTATAATTCCAGCATTTGAAATAAATTCATCAAGAAAATGTGTTTATTTTCCGTTTTCTTAAGAATTATTTTAACTGCGCCTGACGGTTACGGAAAGTAGTTCGGCATGGAGTTTACTGGGATATAAATTTTGGACAGAGACTTGCTACGGACCAATCAAATGTTAGGTAATTGTGTAAATATTTTTGTGCTGGAATTATTGCCGTATAACCGTTGATGATGGGTTTGAAAATCTGGAATTATTTCCGTAAGTGACGTCAGAAACTGATGCAAAATTCACAGCTCATCAGCATGAGCTCTGGAATTTGCATCAACTCTTGACGTCATTTACGGAAATTATTGCATTATTTTGAAATGAATATCGGTGAAATACGGCGATCCGATAAGGGAGGTACATGTAACAAACAATACATGCCCGGATGGTCAGATAATATGAGCGTAACTCAGGTGTTATCTCCCTTATCGGACCATCTGGAACAAATTCTTTTCGACAGATTATAAAGTATGATCATTGCACATCAACAAATAAATACAGAGAATAAATAGTAATGTCCGTTAAAATATTAAGGAAACACGGTTATCGCCCGTGATAACTCGCGTGCTATAGCCAGATTGTTCTTCCTACGATACGTTTCAGGCGCGGATCCAGGGTTTCGGATTAGGGGATTAGAGGAGGGGGGACTTCTTAACTGAAATAGTTTACTATATTATCGAACGAGCCTATTTCACCAAAATTGCAAAGTATGCTTATCTAGCAAAGTATACTTTGAGGGAGTAATCATTTATTTTTCCCAAAATGCATTAGTTCATATAGAACTAACCACTGCACATATTTGATGATTAAAAGTATGCAGAATTATTATACTGAATTTATTACATTATCACAGCCAAAATGGCTGTGATAATGTAATAAATTCAGTATACTAAAAATTAATAAATTTATCCTAAAAGTGAAAATTTCTCCCTCAAAGTTAGTATACTTTGCTAGAAAGGTATACTTTGCAATGTTGGTGAAATAGGCTACTGGAGACTTCTAGGGGGTGCGGTATCTTTTTGATATCTACATCCCATTTCCTGCGTTCTGGCGCAGTTTAGAGCAACACAAATCTTTACTCGTCGATTTTTTTTGGGTGGGGAGGGGGGTGGTGGACGCCCCCACCACCCTAAATTTCGTTTACTAATTATAGTTGCTATGGTAACTATTGTTTCTTTGATAACTACTGTGTTCACAGGCCAACTCATTACCGTCCAGGTAAATATATCATGGCGGTTAATTTATAATTTATGGCGGGTCAACTGATGTCATGACTGCCTTATTAATGGGCGGTATATATGGTTGTATTATGACGGCGATATAAATACTGATTTAATAAACATGACAGCTCACTGGGAATGATTGACCTATCGCGAGTACCGAAGAAAGGGGCTTATGTCTTTTGCGACCATCGTCGCTCATGATCAGCCTGAGCTATCGCGCAGGTTGATCAAGAGCTACGCGGTTGCAATAGTCAGTAATCCTAGGGAGCCCCGCAGGGGACATGTTTTTTTTTAAAAATTAATTCGTTCCCTCGTTCCCTCGAATTAACAATTCGTTCCCTCGAATAAACAATTCGTTCCCTCGAATTAACAATTTGTTCCCACGAAATGACAATTCGTTCCCTCAATTTAATTAATTTAATTCGTTCCCATGAAATAACTATTCGTTCCCTCAATTTAACAATTCGTTCCCTCGAATTAACAACTCGTTCCCACGATATAGCAATTCGTGCACACGAATTAACAATTCGTTCCCGTGGGAACGAATTGTTATTTCGTGGGAACGAATTGTTAAATTGAGGGAACGAATTGTTATTTCGTGGGAACGAATTGTTAATTCGTGGGAACGAATTGTTAAAATTGAGCGAACGAATAGTTACTTCGTGGGAACGAATTGTTAAATTGAGGGAACGAATATTTATTTCGTGGGAACGAATTAATAAAAAAAGCTGGGCTCCGTAGTAATGCATTACACAGAGGTCTGACGATTTAACATGATATTTATTAAGCGAGTTTACTGATTTCATAAGAAACGAGGCTTTACCGAGTTTCTTATTAAAGGTACATGTCCACTCAGTAGGCACACCATATTCTTTATAGGAATTAAATAAGTGTATAATTGTGTCACTATTGCACCAGTTCTAAAAATTACGAGTGCTCGCTATACAGATATAATCATTTAGTTTTATTTATTTTACTGATAGTGACGCGCGTGTATCAGGCATCTAGGTTCAACAAATTTCAGGGGGGTGCGTCAGAGGCGAGCCCCATGTAGTGGCGCGAGTACGCTAGGGGGGTACCCCCTAGCGTACTCGCGCCACTACATGGGGCTCGCCCCTGACGCACCCCCCTGACGCACCCCCCAATGGAAAATCCTGCGTACGGCCTGAGTGGGCATGTATATTTAAAACCGTCAACGAGCTTAAAGGTGCATGCCCACTCAGTAGGCACAAACTGTTCTTTATATAACAGACATCATCTGAGACATGTTCTGGCCATTCTGTAACCGTTACGCCACGTGTTGATTGGCATTATTAAACATTTTATGTCAGATAATTCCCACACTGTTATCAGGGGCGATAACCGTGTTTCTCTAAACTGTTAAAGGACATTATTATTTTATTCTCTGCATTTATTTTTGATGTGCAATGATCATACTATATAATCCGTCGAAAATACTATTTGTTCAGGTGAACCATTTAATTAGTATTAATATCATGCCTCATTTGCATATTAAAATAGCCGGATATTAGTAAAAGCAATATTAGTAAATGATTATATCTATATAGTGGGCACTAGTAATTGTTAGAACTGGTAGAATAGTGAAACAATTATACACTTATTTAATTCCTATAAAGAACAGTTTGTGCCTACTGAGTGGGCATGTACCTTATACTATAAATAGTAAATACGCACGAATGCTTCCGGGTATGGAACGTATTCGAGCCAATTCCCACACTTAAATATAAGCCGAATGATTAATGCTGATTGCAGGTTGATTAGGGGCTATGCAGTTCGCAATACAGTCAATAATGAACTACATGTATAAATAAGACCTTACTAGCTTAGATAATCTCAGCTATACGGATGACTTTTACTATTTCATCTGTCCTTTATATTACAAGCACCTTGTAGCGTGCGGTGTATAACGGGAATAAAAGGACAATCCATGTCAAAGTAGGTATATTTACATGTTTATTATTGGTCTGTGCACGTTTTTAAACAGAACTCGCAGTTCTGTTTAAAAACGTGCACAGACCAATAACAAACATGTAAATATACCTACTTTGACATGGATTGTCCTTTTATTCCCGTTTTATTCGCTAAACGCGATGACAGAATGCGCTGTTATTGTGACCATGTGTTATAATGGCCGGTTCTCAGCTATAATCACGATAAGGATACAGATACTATAAAACAGAGATGAAATAGTAAAATTCATCCGTTTAGCCGAGCTTATCTAAACCAGCATCTTAGATGAGTGATGATTTGATATGATATTTAGTAAGCGAACTTATTGGCTTTATACGAAACTCGGCATAGCAGATTTTCGTGTGAGATAAGTCTTCGAGTTTAATTAACATATGCACCATATTAAATCAGTACAAATGTTAGATTCTACTTACTGCATAAGCACAAATTATTCATTGAAGCCGTACTGATCATCTAACTTGGCTTCAGAAGTTCTGTAGCGGGTTTATTTACATATGAGATGTGTATGCCATGTGATTTTTTTTAACTTTGGACATCTGCGTAATTTCATGACATACGTTTACTAAATGTGCAAAACGTTTGCAAAATTTACAATATTTTCCGTAAATGGCGTCAAAAGTTTAAGAAATTTTCAGAGTACATGCGGAATTATATTATGTACCAACTTTTGACTTTATTTATGACAAATATTGTAAATTTTGTAAACGTTTTGCACATTTAGTCTATCTTGAGACAAGAGTGTAATAAATACCTGCATTTGAAAACTGGTCAGGAAAGGTCTACAGTAAATCTGTAAATGTCACACTAATGATTTAGATGAACCATATCCTGGGAAAGTTTATAGTTCCGCGTAGTGATATATATCATAGTGGACGTGTTACACCTGTCGCTTGTCCGTCACAGTGACAAAACAGGACGTATTGTAGTTTAAACCGGTGTAGCTCCTGTAGCCTATTTCACCAACATTGCAATGTATACTTTTCTAGCAAAGTATACTTTGAGGGAGAAATTTTCAATTTAAGGATAAATTTATTAATTTTTATTATACTGAATTTATTACATTATCACAGCCATTTTGGCTGTGATAATGTAATAAATTCAGTATAATAATTCTGCATACTTTTAATCATCAAATATATGCAATCATTAGTTCTATATGAAATAATGCATTTTGGGAAAAATAAATGATTACTCCCTCAAAGTATACTTTGCTAGATAAGTATATTTTGCAATTTTGATGAGTTCGGCCACTGGTCAGCTAGCTGACTCCTGCAGCATATATATTAACTATCTAAATGTTGATCCACATATTATATGGCGAACAATGTATGCCCGCATCTACGGAGCCCCGCAGGGGACATGGATTTTTTTTATTAATTCGTTCTCAAGAAATAACTTGACAATTCGTTCCCTCAATTTAACAATTAGCTCCCTCGAATTAACAATTCGTTCCCACGAAATGACAATTCGTTCCCTCAATTTAACAATTCGTTCTCTGAATTGTTATTTCGTGGGAACGAATTGTTAAATTGAGGGAACGAATTGTTATTTTGTGGGAACGAATTAATAAAAATAAGAATTCTAGGTCCCCTGAGGGGCTACGTACGGATAAGAATTAAAAATTTAAAATTAATATTAAGAATTAAAAATCTGGAGATAACAAGTAGCCGATTTCACCAAAATTACAAAGTATACTTATCTAGCAAAGTATACTTTGAGGTAGTAATCATTTATTTTCCCCGAAATGCATTATGTTATATAGAACTAACGACTGCATATATTTGATGATTAAAAGTATGCAGAATTATTATACTGAATTTATTACATTATCACAGCCAAAATGGCTGTGATAATGTAATAAATTCAGTATAATAACAATTTATAAATTTATCTTTAAATTGAAAAGGCAATAAGCCGCTTTTTGTCTGGGATGATCATAATTGGTGTGACAAGATACAAACAATCCAGAAAGTACATTGTCATATATCATGTTATAGTATTTCTATGTTTATTATATGATTGGTGGAACGTGAAAACTATTTTATTTCCCGCCAAAACTATCGCCAGATACAACAATCTCTTTCTTCTTAATTGTATCGAGCAAAAAATCATAATTGTAAAATACTTTAAATAAAAATTAAACATTTTCACAGTGCAAAAAAAACAGCAGGTTATAAGAATACAGTGTTATACGTGTCTCCTAAGGGCATTATTGTGTTTCATTTTACACTGCTCAATTAATTAAATGAACGCAGACATAACATAAAATATGGCCACGATAATTAATATAATGGGTATGTATGAAAGTCACTTAGTACACCCAAGCATATGCATTTGTGCGTGTTGTAAGGGAATGTCAACCTTATTGTATGTCTGGGAAGTTGTCAAGCCGGGTTTCTAGCCCGTTTTGAGCGGGGTAGCATTTTCCGAATAATTTTTGGGACGCATTACACATCCTGCCCAGGGGCCCGTTTCACTAAACTTCGTGCGACTAAAATGTTCGTACATACAAATTTACGATCATCTGGAAATTTCAATTGATGGATTTACATTTATTGAGCATAGGCTGCATATGCAGCCTATGCTCAATAAATGTAAATCCAATAATTGTTTACAATAAAACATTTTTAATGTAAAATTTACAGACTATCATAATGTTGCACTTACGAACATTTTAGTACTACAAAGTTTAGTGAAGCGGGCCCCAGAGCTCCAGTCAAGATGCGTAATTTGACCAAATATTCAAGTATTTTTCTTAGTTCTTCACCAAAAAAGGTAAGATGCAAGTTCTTTAGAATCGTCTCAATGAGACGATTCTAAAGCACTCCCAACTTGCCAAATTTGGTGAAGAAATAACAAAATTGCCCCCAAAGTTTATCAAATTACGCACCTTAACTGGAGCTCTGGACACACAGTCCGAACACTACCGAGACCGAAGCTTAGTGAAACGGGCGCCAGGATCGGTACATCAGACTTCCCTCCGGATCCGACAGCGAACGGCAACACGGCTCGTCACGGGGTTCCAACACACAACAGGAATGTGTCTATCTACCAAAAAACGTGCGCAACAGGTTGCACGAAGACGGTATGAATGCTAGACATCCGGCCACGGGTCCAGTTCTTACACCGAAGGAGTCGGTTGGAATTGGCTCGTGAGCACCAATGCAGGACTGTAAATGACTTGTACTGTGTACTCGTCATGGAGAAATAAAATCATCATGTAAATTGGCCACGCGATTAATAAGAAACGCTACCATGCACGAATATGTTATATCCAATCTTGTCTGACGAAAAGCTGGTGATTTCTCACGCCTAAAGGGGTTATAGTACATGTAACTTTATAGAACATATATTCATCTGGCGACTTGAACAAAAGTCAGAGATGAACATCTCGAACAAACGAATATATTTAAAATATCCACCATCCCGCAAACCCCGTGTCTGAGAACCAACGTGTTTTATGGCACAATGTCAAGGTGTATGATCACGTGGTTACAACAATAACAACAATTACTGAAACTTCCAGCAGCGCCTCCGATTCAAGGTATGTATTCTGTTATATTTTCCTTATTATGTAAAGGATTTTGATGACATCTGGCGCACCAAATGCGTCTTGTTAAGCTGCATTTGGTGATCTCGGTACTTTGGCCCAAACTTCTGTCGTTTTTGCGAAGAATCGATTTACTGTAATATAATACCGACACGGAAATCGATTCTTCGCAAAAACGACATAAGTATGTGCAGACGTCCATAGACCGCCAAATGCAACTCATAAAGACGCGTTTGCTGCGCCAGATTTCATCAAAATCCGTTGCATATTAAGGAAACTATAAAAAATACTTACTTTGGAGTGGGTGCGCTTTAAACACTTCAGCCATTGTTATCACGTATTAATGCACCTTGGATGTGGGTGAGACAAAAGACGACGATGCGGTCAACAGGGTCATTCCAGGGTCATACCGGGGTCACGTTGATACAGTGGAACCTCTCTTTAGAGATGTTTCACTGTATTTCAGATGTAACAGCACGGAAATACATCTATCCAAGATAATCAATCTCAACCTCACAATCTCAATAACCTCCAATATATCCAGTGGAACCTCTCTAAACTGGACACCCTGGGAGGTCCCCAGGGTGTCCGGTTTAGAGATGTTCCACTGCAATTCCGTGGTAAGAGCTCTGAAATACATGCATGTGTGCATTGCAATCATGAACACTGATAAACATCAGCGATATTTGACAGTGAAATCTGTCATAATTTAAAGGTACATGCCCACTCAGTAGGCACAAACTGTTCTTTATAGGAATTAAATAAGTGTATAATTGTGTCCCTATTCCACCCGTTCTACAAATAACGAGTGCCCGAACATGTCTCAAATGATATCTCTGATATAAACATCATTTTGTGCCAACTGAGCGGGCATGTACCTTTAACACATCGATGTCGCCGCAAGATTATTCGGTTTAATGAGGTTCCATTGTATAATGCACTCGCTTCACCCGTACAACACAGGAAAGTGCATTTCCGGACATCTAGATTTCAAAATCTTTACGGGGGGCATGCACCCGGACTCCCCAAAATACGGGATCCGCCCCTGTGATTACGATCTATACTGCCCTCCCAAGTCAAACTGCAGTATCTGTTAAACTGCAGTATCTGCACTATGATGCTATGCTGACCCTGTGCAATCATCCCCACTTGGGGATGATTGCACAGGGTCAGCATAGCATCATGGTATGCAGTTTAACAGATACTGCAGTTTGACTTGGGAGGGCAGTATACACTCGTGATAGTTGTTTGTACGGAGCCCCGCAGGGGACATATATTGTTTTATATTAATTCGTTCCCACGAAATAACAATTCGTTCCCTCAATTTAACAATTCGTTCCCTCGATTTAACAATTCGTTCCCACGAAATGGAAATTCGTTCCCTCGAATTGACAACTCGTTCCCACGATATAACAATTCGTTCTCTCGATTTAACAATTCGTTCTCTCGATTTAACAATTCGTTCCCACGATATAACAATTCGTTCCCACGAATTAACAATTCGTTCCCTCGATTCAACAATTCGTTTCCACGATATAGAAATTCGTTCCCACGAATTAACAATTCGTTCCCGTGTGAACGAATTGTTATTTCGTGGGAACGAATTGTTAAATTGAGGGAACAAAAACAATAATTCTACGTCCCCTGTGGGCTCAGTATGTTTCACTGCTGGAATGGCGAATGCACAGTCAAATCTGGATCTACACGGCGGTCACCGAACCCGTCATGAGCCCCATTTCTCTAGCTACAATAATTCGCCTCCGATATGTTATCTACGGCTACAATTTGACTTATTCAAAAAATGAGAGCAACCGAATTGCATAACCAAACATGTTGATGTTATGTCAAAATTTAGTAAACTGTATATTGTATACATTTAAATAAATAATCTTTGATGTAGAACTAGTAAATTGCCAAACATAACAGAACAGGGAAATCATTTTCCCATGGAAGCCAACTTTTCTCTATATTATGAAGCTTTCAAATTTACAATATATACATGTAAATGTCAGATAAACACATTGACACGGCAACATAACCAATTTCTGCATGTGTATGTTCTTAATTAATAATTTATTGATACAGCTTGGGCAGTTTTATATCGATAACACGCCGGATAACCGATTGTTAATTTCACTCTTCCATGTGTTACAAGGGAGAAGGGGTTAAATTGCTACCCTCGTTAGAGGTATGGAGCGGGGTAGCTATTTTGTTTCTACATTTCTCCAGTCGCAGCCACATATTGCATTCGTCTTTCCAGCACCCCGATAACAAATTACATAAAAAGGAGATTTTATTCCGAGAAAATACTGTATATCTTGATACTTTCGTACATTAAGTAAGGTCTGCTACATTTAAATTTTGCGTACATGTATCCACTAATCAGCGTTGAAATAATTATGTCCCTTGGTTGATCGAATGCGAAAATATTATAAGATATGTAACCCTACCCCATCCACAATAAATAACAGTCCGCGAAACATTAAAACACATTGCATCGTACAGTGTGTTGATTTTATGTTAAATACAAAGTAGATGCATTAAAAACGTATCTCTATAACTACACAGTTGAATATAAACAATTTACCAATATCGATTTGAACCAAGTAAATGTGTACTTCCCAGAATCCAGGATGGCCGCCAAAATAAAATGAAGTAGTTGTGAGATATGCAATTTGAAGAGACCAAGAGCAAGAAATTAAAAATAAACGAATCAGCCTAAGCGAACTACGGCACGAGTACATAAGTAGGTTGTTGAAAATATGATAACGTGTCACAAAAAACACCGTCCACAATTGGCAGTATACAGCCCCCAATAAAAAATAACGCCGCAACAGATAAACAATATGAAAGCGACGAAAGATCCATAAAACAATTTCCCCAAAGTACCACTGATAAAACAACAGTTATATCAGTATATCGGGGGGGTGGGGGGGTGGGGGTGGGGTGGGGTGGGTGGGGGGGGGGGCTAAACACATCTATATCGGGGGGGGGTGGGGGGGGGGGGGTGGGGTGGGGTGGGGTGGGGGGAGGTGGGGCTAAACACATCAAATGACATACGAACGTGCAGCGACGTAATTGTATCAATAGTTATACTACATGCAGAAATATAGCCACACTCTATTAGAGCATATTGAAATGTGGACTTTTCCTGGCCCAGATGGCCGAAATGCGACTAATTTGATTCACTATGAGGGCTGTCTAATGATGATGTATCGTTCAAACTCAACGTATTTTCTTTTAATTAAGAACGCATTTGTTCAGAATCACTGTCCGATTCTTCAGATTGATGTATGTCTGCTTCATCAGTTTCTTCATCTAGTGAAGTAGGAGTCGGTACATCAATAATGGACCTGCGGATTTGATCGCCATCAAACCATTTCATCCGATAGCAACCATCTGCCAACACACAGGTGCTTCCTTCAGGGGTCCGGTCAACTGGATTCGGTTTGCTTCGCCGGCTTCTAACGTCTTCCTCACCCCGGGATGTGCATTGTTCACGTTTAATAAGTTGAGATGGTATCTGGTCATCCACCATGCATAATTTGGCCTGTTTGCAGCTAAGAAAATACTGCACATCTTCCATAAAGCATGAATGAAAATCGATAGATAGTTTGTTATACATGCCCTAACGAGGATGTAATATATACCCATTTGTTTCATATATATCATCCAATACCGAGCTGTGCTTCTTCCATGTTTGCCATCTAGAGTCGCCTGGATATACTCTTCATATTCCTTCATTAGCTGCAAATAATCATCTGTTGATTCAATCTGTGTCATTCGTTCAAGTGAAGGTTCGTTTCCCAACAGTGTGATGGTTTCGAGCATATGTTTTGATACTGTCCAGCTACTGTCGACGAAACGTTTGAAATGCAACAGTTGGAATGCGGCAGCTAGCAAAGGATGCAAACTTTGCTGAACCTGATGCAAGGACATCTGCCCCTGTCATATTTCGGGACCTCCAGAACCATCAATGAGATGCAGCAAAGTAAGCTAATAAAATGTGAAACGCTCCAAAACATATGAATATGTTGTCATATAGACGAGACTCAGCGGCTAGTATCTGTACAGCCAGTTTTGCAACAGCCAAATCATAGGTCACAACGGCGTATTTCTCGCCGCACTCGGCAGCAACTCGTCGTAATGTTTCGGCTACCACATCTAGACGTGTTGGTGGCATGTTTAGGTTTTCCATGTACGCATATATTTGCTGAGGTAGCCTGTAATCAAGCAATTCTACCCTGTCCACATTGATATATTTTCCTTCAGTACATCATTCATCAACCAATAATTCCAGCACAAAAATATTTACACAATTCCCTAACATTTGATTGGCTCGTAGCAAGTCTCTGTCCAAAATTTATATCCCACGCCGAACTACTTTCCGTAACCGTGAGGCGCAGTTAAAATAATTCTTAAGAAAACGGAAAATAAACACATTTTCTTGATGAATTTATTTCAAATGCTGGAATTATAAGGAATGAATGGCCTTTTTGTGGAATTTAACTGGGATATAAACTTGGAAAAGTCGCGGGAATACTGGACTAGGCCTTCCGGCCTTCGTCCAGTATTCCCGCGATTTTTCCAAGTTTATACCCCGATAAATTCCACAAAAAGGCCATTCATTCCTATAGAATCCATCACGCAATTTCACTTGTTGCATATTCATCGGATGTGGATGCTTTCTGTATATCATTGTACTCAAATAATGACATTTTTGGCTTCTAACTATATGGTTCAATACTTCTAGTTTCGACATCCTTTTGACAGTGGGTGTTTGTGTTTGGGTTACCCGCTTCGACTACTTCTGCCCTTTTGAACTGTTCATTCTCGCTCATTACATGTTGATAGCATATGCATACTGTATCGTGTAATGTTCCGCCACCCGAAAGTGTCTCTGCCTTCTCATCATAATTGTCCCATACTAAACTTGCGAACAGTCGACCATCTTAGTCATACCAACTGGGGTTGCCTGATGGCGACGAACTATTTCAGATGCCAGCTGTGTTTCTATGGTCTCTCTCAATTGTGTGATAACTTATTGAATGTCTAAACCTATTTAGAACTTCAATCACTTGTCCTCTTCCCGTCTGACATTTTTATCCCAAACCATATAAACACAGTTGTTTTCCAAACTAAACTTTACATCGTGTAACATTAAACCCAACATCATCAGCTGCGGAGTCTACTAGTCTACGAACACATTCATGCTCGACGTCATTTTCTGAGCGGGTATAGAGAACTTGCAAACACTTAGTTAAGAAGTCTTACAGTCTGATAGTTTATATTGATTCTAAATATCAACGGTTCCGGTAAATCATCTGGCGTCGTATAAATAGAGAATAGTAGGTTAGTGCCGTGAATGGGAAAAATATCTGGCAAGGCTCAGGAAACGGGATGGGCGAGGCTCTGCCGAGCACATCCCGTTTCCGTGCCGCGCCAGATATTTTTTCCCATTCACGGCACTAACCTACTATTCTATTTATCCCGTCAACACCTACGAATGGCTGTAAAATGCAAAAATAGTATTGACTGGATATCAAAAATGTTTCACGGCACCGTGTTTCACGGCACATACGCACTGTGTTGACGGGATAAATGAATGCTATTTCTCAGAAATAGTACTACATCCTTTATGTATTTGATGTCAAAATTTGATATTCGTATTGCTCTCTCGTTTGATAAGCTGTTGTGAAAAATTATAATACCAGCCTTGTTGCTTTGCTTGCACGTTTTCAATTGGCCAGGAAATACGGGCAACAATTGTTGACATAAATAGTGGGCCTTGTATCAAGTGTTTTCAGTTTTACGGTCATGCTTATATCATCTATGTATGGATACCAACTTCTCTTGTCCATACTTGTCTTGTTTACATTGGCGTTTAACATACTCTTAACAACTGTTACCTAATTTGGCTGGCAGCGTTTCATCACCGAGTGTTAAATTATAGCTGAATTACTAATATAGTATCCACTAGTTTCGACTTCAATGCTAATGGTTTACGCTTACCCGTGTACATCTTCATAACCTGGTTACAAAATAAGCACCTGGGCACAAACACTGAACTACCGTAGCTATCGCATGTTCAACTTGACTTCTTAACGTTTGAGAGTCGCTGGTTCCTTCCGCATCTCAACTCTGCTTTTGTATGGGAGTTGCAATGAAATCCTTGTATTAATAGCAAACTGTGTTGTCATAGTTGTCGGGGATATGTATATTGTAAAAGTTTGATGATTTTACTTTGAGGTGCCTGAACTTATCAGCATCCCTAACCTTTGTTCATGTGTTTTTGTCAAATGTTTTCAATTGTTCCGAAGATTTGACATCTGTATCAACGTTGATGTGGCAAATTGTGTTTCCATTGTAAGTTGCCAGCCCCGATACAGCAATGAAACATGTACAACCACACAATAAATACAGACAGACAGACAGACAGAGATACATGCAGGGACACTATAATAGACAAGGTGCGATACGCAAAACCAAGTTCAACGACAAATATACAAAGGTCAATATAATTTTGTTTTAATATCTTAATATACGTGTTTGCAATGGAAGAACGATAAAACCACTTCTGTTGCAGCAGTTCGCAATAAACGGCAAAGTTCGCTATGCTCGCGCATACATGTGATTCTAAGGCACCGAAAATAGAAAGCACGCATCTGATTGGTCAATTGTAATTACAGCCTATACAATATGAAAACTCACAGCATATAAAATCTCCGTTTTACCAGACGGTGAGTCTGTGTTTTACAACTTGACAGATTTATGTAACCCTACGCGCTCTTGCAAACAAAGGCCAACGGCGGGGAATCCAAGTATTTCCCAAATCATTTTCGGTACATTTTCGGTCAATCATTCTCCAATATTGAAGTGTGCAACCAAAAGCGGAAAAGAAATTCGACCAACGACTGACAAACATGACTTCAGGGTGGCCCTTCAACAAATTCCCCAAAAATATTACGCCACTCGCCCAAAAGGCAAAATACAGAAGAATTTACGAAAATGCTGAATGCAAACTCCATATGCCAGTACCAGCCTATACCTTTACGAACTCCAATGTGCGCATACATGACTATGCATAATAAACTGTATTGCAGATGGGTAATCACCTGAATTATTAACATTTCTTAAAATGAATAAAAGCAATTAACTGTTGCAACTACACATAGAAAAGCAATACAATTGTTAAAATAAACTTTAGAGTTGAATACATATCTTAGAAAATGTCCTGTTAATTTCAATTTGAAATGGGAATATTCTTCGGCGGAGTTACATTTCTTCAAATTAATTTGATGTGAGGCGGTTATCGATGACGACAACAACCTGCTGACGTATTGAAACGGATCACTGTTCGTGATATGCTACGACGTTGCGGAAAGTCGGGAGCACACTAGACACATTAGAATCATGCTTTGTTTTTCGATTTGGAGCGCTATGTGTGTTAAGTTTTATGTTCTGAGAATCAGTTTTACGGTCGCCGTAAAATTGATTCACTTACTTTGGTGCGTAACAACGATTCGCAGATAGTATTTTAACAACGGTAGCATTTATTTCTGACGAAACTATGTCTAAGATTAGCAAACACAACGTCATATTTTGTTTCTTCATATTTATATAGCTAACTCGTACCATTTCATATATGTTTCGCCATTTGGCGGCCATCTTGGATTTCTGAAAGGTCAACACTTTTTTTATTAAATAATCGAAGAGTATATTGCTATAATTATGCGCTTTGGGTGAAACTGCTTCCTATTATGTAAGGGAATAGCAACCCAGACACATACTGGTTCTAATATTCTGGCGGACTGCTATAAATTGTGGGTGGTGAAAGGGTACATAACTTAAACTATTTTGGCAATCAATCAACCCAGGGACATAATCTTTTCAACTCTGAATAATGGATACATATAGGCAAAATTTAAATGTAGGACAGCTTACTTAATATACGACAATGTCAAGATATTCAGTATTTTCTAGGAAGAAAATCTCATTTGTTTTTTTTTTTCGAATATTCTCATGATTTCCCATAATTTTCGATAATAATATACACATATTTTTGCATGAATATTATTCTGTGACATGAATTTAGTAAATTAACGCAAGTTTTATGGGCATATATCATGCATATTTAATTTTAGAGTCATTTTTGAGGTTCATGATTTTAGCGGAATTCTGGCGGCCATCTTGGATTTGCAAGAAAACGGCCCACCAGATCTTTGTAAGAAATTGATTTTCGAATTCAGCACAAAATTGTACATAAGAATCATTCATCAAACCTTTCGGGCTCAACATTGTAAATAAAAGTGACCCAGCCCTGGGACTAATACGTATGTATGTTTGCAGTCATGAATATACAAATTATGATTAAATAGTACGCTATAAATAGCGCCAGAACGTACGTGTAATTAAATATGCATGTCAAAACGTCACCCGAATCTGGTAGGATACAGTCAGATTGTACATATATCCGAGGTCACGAGGTTGTCACTGTCAAACTATTATCGTCACTATACTTGTTATTTCCCCGTCTATTTCGGACAGATATGGGAGGAGTTAGTCTAATTTTGGCAACCATTATTTCTGTCAAACGATCACAAGTATGTGCCAACAGTTAAGCCGTATTTCGTGGCCGTCACGCAAGGAGACTGTCGCTTTGCGTGACGCCCACAACATTCGGATTACCAGCAACCGGTACAAAAACATACATTATTGCATAAATGGGCGCTCGCAGCGCATTAAACATTTGAACCCGGTTTATGCAAACAGTGCAGATCCAGATGAGCCGGCTCGTAACGAACCGTCTCATCAGGATCTGCACTTTTTGAAAGTAATTTTCATATTTTTGAGAACAAAAAATACCCCATTTTCATAAATGGACTATTCTGAAAACCATTTTGTGACGGTTGGATTGGTTGCAAAGTTAACATATCAAAATCAATTCCAGTTACTTAGGGGTGAAAGGGTTAACACAGTATAATACAAATCATATTTCACTGTATGATGATATAAATAAAACCTAACACTTGTTATGAGTTAACCCTTTCAACCCTAAGGAACTGAATGGGCTGCGATATGTTAATTTTGCAACCAATCTAATCATCGCAAAATGATTTTCTAACTATTCCATTTATAAAAAGGGGTATTTGTTGTTCTCAAAAATATGAAAATTACTTTCAAACAGTGCAGATCCTGATGAGACGGCTCGTTACGAGCCGGCTCATCTGGTGGATCTGCACTGTTTGTATAAACCGACATAGCGGGCTTTCGGGTTCAAAGGGTTAATATTGACCGCTGGGTTGTTTCTATTTTCACCCACATAGGTACATACATATCGGATTCCCTATCTTGTTGCGTTCAACAAGATAGAAAATCTGATACTTACGTACCGATATCGGTGAACATTGAAACAACCCTAGTATCGTCATATGTCTTCAATTAAACCACACAATCAAATCCCATAAAAGGGATGAAAACAGATTTTAATGTTTTATAGAATTCCAAAAAATCCTGATATGTCCCTTTAACTGTCTAATAGCTGTCAGAGCGCATTGTCGTTATAGGTATAATGTCATACACAGTTCTTCCTCTGTTAAAGGTACATGTCCACTCAGTTGGCACAAAATGTTCTTTATATCAGAGACATCATCTGAGACGTTTTCTGGCAAAATAAACATTCATTCACCATTACCACGCGTATTGATTGACATTATTATACATTTATATCAGACGTACATTGCAACGCTGATATAAAATGTTAACGGACATATTACTATTTATTATCTGTATTTATCTTTTGATGTGCAATGATCATACATTATACTCTGTCGAAAATAATATTGTTTCAGGTGACGCATTTAATTAGAATAAATAATTAAAAAATATCATGCCTCATTTGCATATGAAAATAGCCTAATACCACCGCACGTCACTATCAGTAAAATAAATCTTACTAAATGATTATATATGTATAGCGGGCACTTGTAATTTGAACTGGTGGAATAGTGACACAATCATAGACTTATTTAATTCATACAAAGAACATGTTGGGCCTACTCAGTGGGCATGTACCTTTATTCTATTCAACCAGTTCTAAACATTACGAGTGCCCGCTATACAGATATAATCATTTAGTAATGCTTAAATGGTAGCAGGCTATTTTCATATGCAAATGAGACATGCACCTTTAAGCGTCCACGTGCGGGTAGGTTTTGAGAGTGGTTCAATGAAAAAACAAACAAACTGTGTATGCTATTTTACACTATTTACTGGTGAAGTAATATGACAATTGATTTGGGACTTGTCTAAGTTTTAAATCAGTTCATGAATTTACACTTAACAACTTGAATAAGAGTGGTTTCTTATTATTTAGCGGCAATTTAAATTTATGCTAAAAACTTCCTCAACCCTTTGCACACTGCAAAGGGTTGAGGAAGTTTTTAACATAAATTTAGCTTTGTTTTTTTCTCAAGGCTTTGGTTGTTTTTACCGGATACGTAAGTAGCTTTTGAACATCTGGGTGGACGCTTAACAGAGAAAAAAAAATTGGCATGGCCTTATTATGTTATAGTTGGAAGATTTGTTTGTGAAATCTGGTTCAATATTTATTTTATTGCGAAAAAAAAACAAGTTCCTCATGTTAAATCCTCATAGAAATGAAGATGTCTATGGGGATTTAACATGGTTGAACTTTATCTAATTTCCGAAATAGTGGACTCATTTTCAAAATGTAATTTTTGTTTTCTTAGTTAGATCATTTCCAAGCTATCAGATTTCTGTATCAATTTCCGTTTTTTTTTTCGATTCCTCCTACAGGTTCTCCATCTCGTTTAAATGGGTCATTAGAAAAATACATGTAGCCTAATAGGCGGGGCCAGGAATACCAGCATGTTAAATATTGGAATGAATAAAACCTTTGACTGTTGCGTTTACTGGAGTGTGAAAAACATTTGTTCTGTTTAAAGCTCGTGGAGTCAGAAGGAGTTATCGCAAACTTTAAGCACACAAAACGTTTTTCATACTACAGGAAACGCAGCTGCCCATGGTTTTGTTACTTATATTTGCATGACATGTTCTGATGGTTTCAAAAATAGTTACGTCATTTTGTCGCAATTCATGGAACAGCGACGACGTTGCCGGTTGTGACGTTCTTGACAAATACGATGAACGTCATGTATTTTAATGACGAATCAACAACGTCACGTGACGTCTCGTGGGTGATGTAATGTACTGGGATATAATTCCAGCACAAACATATTTACACAATTCCCTAACATTTGATTGGCCCGTAGCAAGTCTCTGTCCAAAATTTATATCCCAGTAAACTCCCACGCCGAACTACTTTCTACAGGTGCGCTGTCAGTGCTGTCAATGTAAACAAATGGCTGCCGTCTGTCAAAATAAACACATTTTCTTGATGAATTTATTTCAAATGCTGGAATTATAAGGAATGAATGGCCTTTTTGTTGAATTTATCGGGGTATAAACTTGGAAAAGTCGCGGGAATACTGGACGAAGGCCGGAATGAATGGCCTTTTTGTTGAATTTATCGGGGATATAAACTTGGAAAAGTCGCGGGAATACTGGACGAGGCCTTCCGGCCTTCGTCCAGTATTCCCGCGACTTTTCCAAGTTTATACCCCGATAAATTCAACAAAAAGGCCATTCATTCCTATAATAACATGACGGCTTTGCATGGACCCAATCATAGTCATGTCAAGGTGCAATGCGTTGAATGGGTGCATCCATTATGGATTTATGGACAGTGTAAATATTGAAGGAATAAAACCATGGGCTGTTGCGTATACTGGGGTGCGTAATACATTTGGTCTGTTTAAAGTGCGTGGAGTCAAATGTATTGTACACACCAGTAAAAGCTATGGTGTTATTACTTACGTTTACACTGAATTTGCTTAAAGTTTAAAAAAATGTAATCATCAAATGTGGCGTTAAAATTGAGATTTTTATTTTACGTCATGATTACGTCGCAATCCCTGGAACAGCGACGTTACCAGTCAATAGCGTGATGCTACTGACAGCGACGTTGAACGTCATGTATTTAATGACGTCAAACATACTTTAACGAATCAACAACGTCACATAGGGCTAATGTAATGTACTCGGATATAAACGCAATACGTTGAATGGACGTTTCCATTATGAATGTAAGAAAGTGTAGATATTTGATGGTACAGTGCAACCTCTCTACAACAGCCACCCATGGGAAGACGCAAAACTGGCTGTTGTAGAAAGGTTGCTGTTGTGGGGAGGTTAATGCGGAATTAAATTTGGTCGTCCGCTGTTTATTTATTTTCTTCGATAATTTTCATCAGAAACATGCTTTGGCAACATTTTAGAATCATTTCCAATGGAAATGATTCTAAAATGCTGTCAAAACATGTTTTTATTGATAAAGAAGGCATAAGCAACATCAGACGACACTTTTCGTGCTCAACAGTCTAAGGGTTAGATACAGAGGAAATCGTCCATTTAGGATATAAAATAGCGGCTGTTACATGTATAGAGAGGGTGTTGTTGTAGAGAGGTGGTCGTTCGAGAATGTTCGACTGTACATTTCTTGTGATAGTGCAAATTTGTCAATGGTCGTTTCACACTATGTTGTACGGGGTGGTGGTGAGGGGTGTATGGGGACTTGTGGGTAAGACCGGTTTGTCCATGGGCCAATAATGTCATTGACTGTACATTTCTTGTGACAGTTCAAAATGGCCTCGGCATAATTAGTAGGTCCATTTCTACAGGTAAAAAACAAACAAAGATTTAAACAAATTAGTGCATTGTACTACTTAACTGAACCATATATACCCATTATACCGTAGTTTTTGACACATTTATTCGCGATGCAGAGGACTGTATGTCAACGTTGATGGGATGAAAAATGACATTATACAATTATTACATATTAACGTGAGTGTTTGCGCATGTCCAAAAGGTCACCTCCGGACAAAAATAGATCATGCAATCGCTACAGGCTCCGTGTTTCAAATATGGTGATGTCTTATAGGTTCGAAAAGACCAAATCATTTTACTTTTTAATTTAACCTAATCCCATCCAATAAGGCCAGTCAGATAGACTGGCCTTATTGGATGGGATTAGGTTAAATTAAAAACTTAATTACTTTCACTATTCGTACATGTATGGATACTGTGGGACTTACTTTTACATGACCTGCAGCCTATCTGCACTGGCTCTGCATGAATAAAAAAATAGGTTCAGTTACTCCTAAGAAAATAATTGAATGGAATGGTAACTTAGCGACCCACCAACACAAAATAGTATCATTTAAGGACAAGCAATGTAGGTAAAGAATACAAATAATAATAAAATAGTATGTTAGATGTGGTAGGCAATCAGGGGCCGTTTCACTAAACTGTGTACGAATAAAATATTCGTAAGTGCAAAATTATGATAAACAGACCAAATGTTTTCTTGTAAACAATTATTGGATTTAAATTTATTGAGCATATGCTGCATATGCTCAATAAATGTAAATCCATCAATTCATATTTCCAGACGATCCTAAATTTGCACTTACGAACATTTAGTCGTACGAGGTTTAGTGAAATGGCCCCCATATTAATGTGATGAACAATATAAATGATAAAATTATAGAAATAAGAAACGTGTTTACAATGATAAATCATAGAAATGAGAAACATGCATACAATGATAAAATTATAGAAATGAGAAACATGTAGACAATAAAATTATATAAATGAGAAACGTATATACAATGATAAAATTATAGAAATGAGAAACATGTATACAATGATACAATTATAGAAATGAGAAACGTGTATACAATGATAAAATAATAGAAATAAGAAACGTGTATACAATGATAAAATTATAGAAATGGGCAACATTTATACAATGATAACATTATAGAAATGAGAAACGTGTATACAATGACAAAATTATAGAAATGAGAAACGTGTATACAATGATAAAATTAGAGAAATGAGAAACATGTATACAATGATACAATTATATTCGACTGAGTTGTTAAAACATAGCCTCTGAGTGGGTGAGGGAGCGGGGGCGTGGGACGGGGGCGGGGGACCATACCTTCGCCGGGCCAATGTTACGATGCTTCCGATGACCATGTACGTAGCTAATAATTCGCCTCCGATATGTTATCTACGGCTACAATTTGGCCTATTTAAAAAATGTGAGCAACCGAAGCGCATACACAAACCTGTTACATGTAGGTCAAAATTTAGTAAGCTGTATATTTTATACCTTTAAACAAATAATCTTTGATGTAGAACTTAGTCTAGTAAATTGCCGAACAAATAGAACAGGGAAATCATTTTCCTATGGAAGCCATCTTTTCTCTAGTTGTTGTTCAACATTCAACATAACGAAATGAAGCTTTCAAATATACAATATATACATGTAAATGTCTGATAAACACCTTGTCACGGTACAATAACCGATTTCTGCATGTGTATGTTGTTTATTACTAATTTATTGATACAGCTTTGACAGTTGTATATCGCTAACATATCAAACACGCCGGATAACCGATTACAAACATTACTCGTCCATGTGTTACATTAAAGAGATGAGGTTAAATTGCTACCCCTGCGAAAGGTATGGAGCGGGGTAGCAATTTTGTTTATGCATGTACGCAGCCTGGTACTAGACACATGAATATTCGTGTTCCACACGCGAGGCTCCGTGGATGCAATACATACACAATCTGGACCAGAACAATTAGATAGTTTGCATCTATAAATACATGCATTTACAAGGTGCATGATCACGTGGTTACAACAACAACAACGTCGCCCACTCCAAAGTAAGTATTATTTGATATAGTCCATAATATTCAACGGATTTTGATGAAATATGGCGCAGTAAACGCGTCTTCATGAGCTGCATTTGGTGGTCTAGGGTGTTTGAAACAGACTTGTGTCGTTTTTGCGAAGAATCGATTTCCATGTCGGAGACACGGAAATCGATTCTTTGCAAAAACGACAGAAGTTTGGGAGAACATACAGAGACCACCAAATGCAGCTCAACAAGACGCGTTTGATGCGCCATATTCCATCAAAATCCGTTACGCAATAAGGACACTATCACATAATACGTACTTTGAATCGGTACTCGTTAGTACCACGTGATCATACACCTTGATTTAGATGGACCACAGTTGCTTTTCCTTAGATTAGGCATAGCAACGTATTGTTACTTGACTGCCGTTGTTCGACACCACTGACAGCCGTGTTCAAACGTACAGCGCGTGCTGTTTGACCATGGCTGTAGACAATGCTCATTCCGGGGCCAAGCCAACACCTACGTAATGCATGTGTCTCAATATCAGTTCTCAACGGTCGAACTGAAATTTTGAAATTGACGCGACGTGTACTGCGGTCCCGGAATATGTACGATTAAATCAGCTGTTTGAATGGAGCAGATTATCAAAGAACGGAAAGTACTGCATATATGCTCAAATTGCACTCGATATTACCGACGGAAATGTAACAATAACGTTCGACAATGCCATGGCCTTAGAGTTCAAACAGTTCCCTTGTGCCACGGCAAACGTTTACCCACGGCTGGACATGGTCGAACCTTATATTGTGGTGCGGACAACCCGACCATATCTACTGTATGTTTCATGAATTTTTCATAATAAAATAATTTTTTGACAAAATGTCACGAAACAAAAAAGAATGCTCATTCTTAAATCTTGATAAAATATTGTTTTCGTATTGTTATATGGCCGTAAATGTTGGGCAGGTTTCGTGAAACAGCCAGTTTGCATGAAAGACAAGTGCTGTGGTGCTGGGACCAATTTCACTAAACTTCGTACGACTAAAATGTTCGTAAGTGCAATAAATGATCAATAAATGTAAATCCAATAATTGTTTTCAAGAAAACATTGTTAATGTGACATTTACAGAATATCATAATTTGCACTTACATTTTAGTCGTACGAAGTTTAGTGAAACCCCCATGGCAACCAGGCCCTCCCTAGTGATACATTGTCGATCATAATCTTTTAGACGTTTCAGAAAAACGAAGACAACAACACTGTCTCGGTGACTTTCACCATGAAACCATGATTAGCGGGTTTACTAGTTGTTTAATTCAATATAATTCCAGCACACAAATATTTACACAATTCCCTAACATTTGATTGGCCCGTAGCAAGTCTCTGTCCAAAATTTATATCCCAGGAAACTCCCACGCCGAACTACTTTCCGTAACCGTGAAGCGAAGTTAAAATAATTCTTAAGAAAACGGAAAATAAACACATTTTCTTGATGAATTTATTTCAAATGCTGCAATTATAAGGAATTAATTGCCTTTTTGTTGAATTTATCGGGGATATAAACTTGGAAAAGTCGCGGGAATACTGGACGAAGGCATTCCCGCGACTTTTCCAAGTTTATACCCCGATAAATTCCACAAAAATGCCATTCATTCCTATATTGGCAAGCGGGAACAACATGTATGCCATAGTGACACGTACAAATGAGCTTCTTCTATAAATAAAGACGTTACTTACTTACTAACTTAATAACCGGTAGTATTCAAAATTATTTAAAAAAAAGAAGCTTACTCTGCCTAGTAATATTCTGGGGGCCGTTTCACTAAACTTCTGTATGACTAAAATGTTCGTAGGTGCAACATTATGATAGTCTGTAAATTTCACACTAACATTGTTTTCTTGTAAACACTTACAGGCCCGTACGCAGGATTTTCTATTGGGGGGTGCGTCAGGGGCGAGCCCCATGTAGTGGCGCGAGTACGCTAGGCGTACTCGCGCCACTACATGGGGCGAGCTCCAACGGCGGCATTTTCATGCAAATTACCTGTATATTAATGCATTTCAAGATTTGTTGAGATTACTGTTTGAAAAATAGCGGACCTCGGCGAATTTAGGGGGGTGCGTACGCACCCGTCGCACCCCCCCCCCCTGCGTACGGGCCTGACTTATTGGATTGACATTTATTGAGCATAGGATGCATACATGTATGTTCAATACATGTAAATCAATCAATTACAACTTCCAGACGATCCTAATTTTGCACTTACGAACATTTTAGTCGTACAAAGTTTAGTGCCATAACTAATGTTTTTCCCTAGCTTACTGTACCTACCATACTAGGGATTTTTCAAAACATATCGTATCTGCCTTACTTACACACGCATATCTGCGTTATAACTACTTTCAGTGACAATTCATAGGTCGAGCGACGTTAATGACGTTACCAACTGACGTCAGTGTACTGACGTCAGTGTAAACAATGCGAGTTATTTTGAACGAAATCATTAAAAAGAACGCGGATTTGTATATATTTCAAATGTACATAAATATATCATATATTTTCCCATTCTGTACTAGATTTACAAAACCTTACGTTAAAAATAGAACACAACGCTCGTGTCTTTTGATCTAAAGTTTATCTCAAATTTATCAGGCTCGGCTCGGAAACGGTAGGAATTCCGAGGCTCGCCGTGTCCTAGCATTGTTTCATAAACTTGATATCAAAATACACTAGCGTGGCATTCTATTTATCAGGCAACGTGTTATGCTAGATGGTGTGCAAAACAAAATAACATGGATTTGGAAAACAAACACAGCATTGCTCAAATTGGCGTCATTTTGTAACTTCATTTGACGCCGTTCTCTATATAGCCTACCTTGTTCTTCCTCGCGACCTTGACCTTGTCCTGTGTCCGTTGTTCTTTAGCAGTTCCATTAAGCGTTTCAATCACTGCACGGCCACTGGCTTTCTTCTTGTTTACGCGTGGATTATCCACGTGTTTACCGAACGCCTTCCCATCGTCCACCTTTTTACGAAAATTGCCAGTAGATGTATGTTCCATTCGGGTATCCTTTGCAGATGAATGCTGTTCCATCGATTTGATTAATATCTGGCTCACCAGCTCGCGTTGCAATGACTTCGGCATATGTTTCAATGCCGGGAGTTCCAACACCCGTGAGTTTTGTCCCGATAGTGACGTCTTCTTCGGCTTGCTTCCAAATACCACCAGTGGGGTCTCTATATGATTCAATGTCTTTGATGGTATTTCCAATATCTGCGACTTATGCTCCCATAGCGACGTATTTGGGTTGTTTTCAAACAACACCCGTGTATTTGCCAAACGTTCCAATGCGTGTGTTATCGATTCCAATGACAGTGGGTTTGACATTCGTTCCAGTATCTGTGGTATCTGTATACGGTTCAATGACAGCGTCTTTGACAAACTTTTCAATGGCCATGTCTTCATTCTAGGATCCGATCCCAGCGGGTTTGATGTGCGTCTCAAACTCTGTGGTATCTCTACACGATTTAATGACAATGTGTTTGCCAGAAGTAACTTTTGTTCCTCTATATGTTGCAATGGCGTCGGCTTCGCCATCAATGCCAATGGCACTGACTTTGGTACTACCGTATTAACTATATCATATTGGTATGGCTTCGATGCAACGGCGATAACGTTCAATGACAGTAACAATACCACGAAATATGCCATATCGCAAGAGATACAAAAAGTGTACAGCGGAACCTCTGTAAACCGGACACCAATAAAACAGTTTATTGGTAATTTATATCAGGTTTTAATGTCTGTTCGTGATCGCATAGCACACAACTATGACTAAGAATAATAAAATGCCTGGTTTACAGTGAAACCTCTCTAAACCGGACACCATGGGGACCTCCCATGGTGTCCGGTTTAGAGGGGTTTCACTGTATATACCAATTCATTAAGCAGTTTCACTCGTCTGAAACCATTTTCCTTTCCTCAAAAATGTCCATGCGATCTCCACGCTGTATAACCATCAAACACTAAAGCAACACATTCTCCATTGGAGGCACGCCATGTTATTTACAATATTATACGTAAATGACGTCAAAAGTTTACATGCGGAATACTTTTGACTTTATTTATGAAAAATATTGTAAACTTTGTAAATGTATTTATTGAAAGTACGCAGATGTCCGAAGGTACAAAATGACATGGCGTGTCTCATTAGATCGTTTCAAGTAAATATTTCCATAAACACCTGCATAATCATTATGAATACCCGCTTCCGTTTGTATTAATGAATCTTTAGTTTGTTTATATTAACTAATTCTTTCCTTGGCGCATCAAATTTCATCTCACACAAAATATAATTCCAGCACATCTAATTAAACCAATATGTAATTCCATAGTTTGCACAAATAAATATAAATAATATGCTTGCCAGTGATTTTCTGCTGTATGACATCATACGAACATTTCCCGAAATTGATTTCGAATATTTGCAATATCTTTTGCGAACGACGTCAAAAATTCAATTTCGCGTGTGCTCTGAAAGTTTCGTCAACCTTAGACCTCATCTCCGGAAACTATCGTAATTATTCGGAATCAAAATCAGCGAAACACGGACACCACCAAAAAATGCGGAGAATTGCATACAGTTACATGTATGCTACATATTGTAATTAATTAGCTATGTATGTGTTGTTTTAGTATCCATTTCCGCGTAATAACTGACCATACCATCACGCCCAAGATAGACAGCAGCATTAAGTAGTCTACGTCATCTACATGCCTATTAACCCTTTCACCACTAAACAACTGGAATGGGTTTGGATATGTTAATTTTGCAACCAATCCAACAGTCACGAAATGTTTTTCAGACTAGTCTATTTTTGAACAGGGTGTGTGGTTTTGTTTGTTCTCAAACATATGAAAATTACAGATCCTGAAGATACGGCTCGTTACGAGCCGGCTCATCTGGATCTACACTATTTGCCAATACCACTATACAGGCATGTGGTGTTGAAAGGGTTAAAGGTACATGCCCACTCAGTAGGCACATAATGTGTTTTCATAGGAATTAAATAAGTGTATAATTGTGTCACTATTCCATTAGTTCTAAACATTACGAGCGCCCGCTAAACAGATATAAACATTTAGTAATATTTATTTTACTGATAGTGACTCGCGGTGGTATCAGGCTATTTTCATATGCAAATGAGGCATGACAGTTTTAAGAAATATTATTTTTTCACGTGACGCATTTAATTAGTATAAATACATGTAATTAAAAAATACCATTTTTTAATTACATTTATTTATACTAATTAAATGCGTCACCTGAAAAAATTCTATTTTCGACAGATTATAAAGTATGATCGTTGCACATCAAACAATAAATACAGATAATAAATAGTAACATCTTAAGAAACACGGCTACCGCCTCTGATATCAATGTGGAAATTTACGTCTTATATAAAATGTATAATAAAGCCAATCAATACGTGGTGTAATGGCGAATGAATGGTTACGTCGCCAGAAAATGCGATACCTACAGAATATACAAAACTATCTGTCTCCCTATATTACAACCTACTGAGTGGGCATGTACCTTTAACCCTTTCACCCCTAAATAACTGGAATGTATTTTGATATGTTAATTTTCCAGCCAATCAAACCGTCACGAAATGATTTTCAGACTAGTCTATTTATGAAAAGGGGGTGTTTTCTTTTGTTCTCAAAAACACGAAAATCACTTTAAAAAAGTGCAGATCCTGATGAGACGGCTCGTTACGAGCCGGCTCATCTGTATCTACACTATTTGCCAATACCACTATACAGGCCTGTGGTGTTGAAAGGGTTAAGTTAAGTAGGCGGCGTCATCTAAATGTGTACATGTATTAAGCAAGGGCGACAGACATCGAACTTAGGGCGTGACCATAGGTGTTGAGATACAATACCGCCTGTAATACCGCTCAGGCTCAGACAATGAAATTGATTGATCACGAGTTGGCATTGTCATTTGATGTGCATTAATGTAATACTTGGGGAAGATTAACGCAGGCGGTTGTGTATAGTGGACATATGTTGACATGTTGGTCTGATATTTCATATGGGATATAGTAGACATATGTTGACATATCGGTCTGACATTTCATATGGGATATATGTCCGTATGATATACCATATGGGATATTGTATACATTTGTTGACATGTCGGTCTGATATTTCATGTGGGATACAGTGGACATATGTTGACATATCGGTGTGACATTTCTTATGGGATATAGTAGACATATGTTGACATATTGGTCTGACATTTCATATCGGTTATAGTGGGTCTATGTAGACATGTCGGTCTGATATTTCATATGGGACATATTAGACATAATGTTGACATGTCGATCAAAGTGTCATTTCCTTGGTTTTTCTGTCACATGTGATTCTCTGAGTACCTCCAACACCTTGCGAACATGTGCCATATGTTCTTTCCATCTTAAACTAAATATAATAATGTCATCGATAAACGAATCTGAAAATCCTTCCAGACCTCTCAAAATTTATTTCATTAATCTCACAAATGTGGCCGCTGAGTTTTTCATTCCAAAAGGCATTACATTAAGTTGATACTGTCAACAATGTGTAACGAATGAACATCTTCATCTACAGATATTTACCAATATCCCTTTGTAAGGTCTGAACATGATATCGAAATGCACTAGCATGTTATTCATGTTTATCAGGTAACCTGCCCTGTATTGGCCGAATACGTACTGACTGATAACATATTGTTGTATCAGGCATTGACCTGATACAAACATCCGGGTTACATATGAAATGAATATTGACGTTCCATTGGTCGGATGACGTCACGTGACGTTACCGAATGATGTCAGTGTATTGACGCAATGTAAACAAGTCCGCGTTCTGTCCATAGATAACGACGTCATCTGTGGTCATTTTCGAGCATAAAACGTTACCTGATAAATAGAATTCCAGACTAGTGTATTTTGATATCAAGTTTATCATGCTCTGCTCGGAAACGGTAGGAATTCCTCGGCAAGCCTCGGAATCCCTACGCGTTTCCTAGCCTTGCCTGATAAACTTGATATCAAAATACACTAGCCTGGTATTCTCTATATCAGGTGCGCAGAAATTGTGCGAAGAAATGCGCATGTGTAGCTCCGTATGTGTTGTCGTTGTTGAAAACATTGCAAATTCGTTTATCACATGAAAACGTGCTGTAACCCATTTCATAGATGTGCTGCTATGACACATGTGCAATAACACCTGCAGCGAATTGTATTGGTCAGCCGAATTACCTGCATTACGTATTCGTATTATGCGATAACTTTATGCCAAATAAACACAAGAGCTCTGCGGAGCAAAATGTCCTGCCTAGCGCAGTTTGATAGTACATAAGGAGCTTGTAATAACCTTGGGGTTAGTGAGCAACATGGGCTTTCTGTAGAATGATGCGGGATGTTGCTACAAATGCATGTATGGAATATTAAAGCATAAACTGAGCGTTAACTTTTCCAAACCCGAACATTTCTAAGTCAGTGACCTTGACCTTTGGGGTTAGCGGGCACCATGGGATTTCTGTAGAATGATGCGAGATGTTGTTACAAATGCATGTATGGAATATTAAAGCATTCCATTGAGGGAAACAGAAGTTACAATGAATTAACCTGAGCGTTAAGTTTTAGAAAAAGAGCTAAGCGCAAAAAGTTAACGTTGAATGCATGTGAAAAGTAGGTCAATGAACCATGAAAAGTAGGTGAAGGTCACATGGGCTCCCTCTGTGTGAGATGGTTACACCACAGTGTTGATGTATACCAAGTATGGAGGTCGTAGTAGTTATAGTTTTCTGGAAACTGAGCTAAACGCAAAAACTTAACGTGAAATGTTGACACCGCCGCTGACGCCGACGCCGACGGAAAAGCTATGCCTATGTCCCGCTTCTGCTAAAGCAGGCGGGACAAAAATGAAGACGTTCCAAATTACGTCCCTAATAACAAAGCAGTGTGGTTTTGACGTTGACGTCATCATGTTTCAAACGTCTTTAGAAGCGTCAGTTACTAAGTAAAATTAGTGAAATTGTTAGAATCTATAGGAACTGCTTACAAAGATACATGTGCATATTCACCGGTTCTGCACTCTACGCAGGCGTAAAATGATTCGTAACAGATTTTCATTGAGTTTAGTTACATCATTTTCAAGCTATCTCGCCAGGTTTCGGAGTCGATTTCCAAATAAAGTTCTGGAAATTGACTCCCCATGTTAAATTCCCATAGGAAAATCGTTTTTTCGCAATAAAATAAATATTTTATGGAATTTCATCAAAATAATTTTTTTTGGAGAGGGTGACTTTTTTGTTATTTATGAAAAAGTACTTACATTTAAATATTTGTTAGATTTAATGTGTTTAATGGCCAAATGTTCGTCGGCAGCAAAATGTGGAACAGACAGTAGTTACATGTAGTCACAGCTCCATATAAGGTGCGTATTGGCACTTATTTTAGCAGCATACGCATTGATTATCGAAATTGGGAGTACAACATACTCACAGCAATGTGAAAATACGCATTGATTTTCAAATTGAGTAGTAAAAATACAATTAAATAGTTAAAAATGTACGTGGTTGTGCTGCAAAAAGCAAACATTTGTTGCTCAAATAAGTTCATTTTTAAATTCGTACTGTTTTTTATCATTAACTTTGTTCCCTATTTATTAAGAAAGAAAATCAATGATACATTTATAAAAGTAAAATGCGAAATACATTTGTGGGTGTAATAGATACAAAACTTATCTGGAGCATAATGTAAATACAAAATGCCATATAATAATCAAGTAAGAATATATTTAAGATAAAATGTTGATACCTGGCGGCCATCTTGAAAATCGCAAAATACACAACGATTGGCAGCACCGTAAAACCAAATCGTTTCATATAATGGCATAATGAAGAATACTCAACAATTTAAACAACTTTATCTGATAGTTCAAGCATGATATGCACGTACATGTCCATCTACTGATATAAAATATGTTTTTGAACTCGTTTGACCGCTTTGCACTTAATGACCCCAAAACGTGACCTTGTCCCACCTAATTTGATTGACCGACAACGGATTCATATTCAGGAAGGTATGATGTATCAATATAGCATAGTCGTTGCTTTTGCTCTCTTGGGTTGAACACAAGTAGTTTTTTAGCCACTTCTCTTCAAAGTGTCCCTCCACTATTAAGCTCCAATGGTATTCATGGGGAGATTTTAATATGTTACTATTAATGATATTATAACCTGTTTCTGAAAAATGTAGCCTTGTACGGAGCCCCTCAGTGGACATGGATGTTTTTTTATTAATTCGTTCCCTCGAATTAACAATTCGTTCCCACGATATAACAATTTTCCCTCGAATTAACAATTCGTTCCCGCGATATAAAATTTCGTTCCCTCGAATTAACAATTCGTCCCCACGATATAACAATTCGTTCCCACGAATGACAATTCGTTTCCGTGGGAACGAATTGTTATTTCGTGGGAACGAATTGTTAAATTGAGGGAACGAATTGTTAATTCAAGGGAACGAATTGTTAAATTGAGGGAACGAATTGTTATTTCGTGGGAGCGAATTAATAAAAAAAATCCATGTCCCCTGCGGGGCTCCGTAGAATTCACCAAAATACGTTTCATCGCTAAGATGTATTAAAGGTGGGGTCCCATCGATTAGGTACAACTTGCACAAAATAGTATAATACAACATAATCCATATAAGACGTCCAGTAATGGTAAATGAATGTTTATTTTGCCTGAAGAAAATGTCTTACAGAAAGAAGGAACGAAATAAAATTTCTCCCTATATTACAACATGTATGGAATGTTGGAATGCTGGTTTAAATGAATGATTAGCTGTGGGGCCCCAAACGGGGTTATGCAGTTGATACAAATGCAATTACAGTCGAACCTCTCTACAACGGCCAGCCATGGGGAGACTGAAAACTGGCTGTTGAAGAGAGGTGGCTGTTGAAGAGAGGTATATCATATAGAAATCAGAGCTACATTTAAGGTGCATATTTTTTCATTTCTTCGCCAAAACTGGCAAGTTGGAAGTGCTTTAGAATCGTCTCAATGAGACGATTCTAAAGCACTCCAACTTGCCACTTCTGAGGAAGAATTAACAAAATCCCCCACAAAGTTTATCAAATTACGTACACTAACTGTGGTCGCAATTCATCACATTGCGTTTTGAAATTTTGGCCGTTGTAGAGAGGTGGCTGTTGTACATGTAGAGAGGTGGCCGTTCGTGGAGTTTCGACTGTATAATAGGACCAATGGGAATATATAACAACTTTCATAACTGGAACATATTTATAATTGTATATACAAACGTGTAGATTATAACATGTCAATAAACATGTACATCAGAGTCCCGGTCACCAATATCACAACTACATGTATGTAAATATCACAACTACATGTATGTAAATATCACAATGTACCAAACAGCAATAAACATCAGGGGGCCTGTTTCACGAAACCTTACGACTAAAATGTTCGTAAGTGCACAATTATGATAGCCTGTAAATTTAACATTAACAATGTTTTCCTGTAAACACTTATTGGATTCGCATTTATTGAGCATAGGCTGCATATGCAGCCTATGCTCAATAAATGCGAATCCCTGTAAATCCATGAATTGAAATTTCCAGACGATGCTAAATTTGTCCGAAGGTCTCAGGCTGATACGAAGTTACCTCGGGCCGATACCTAGGCCGATATCAAACAAGCCATGTATTAACCTCTAAGTAGCGGATCCAGGATTTAGGTATAGAGGGCGTTGATTCTCAAATGTAAATGAGACATACGGGAGAATAAACGTTTTCTTTTCTGCAATTTTGTTCTCATTTCTCATCAAATGTATATGCTGTTACCACTCAGACGAGACTGTTCTACTGGGCGGTAACAGCATATATGTTGGGTGAGAATTAAGAAAATCAGACCTTTTCACGTAAAGAATTGACTAAAATCTAAACCTTTTAGAGACAATATTAGAGGGGTCGTGCACCGGACACGCCCCGCCTGGATCCGCGCGTGCGCATAGTACATGTAATTAAAACATAGAAGGACAAACAGTAGATAACTATGGAAGCGTCCTGGGGACCGTTTCACTAAACTTAGTACGACTAAAATGTTCGTAAGTGCAAAATTATGATAGTCTGTAAATTTAACATTAACAATGTTTTCCTGTAATCATTTATTGGATTTGCATTTATTGAGCATGGGCTGCATATGCAGCTATGCTCAATAAATGTAAATCCACAAATTGAAATTTCCAGACGATCCTGAATTTGCACTTACGAACATTTATGTCGTACAAAATTTTATACACAAACGTGCAAATTATAACATGTCAATATACATCAGCGTCCCGGTCACCAATATCACAACTACATGTATGTAAATATCACAAAGTAGCAAACAGCAATACACATGATTATTACTTAGATATCAATTCTTGCCTAGAAATTGGCTACAACAATAACATACACAGTACAGGCTGATACGGCGTTCTTTCCAGTCTGATACTGAAACTTCTAGTCTGATACTGCCATTTCTAGTCTGATACCATCATTACCAGTCTGATACGGTTACCGCAGTTTCCAGTCCAATACCATGTCTCGCGCGCGTATTAAACCAGTTCCTTTGGGCATGCGCATTTCGTATGTTTACTTTATCGGCTGCGTAAATTTAAAATTGTAGGCTTGTAGGCTCTGTATTTCATCATTCAATCATGGATAACGGTATAGATTTTAATATAGGATTATCACAACTGCCGCATGATTGATATTGAAATTGATATCTAAGTAATCTAAGTAATAAATACGTTCATACGTGTCTTGTTTGATATCGGCCTAGGTATCGTCCCTCGGTAACTTGGTATCAGCCTTCGACTTTCGGTCTCAGGCTGATACCAAGTTACCTCGGGCCGATACCTAGGCCGATATCAAACAAGGAACGTATTAACCTCTAAGTAGCGGATCCAGGATTTAGGTCTAGAGGGCGCCGATTCTCAAATGTAAATGAGACATACGGGAGAATAAACTTTCCCAAATTAGTTTTCTTTTCTGAAATTTTGTTCTCATTTCTCATCAAATGTATATGCTGTTACCACTCAGACGAGACGGTTCTACTGGGTGGTAACAGCATATATGTTGGATGAGAATTAAGAAAATCAGACCTTTTCACGTAAAGAATTGACTAAAATCTAAGTCTTTTAGAGACAATATTAGAGGGGTCGTGCACCGAACACGCCCCGCCTGGATCCGCGTGTGCGCATAGTACATGTAATTAAAACATAGAAGGACAGACGGTAGATGTAACTATGGAAGCGTCCTGGGGACCGTTTTACTAAACTTCGTACGACTAATATGTTCGTAAGTGCAAAATTATGATAGTCTGTAAATTTAACATTAACAAAGTTTTCCTGTAATCACTTATTGGATTTGCATTTATTGAGCATATGCTGCATATGATCAATAAATGTAAATCCATAAATTGAAATTTCAAGACGATCCTAAATTTGCACTTACGAACATTTTAGTCGTACAACATTTTATATATAAACAAGCAAATTATAACATGTCAATATACATCAGTGTCCCGGTCACTAATATCACAACTGTGTAAATATCACAATGTAGCAAACAGCAATAAACATGAGTAGCGGATCCAGGATTTAAGTCTAGAGAGCGCTGATTCTCAAATGTAAATGAGACATACGGGATAATAAACTTTCCCAAATTACAGTTTTGTTTTCTTTTCTGCATTTTGTTCTCATTTCTAATCAACTGTATACGCTGTTACCACTCAGACGAACCGGTTCTACTGGGTGGTAACAGCATATATGTTGGGTGAGAATTAAGAAAATCAGACCTTTCCACGTAAATAATTGGCTAAAACCTAAGCCTCTTAGAGACTATATTAGAGGGGCCGTGCACTGGACACGCCCCGCCGGGATCAGCGTGTGTGCATAGTACATGTAATTAAAACATAGAAGGACAAACGGTAGATGTAACTATGGAAGCGTCCTGGTGACCGTTTCACTAAACTTCGTACGACTGAAATGTTCGTAAGTGCAAAATTATGATAGTCTGTAAATTTAACATTAACAATGTTTTCCTGTAATCACTTATTGGATTTGCATTTATTGAGCATATGCAGCTATGCTCAATAAATGTAAATCCATAAATTGAAATTTCCAGACGATCCTAAATTTGCACTTACGAACATTTTAGTCGTACAAAATTTGATATACAAACGTGTAAATTATAACATGTCAATATACATCAACGTCCCGGTCACCAATATCACAACTAAATGTATGTAAATATCACAATGTAGCAAACAGAAATAAACATGAGCAGCGGATCCAGAATTTAGGTCTAGAGAGCGCTGATTCTCAAATCTAAACCAGACATACGGGAGAATAAACTTTCCCAAATTACAGTTTTCTTTTCTGAAATTTTGTTCTCATTTCTAATCAAATGTGTACGCGGTTACCACTCAGACAACGAGACTGTTCTACTGGGTGGTAACAGCATATATGTTGGGTGAGAATTAAGAAAATCAGACCTTTTCACGTAAAGAATTGACTAAAATCTAAGCCTTTTAGAGACAATATTAGAGGGGTCGTGCACCGGACACGCCCGGTCTGGATCCGCGCGTGCGCATAGTACATGTAATTAAAACATAGAAGGACAGACGGTAGATGTAACTATGGAAGCGTCCTGGTGACCGTTTTACTAAACTTCGTACGACTAATATGTTCGTAAGTGCAAAATTATGATAGTCTGTAAATTTAACATTAACATTGTTTTCCTGTAATCACTTATTGGATTTGCATTTATTGAGCATATGCTGCATATGATCAATAAATGTATATCCATAAATTGAAATTTCAAGACGATCCTAAATTTGCACTTACGAACATTTTAGTCGTACAAAATTTTATATACAAACAAGCAAATTATAACATGTCAATATACATCAGTGTCCCGGTCACTAATATCACAACTGTGTAAATATCACAATGTTGCAAACAGCAATAAACATGAGTAGCGGATCCAGGATTTAAGTCTAGAGAGCGCTGATTCTCAAATGTAAATGAGACATACGGGATAATAAACTTTCCCAAATTACAGTTTTCTTTTCTGCATTTTGTTCTCATTTCTAATCAACTGTATACGCTGTTACCACTCAGACGAACCGGTTCTACTGGGTGGTAACAGCATATATGTTGGGTGAGAATTAAGAAAATCAGACCTTTCCACGTAAATAATTGGCTAAAACCTAAGCCTCTTAGAGACAATATTAGAGGGGTCGTGCACTGGACACGCCCCGCCGGGATCAGCGCGAGTGCATAGTACATCATCTACATGTAATTAAAACATAGAAGGACAGACGGTAGATGTAACTATGGAAGCGTCCTGGTGACCGTTTCACTAAACTTCGTACGACTAATATGTTCGTAAGTGCAAAATTATGATAGTCTGTAAATTTAACATTAACAATGTTTTCCTGTAATCACTTATTGGATTTGCATTTATTGAGCATATGCAGCTATGCTCAATAAATGTAAATCCATAAATTGAAATTTCCAGACGATCCTAAATTTGCACTTACGAACATTTTAGTCGTACAAAATTTGATATACAAACGAGTAAATTATAACATGTCAATATACATCAACGTCCCGGTCACCAATATCACAACTAAATGTATGTAAATATCACAATGTAGCAAACAGAAATAAACATGAGCAGCGGATCCAGAATTTAGGTCTAGAGAGCGCTGAATCTCAAATCTAAACGAGACATACGGGAGAATAAACTTTCCCAAATTACAGTTTTCTTTTCTGAAATTTTGTTCTCATTTCTAATCAAATGTGTACGCGGTTACCACTCAGACAACGAGACTGTTCTACTGGGTGGTAACAGCATATATGTTGGGTGAGAATTAAGAAAATCAGAACTTTCCACGTAAATAATTCGCTAAAATCTAAACCTTTTAGAGACAATATTAGAGGGGTCGTGCACCGTACACGCCCCGCCTGGATCCGCGCGTGCGCATAATACATGTAATTAAAACATAGAAGGACAGACGGTAGATGTAACTATGGAAGCGTCCTGGTGACCGTTTCACTAAACTTCGTACGACTAAAATGTTCGTAAGTGCAAAATTATGATAGTCTGTAAATTTAACATTAACAATGTTTTACTGTAAACACTTATTGGATTTGCATTTATTGAGCATAGGCTGAATGTGCAGCTATGATCAATAAATGTAAATCCATAAATTGAAATTTCCAGACGATCCTGAATTTGCACTTACGAACATTTATGTCGTACAAAATTTTATATACAAACGTGCAAATTATAACATGTCAATATACATCAGCGTCCCGGTCACCAATATCACAACTACATGTATGTAAATATCACAAAGTAGCAAACAGCAATACACATGATTATTACTTAGATATCAATTCTTGCCTAGAAATTGGCTACACAATAACATACACAGTACAGGCTGATACGGCGTGTTTTCCAGTCTGATACTGAAACTTCTAGTCTGATACTGCCATTTCTAGTCTGATACCATCATTACCAGTCTGATACGGTTACCGCAGTTTCCAGTCCAATACCATGTCTCGCGCGCGTATTAAACCAGTTCCTTTGGGCATGCGCATTGCGTATGTTTACTTTATCGGCTGCGTAAATTTAAATTTGTAGGCTCTGTATTTCATCATTCAATCATGGATAACGGTATAGATTTTAATATAGGATTATCGCAACTGCCGCATGATTGATATTGAAATTGATATCTAAGCAATCTAAGTAATAAATACGTTCATACGTGTCTTGTTTGATATCGGCCTAGGTATCGTCCCTCGGTAACTTGGTATCAGCCTTCGACTTTCGGTCTCAGGCTGATACCAAGTTACCTCGGGCCGATACCTAGGCCGATATCAAACAAGGAACGTATTAACCTCTAAGTAGCGGATCCAGGATTTAGGTCTAGAGGGCGCTGATTCTCAAATGTAAATGAGACATACGGGAGAATAAACTTTCCCAAATTACAGTTTTCTTTTCTGAAATTTTGTTCTCATTTCTCATCAAATGTATATGCTGTTACCACTCAGACGAGACGGTTCTACTGGGTGGTAACAGCATATATGTTGGATGAGAATTAAGAAAATCAGACCTTTTCAAGTAAAGAATTGACTAAAATCTAAGCCTCTCAGAGACAATATTAGAGGGGTCGTGCACCGGACACGCCCCGCCTGGATCCGCGTGTGCGCATAGTACATGTAATTAAAACATAGAACGACAGACGGTAGATGTAACTATGGAAGCGTCCTGGTGACCGTTTTACTAAACTTCGTACGACTAATATGTTCGTAAGTGCAAAATTATGATAGTCTGTCAATTTAACATTAACATTGTTTTCCTGTAATCACTTATTGGATTTGCATTTATTGAGCATATGCTGCATATGATCAATAAATGTATATCCATAAATTGAAATTTCAAGACGATCCTAAATTTGCACTTACGAACATTTTAGTCGTACAAAATTTTATATACAAACAAGCAAATTATAACATGTCAATATACATCAGTGTCCCGGTCACTAATATCACAACTGTGTAAATATCACAATGTAGCAAACAGCAATAAACATGAGTAGCGGATCCAGGATTTAAGTTTAGAGAGCGCTGATTCTCAAATGTAAATGAGACATACGGGATAATAAACTTTCCCAAATTACAGTTTTGTTTTCTTTTCTGCATTTTGTTCTATTTCTAATCAACTGTATACGCTGTTACCACTCAGACAAACCGGTTCTACTGGGTGGTAACAGCATATATGTTGGGTGAGAATTAAGAAAATCAGACCTTTCCACGTAAATAATTGGCTAAAATCTAAGCCTCTTAGAGACAATATTAGAGGGTCGTGCACTGGACACGCCCCGCCGGGATCAGCGCGAGCGCATAGTACATGTAATTAAAACATAGAAGGACAGACGGTAGATGTAACTATGGAAGCGTCCTGGTGACCGTTTCACTAAACTTCGTACGACTAATATGTTCGTAAGTGCAAAATTATGATAGCCTGTAAATTTAACATTAACAATGTTTTCCTGTAATCACTTATTGGATTTGCATTTATTGAGCATATGCAGCTCTGCTCAATAAATGTAAATCCATAAATTGAAATTTCCAGACGATCCTAAATTTGCACTTACGAACATTTTAGTCGTACAAAATTTGATATACAAACGTGTAAATTATAACATGTCAATATACATCAACGTCCCGGTCACCAATATCACAACTAAATGTATGTAAATATCACAATGTAGCAAACAGAAATAAACATGAGCAGCGGATCCAGAATTTAGGTCTAGAGAGCGTTGATTCTCAAATCTAAACGAGACATACGGTAGAATAAACTTTCCCAAATTACAGTTTTCTTTTCTGCAATTTTGTTCTCATTTCTAATCAAATGTGTACGCGGTTACCACTCAGACAACGAGACTGTTCTACTGGGTGGTTTGGAGCGCAGTGGCCTGGTGGTTAGAGCGTCAGACTGCTGATCTAAAGGTCGTGGGTTCGAGCCTCACCGGAGGCGCTGCGTTGTGTCCCTGAGCAAGACACTTTATCCACACTGCTCCAGTTCACCCAGCTGTGAATGGGTACCGATAATTTGTAGTTGCTCTGTAAATACGAATTACCGGCTTCTCTCAAAAAAATCTCTACCTCCGTTCTTTCTCCCATTCTTGGGAGACGGCATGCAAGGTCCTAGAGTCAGTGCCGCCGTTAAATATAAGCAAAAAAAATTAAAAAATACTGGGTGGTAACAGCATATATGTTGGGTGAGAATTAAGAAAATCAGAACTTTCCACGTAAATAATTGGCTAAAATCTAAACCTTTTAGAGACAATATTAGAGGGGTCGTGCACCGTACACGCCCCGCCTGGATCCGCGCCTGTGCATAGTACATGTAATTAAAACATAGAGCGACAGACGGTAGATGTAAGTATCAAAGCATCCTGGTGACCGCTTCACTAAACTTCGTACGACTAAAATGTTCGTAAGTGCAAAATTATGATAATCTGTATATTTAACATTAACTATTTTTTCCTGTAAACACT
Organism: Conchocele bisecta; assembly: GCA_029237695.1. Taxonomy (NCBI): domain Eukaryota; kingdom Metazoa; phylum Mollusca; class Bivalvia; order Lucinida; family Thyasiridae; genus Conchocele; species Conchocele bisecta. The sequence continues at coordinate 10,186,787 of CM055275.1, read as the reverse complement.
TATTGTATTTGCATTTGTTGAGCATAGGCTGCATATGCAGCCTATGCTCGATAAATGTAAGTCCATAAATTGAAATTTCCAGGCGATCCTAAATTTGCACTTACGAACATTTTATTCTTACGAAGTTTAGTGAAACGGGCCCCAGGTGTATATACATGTACATGAACATGAGACAGGCCGTGTGATTTTGCCCGCCGACGCACCACAAGTGTCACTGGGCGAGAGAGGTGCGCGCCGGCCTGGATCTCATGGAAACCATTTACAAACGTTACGATATTTCCTGGAAATGACTTTGAAAGTTAACGAAATATTCAGGCACGATTCCGCATTTGCTAGGAGTATTTCATAGACTGCCGACGTCATTTGCAGAAAATATCAAAACTTTCTGTCAATATTGTTCATGAAATGTCAAGATTCCTTGGGCCTATTTCACTAAACTTCGTACGACTAAAATGTTCGTAAGTGAAAAACTATGATAGTCTGGAAATTTCACATTAACAATGTTTTCTTGTAAACAATTATTGGATTTGCATTTATTGAGCATAGGCTGCCTATGCTCGATAAATGTAAATCAATATATTGAAATTTCCAGGCGATCCTAAATTTGCAGTCACGAACATTGTAGTCGTACGAAGTTTAGTGAAACGGGCCCCTGTAGCCGGTTTCATCAAAATTGCAAAGTATACTTATCTAGCAAAGTATACTTTGAGGAGTAATCATTTATTTTTCCCGAAATGCATTATTTCATAACGACTGCATATATTTGATGATTACAACTAAAGTATGCAGAATTATTATACTGAATTTATTACATTATCACAGCCAAAATGGCTGTGATAATAAAAATTAATAAATTTATCCTAAAATTGAAAAGTTCTCCCTCAAAGTATACTTTGCTAGATAAGTATAATTTGCAATGTTGGTGAATGAAGAGTCAATACGATCAGGGCCCACACTCCGCACAGCTGCCACTGCAAATTACACCGCCGTCGGCGAATACCGGACAGAAGGCATCACATTCGTAGGTATGCAGAGTGCCATGAACACACAAGAAATATGCTGTACATACATATGGATGTTGACTGTACGTAATCGTGTCGCTGGCACAAGTGTTATCTGAAATGGAAACGTTATGCATAAACATACGACCGTATAGAAAATGAATATTTGTGCATTGTGCAGAAATAAATCATATTATATACGGTATTATGTGCATGATGTGTATGCATGTCAAAAATAAAAAAAAAAGTATACCAAAAAAAAAGAGACCAAAGTGAAGAAACTTACACGTAGCAATGTAAAACTTGCAGTCAATAGCGCTAATGTTAATAATACATATTTATTACACTATTACATAATTATTTGCACGGGTTTCGGTCTGAGAGAAAACCCGTAATCAACTCCTTACAAATAATACGCCGTGAAAAAACACCCGTAATTGCGCGTCTGTTTTCTTGGAAAACCACGAGCTACATGTACCATGCAATATGTTTAATTGTTATTACAGTCAAAATAAAGTGATTGGACACTTTGGAAAGGGTCTCCATTAATCTAGAATGTTAATGTGATTGAACACATTCCAAATATGCATTCAAATATATATGGTTCATAGAAACTTCTGCGTAATTTGGATTTCAAACAGTTTACATGACGTCACATTTGACTTCACACAACGTAACGTCAAAATGCGGGAAAACACGTCATTGTATAACTATTCATGTGCACATCACAATGCATTGATTATTATCTCAAAAATAGATTAAATGTGCATATATATCCGCTGTGGAAGTGTAATAAATAGGATATTCCGTCGTACATGCTTGAATAGCGGAAATAATATACTCGTGACCGTCGACGTCCGTACAAGCAACTCGTTCGCTACGCTCACTCGTTGCTTACGCGAAAGCCGACGCACACTCGTGTATTATTTCCCGCTTTTCAAAATGTACGATGGAATATCCTCTATATAACTGTAAACCCTAATAACGTAGGTAAAGTATCATGCAAAGACACTGACTGTTCTAGAAGACCAAATAATTCCAACAATACAGCAAACATTGCCGCATTTACAACACATTTACAGCTGTTGTAGAACAACACAGCCGTTCGTCTAGAGATAGCTAGCAGTACGGGCATTTCAGACGGCAGCGTTCATTCCATTCTGACCAGGAATTTACATAGAATGATTTGCGCTAGGTTGGTCGAATACATTAATGGGTAACCATGTTGAGATCCATAGGAAGGCAGATGACAAATATTAAAAGCGTAAAAATCAAGCGCGTCTGTGTATCCACGAAGTTGCAAATCCACACCGGATGCCAACATACGTAGATCGCGGGACAAAGTCATACGGGTCATATTTTTGACAAACATATATTAGTGAAAACTCTACCCTAAAGATGAACCTACCAACAAGGTGTACAACGGAGCTCGGCGATGTATACATCGGTGTCGTGTATGCCCCGTCAGCGTCAATAACAACACACCTCAGCTCCGTGTTGTTATAGTCCTGTCCAAACACCATGGAGTATATCGTGAGTGTTTGTACTCTACTACAACCGGTAGACGTGTCGTCATGAACTGACTGTGTCCCACCCATGGAAACTGACGCCCAATCCCCGTTAATATTCGACTCTATCGATAACTGGTATTCGTCTATGGAACCCAATTCGGCTCTGCATATCACGGGTTTTTCATTTGTGTTCAACTGACTTCCAGTGGGCTGGTTGGTGAATATAGTTAGAGGTAAGCGCGGCGGCGTAGGAGTTTCTGGGGAACCTGTCAATGTACATATAATCAATTTAGCCAATACAGTTTATCGTTTACGATTATCATTTGTTTTTTGTATAAATACCCGGCTTTCGACTATTTCAACGCCATTCAGTTTTTGTCAACGCATCGTTTTGACATCGTTTCGTTGTTTTTAATTACTAGACACTGAGGTTTTCTTTGGTTTAAACTTGACAAGCTTAATCCAAAGAAAATATTTATTTTTTTTCTAATTAGAACTAGACAATATGGTTGTAAAATACTGGACTCTAAAAACTAGAAGTAGTGTGTAAATCAAGAAAACTTTAAACTTACACATGTTTCAAAGTCATTTGAGAAAGTGTTGTTTGACGTAAGCAAATGTTTGGCGCAGGAATTTGTTTCAGCATAAAGGTCACGAAGCTCACGGTCATGTCATTGGTTGTGCGATGGCGTAACACATATTAAGATTAATGAGAATTCCTAATATTAAATATACATGATGAAGAAACCCTTACAAACTGTTCGACATAACAAAATGGCTAAATGATTGCACACCATTTCGAAAGTCACAAAGCTCAAGGTCATGTCAATGGTATGTGCGGGTGCGTCACAAATGTTCAGATGAATGAACTGTCCAAATATTGGAGAAATTCTTACAAACTTTTCGACGTAAGAAAATAGCTAAGTCTATCATCACCATTTCGAAGGTCACAAATGTCAAGGTCATGTCGTTCGTGGTACGAGAGCATCACACATGTTCAGGTGAATAAACTTTCCAAATATTAAAGCAATCCTTTAAGCATTATTGAAGATATTGCATGATGGAGAAACTCTTAACATGTTTTTCGACTTTTAGACGTAAATGTACACGGATGGTTGTACGGACGTACGGAGCAACACAATATGCCCTTCTTGCTATCACATATGGGCTTAACAACGAAAATGGTGTCAGAACCACGTGTAAACGATAGACAATTGTTCGTTTGTGGAGCCAGGAACATATCCGGACTGTATACTTACGTATGACACCCAGGGAAGTAACTGTTCTTGTGCTTGCTTCAATATTCGGCTCACATACAAGCTGGCCCTTATCCGTACATCCGACGGTGAACGTGTGCACCACTTCACCCGATGTGGCAGCGACATCAGTAGTCGTAACAAATTCTCTGATACTCGCATCATTCGCGCGTATCAAATATAACGATATATGTGTGAGGTCAGTGATGCCAGCGACTGTACACGTTATCTCCAGCTCCTGTCCGATAACGCCCACGTAGTCTACGGGTGTCAAGGTCACTTCTGAAATTACAAGACACAGTCTCTGAAGTCGACATAATATCAGTAGCCTGTTTCACCATTTTCACATTGCAAAGTATACTTATCTAGCAAAGTATATTTTGAGGAAGAAATTTTCAATTTAAAGGTCGTGGCTGGAAATACTCAATACATATCTTGGTAGTTAATTAGTGTGAAACAGACTGGACATGCAACCAGTAATGACTATCTGCAAAGCCATCTGGATAGTGGCTGTACAAAGCAAGCCATTCTTCTCAATTCTGTGTTCTCATGTTGCCAGTATATCTGCATACTCTAGGAGAGAGGTGGCAGGGCTTTTGTGTTTTCCATTTCTGGCTATCTGACATAATGTTGTTTCAAGTATTTCAGTATTATAATAATATATGCAGGAACAAAAGTAAAAAGTCATGTATTTGCCTTGCTTTAATCCTTTAAATGCACGAAACGAAAATTGTCGTCTGCTGCTGTTTTATATATTGTTTTCCTTATCAGTAAAGACATGATTTGTCAGCACTTTATAATCATTATACCTCCGCAACAAGTTGTTTGTGAGGGGGATTGGAGTCAGGTTGTCCGTCCATCTGTCCGTCCGTCACTGAACTTAACATCACAGAAATATGTTATAATAATGCATTCCTCTAAGGCTCTACTACCATGCTGTGAAAAATCCATGACCGTCCAACCCCGGCTGATCCCAAGGTCAAGGTCACATACTTAGTCTCTTCCCAAAACTTAACATCAGAGAAATATGTTATAACTTCTATGTCCTTCATCGGATAAATCATGCTATGATAAATCCATGACCGTGCCGTCCCCTCTAAGCCCATGGTCAAGATCACAGACTACAAATCTACACATTTAGGGGCACCTGGGCCCACGCGAGGGGTATTCTGTAAGCCTCGCTTACTGACAAATCTAGTTTACATTGAAAATGATTCCCAAATGAAGCCAAAAAATGTTTTTGGTGTGCAAAATGAAAATGAGAAAAAAACAGCAGACAACAAAAATTAATTCAGCAATGTAATGGTTAATGCTGGAAAGTTTATATAACAACATACTTATTATATAATACATGCACCATGAAATTACCAGGCAAAACTAGAGATTATGTTTGTATTTCACCACTAAGTAACTGGAATGGATTTTAATATGTGTGCAACCAATCCAATTGTCACAAACTTATTTTCAGACTAGACCATTTATGAAAAGGGGGTGTTTTTGTTTTCACGTGCAAAACGAACAGATCCTGATGAGACGGATCATCTGGATCTACACCTTTTGCCAATACCACTATACAGGCCTGTGGTGTTGAAAGGGTTAATGGAGAAATTCTTACAAAGTTTCAACGTAAATAAATGGCCAAGTGTTTCAGCGATATTGCGACGGACAACAAATGGCAAGGTCATGCTAATTGAATGTCATTCGTTTCTGATCACTAGCTCAGGCTATTGTGCTGCATAGTGTCTGTACTGTTAGATATGAAACCATTGAACTTGACCCATAGTTTGCGAAAAGTAGGTAATTGTCACGCGAATGCCATTGCAGTGTTTTATATTACAGTTCGGATCCAATGCACATGTAAATATCGCATACGAATACATGTACTTTGTACATCTACATGTACATGCAACTGTACGGCTGTTTGACAAAAATGGGTTTTTCAAATAATATTTATATGCCATTAGTTCATATTACAAATCTAATGACAAGAACGACGCCAACGGCAAGTATCCCATCGCTGTGGGGGCTGGATCACAAACGTGCACATTGATATGATGAAGTTATAGGAGAATAGAGGAATGCGCATGCATCTACTGAAAGATAATATGGATAAGGACAAGGATACATATGCTGTTTCTAGTGAATCACTCATATAGTAAAGAGTTTATAGCAGAATGAATGTACTGAAGTGGGAATTTCAGAGTTATTTGACATTGACCGAAGGGAGAGGGAAATGAAAATATGGATGATAATAAACATGCACATGAAGTTTGAAGCCAATTAGCTGTACAGTAAAGAAGTTATAGGAGAATGGAGAAACGTGCACATATCTACTAGATGAAAAAATTATATGATATTTTACCTTGTCTATTGGGCATGGGAAGAACACGATTGTGCTGGGGAATGGAAATATGAAGTTTCAAGCCATTTGGTCGTAGATCAAACAAGCTATAAGAGAATGGATAAACGCGCACTCATCGACTGGACATAAGTTTATAAGTTATTTGACCTCGACCTTGGGCATGGGAGAGCATGGGTCGGGCAGGGAATGAAGGTGAATACTAATAAACATGTACATGAAGTTTCAAGCCAATAGGTCATACAATACAGAAGTTATAGGCAAATGGAAAACGTGACGGATAGACAGACGGGCGGATGGATGTACACATTGCGGTATACTTGCAAACCCACTTACTTGTGCACCTGTAAATAGTCTGCCTGTAATAGTCTAGCTTTTGCATCTCATTTTCGCTACGCGATAGGATAAGAACTGGTCAGATGCATGCCACAACATGCCATATCAAGAATTACATGCAGTGGGCACAAGGGAGTCGGGATCGAGCTATTGTGATGTGTAACCCTGCTACATGTGCCATGATACTGCTGTTATCTCAGGTGTGTGGCAGAACTGCCAGCAACCTGGATAATTACCCAATGGCGTCTCCTACTGTTGTCTGGGGAGCATGGATGTTCGGATAACTGACATGAACTGAATTTAATGAGATTATTGAATGTGATTTACGTCTTCCCAAGTGTGAATGACCACGGCCTTTAACCCTTTGAACCCGAAATTCCGCTATAGCGGTTTATGCAAAAAGTGCAGATCCAGATGAGCCGGCTCGTAACGAGCCGTCTCCTCAGGATCTGCACTTTTTGAAAGTAATTTTCATATTTCTTAGAACAAAAACACCCACTTTTCATAAATGGACGAATCTGAAAATCATTTTGTGACCATTGGATTGGTCGGAACATTAGCATATCACAGTCCATTCCAGTTCCTTAGGGTTGAAAGGGTTAAGGATACATTTATTAATTGTTATTATACTGTAATATATTACATTATCACAGAATATATAACATATATGTACTGATTTTGTTTGTATATTATTTACAATGAATTACGACATAATTTCTGTTAATTTTACTAGAAGAATAGGAGCATACAACGTTAAGATAGCTGCCAATATGGCCGCCATGACATGAAAAAGTGAATTTTCATTTGCATTTTTCATATATTTTTCATATTTTACGTCACAACCGGGCAATAAATATATTTACGTTCAGTGTAAAATACACTTTAAATGAATTTTCCGATTCACTTTATGCAATGTAATCGAGATTATATTCAAAATGGCCGCCAAATAGCAAATGACAGTAACTGCCCATGGTTTATTTCTTATATTTACAATGCATTTTCGGATAGTTTCAAAGATGTAAATAAACGCATAGGGTGTAAAAGTTACGAATATTATTGTTTTACGTCGTTTTATCGCAATTCATGGAACAGCGACGTTGCCGGTCAATAGCGTGACGTTATTGACAACGACGATGAACGTCACATAATCTAATGACGTCAAACAAACTTTAACGAATCAACGTCGTGCGACGTCACGTGGGGCTAATGTAATGTACTGGGATATGAACGCAATACGATGAATGGGCGGTTCCATTATGAATTCAAGGACAGCATAAATATTATGGTATATTTTGTTCTGAATATATACGCAGACCGAAATGCATAAGCCGGCTATTTGTTACATTAAGCACATAGCCATGCATATGTGTGTGTATGTTTTACAGTTTGACAGTTTGACAGGATGTGCACTGTTCGTCATTCCATCAATGAAAGTTCAAATTCAGGATCGTCTAGAAATTTGAATTGATGGATTTACATATATTGAGCATAGACTGCCAACAATTGTTTACAAGAAAATGTGCAATTGACAGACAACACTTACGAACATTTAGTCATACGACATTTAGTGAAAGGCCCCCTGGTCACTCGCACTAAAATAGGACAAAGTTGTTACAGTTATTTGCTTGTAACGGGGTATGGGTTCACTTGGTACCAAACGTTTCCGAACATGATTTGACGGGATGTAATCTATGACATCATTTGTACAGTATATTTTCTTTAAAATCTTCACAGCAAACGACACAGCGTTCGGAAACCACGTGATTCCACACCCTGATAAACCAAGCTAAGCATTTACGCCAATTGATGGTTGATGGTCAACCATAAAATGATAACTTGATTTTACAGACATGATACCATGACATTACCTGCTGCTCCTGGTGTCTGGCTAGTAGTGACTGTGGTATTTGGAGCTTTTGTGGTAGGATCTTTTATGTTAGTAACTGTACTATCTGGAGCTTGTGTAGTTGTAGTGGCTGTTGTTATTTCGGCAGCTGTTGTATTTGCGGTTGGTTCGGTAACTATGATAGTTGTCGTTGATTCGGTAACCGTGGTAGTCGTCGCAGTTGTAGTTGTCGCTGAAACAAATGAGTCACAATAAGCAGAAGCCGGGTTGAGTCCTGTAATGTTACATACCCACTCAGTAGGCACAGAATGTTCTTTATAGGAATTAAATAAGTGTATACTTGTGTCACCATTCCACCAGTCCTAATCATTACACGTGCACGCTATACATATATAATCACTTAGTAATATTTATTTTTCTGATAGTGACTCTCGGTGGTATCAGGAATTTTCACATGCAAATGAGACATGATATGTTTAATTAGTTGTCCTAATTAAATGTCCTATTTGAAAAAGTAATATTTTCGACAATTATAAACTATGATCATAGATTTGAATATCATTCCCATAAATATAATTTTAATATCTGAAAATGGTGGCCATATTAAAATTGGCCGCCACAATGGTGTATTTTTTTAAATATTTTCAAAGTTTAATTTACTGTGATCTATTTGATAGTGATACACAGCCTACGGTATACCACATTAAGTGTAGATGGTATTTGGAAGGATGAATACAAACAAAACATAGCAGTGATTCATGTCTTTACTATCGTAGTAAGGAAATCTGTAAGATTTCTTCACCGACCATAATTTGCATGTGATTTTATATTCGTCATATTGTTCTGTGTTTTCACAAGGTTAAACTGATGGGCATGTTTGCAAACTATTAATGATGTTTAATACTGATGACTTGTATGAAACATCCTGTACAGGTCTACATATATATGATATACATACGTGATATTATTTGATCCACGCAATCAACAAAATATGCCAACAGTTGCAGATTTACTATAAAATGATGATTTGTACCTGGTACATGAATAGTAATTAATAAACTCTGGCATGTACTTGTTATGTATGTATGTGCACATTTCAAATTACTGTTAAAGACACTGTGTCTCAAATATTCAATATGTGAACTGAAAATGACTTATGTTGCGTGTATTTATCAGTGTGTGCATTCACCACCACACTGGCACAGAGCAGTACATGGAAGTGCTGCCTTATTACATTTGCACTGTCCCCTGTATCCCTTTTTACAGATGCGCCTTAAGTGATTTCGGCAAGCTTTCATAGCTCCTGGCTGAGTAGTACAGAATAATTCCCACTAGTAGTAATGGGTGGCACTATGGGGTACTTTTTTAACATGTGTTTTTTACATAGACTTTTTTACCGGAACACCGGTTGTCTATGTAAAAAAAGACATGTTAAAAAAGTACCCCATAGGTGCCACCTCTTATTACTCCCATTATCGGGGGTGGAAACTTCTTGTATTACCCCATAGTGCCACCCCTGAACCATTTTTGTTGAAGATTCGTGAAATTTATCCGGGTGGAAACTTCTTGTATTACCCCATAGTGCCACCCCTGAACCATTTTTGTTAAAGATTCGCGAAATTTATCCAGGGGTGGAAACTTCTTATATTACCCCATAGTGCCACCCTGAACCATTTTTGCTGGAGATTCGTGAATTTTATCCGGGGGTAAACTTCTTGTATTACGCTATACTGCCACCCTGAACATTTAGGGGTATACTGTTCCTGTATATAATTTTCAAATATTTTTGACAACTCCAATATTATCAAATACATATGAAAATGTCCTAGAAATAATTTTCATCCACTTCTGACAACTCTAATATTAACAAAAGTTAATGAAAATAAATATTGATTGTAAATCAATATATTGGTATTTTTTCAATTTATAGTGGGGAAAATTGAATACAAGATATGTAAAGTTTTAACAATATTTTATTGAGCAACAACATATTTACAACATGGAATTATAGACCAGATATGATATTCATATTTGATCTTTACAAACGTACATGCAATATTATGTTAACATATTTGCAACATGAAGTAATTTTGGAAAATGCAAAGACATGGCATGATGATATTGTTGTGGTTTACAACATTGACACCCGACAGATGTTGAACTTTGTTGAGGTCCTTCGTAGAGTGTTCCAAAGTGATGTTTGAACCAGATCGTTATAGTCCTATCATTCTTGAAGTAATCTGATGAACTGAATGTTTGTTGAATACTGAGACGCAGAGTATTTCCTCTTGCAATCACAATCAACACAAACACACAGTATTTTCCACATGTTGTACTGAATACACTTTGTAGTCTCTGTTTGTTAAATGTCCATTTCGTAGAATTGTTTGTCAAGAAAGACAATATTTCTGCGTGTAGTGGTGGTAACCCATAGGAGTCAAAGTAGATGGCTTCATTCTTCTGGTCGAATACAATAGCTATCCAATGTTTTCCAGGTTGATCAGAATTATCCGTGTTGATTATGTACGCTTGGACGTCTAATGGTCTGTGATTTGGTAGCTTGTCTTTTGGGCATACTATTCCTTTTAGTCTCTTCAGCCATATTTCTCGATCCAGAATATACTGTAATTCGATGGTTTCCATCTTTGGATGTTGATTTCACCAATACGTTACTTTTAGGATTTGTTTTGTTCATAATTGTCCAATATTAATAGTCGGTGATCACTTCACGAAGACTATTTATTTCAATCTGGTTATCAAACTCTGAGAACACTATGACATTGATGACTTTTTCAAGTGCTCTGGCAAACTGAAGTTCAAGTCATAGATTGCCAGTTCTTATAGGGTGTAGGTGTCCCTCTTCGCTGCCCTGTTCAGGTGTCAAGTCATATCCCCACAAACAATATCCATTTACATATTCATCTCTAGTAATATCAAATGATTTGTTTTGACCTAGTGAAGACACAGCTGAATACAAAGACATGTATGATTTAAGATATAATTTATGTTCAAAATCCGGCTCAAATGGACGGTTGAAAATACCATGACCATTACAATTTACATCAATTTTTGATAGATTAAAATGATGAAAATTGAATGGATTTTTTGCGTATTCCCCATTGAAAACTAGCATTATCAACCATACCAATGAATATCCGTTTTGGTAATTGCCCCTGAAAAAGATGATCTTCTATTTTTGAGCGCATTCCAGTTGCAATTGTGAATGTTTTGACTTCTACTCTACGTATAGGAATTTTCATATTCTTTTGAGCTATGAGTCTGTTCATGTCATTGGACACAGCAGGTAATAGCTCAACAGTTCTTACATTGAAACTAACATTTTCAAAATCTATTTTTGTCTCTGGTGCGCCAGTGCCGCCTATTAAACAAAACTTTGACGATGCTCTATTGAGTCTTATTCTAATTTTCAATTCCATGGGTAAATATTTTTTCTTGTAAAAATAAATCCAAATGCAATCGTGCTTGAAGTTCGATTACTTTACTCTCAGAAATAAATGAATTCCTCTTATTAAGACCTAAATTTGCACCTGCAATGTCAACAATCTCATATTTACCTGCGGTATCTTTCAATCACATTGTGTTGATTTACATTCAGCGTTATATGACAAAAGATTTTCTAAATATGCCCGAAAAGGATATGTATCAAAATTATTTGTTATCAGTTTATTGTTTAGATATAAATCAATGTTACTGAAGATACTATGAAAGAAATTGTTAACTGGCGTAATATTATCATCTGCGTCTAATGCAGTATTATCTATTTTTAAAATTTTCAATTTCAAATACATGTAAGATTGAGATAAATCTGTCCATTTATCTGTTTGTGGTGGAATTACAAATTATATTGGAGCATTATTGTTGAGAGACGAAATCGGAAAATGTTCAATCCACTGACTTTCATGCATAGCAGTCATGGTTGGAGGTACTGATTGAACATCCAACTCAGTCTTACTACATTCACAAGAACCGTTTTGCATCATTTTTTATTTTAGTCAAAAATATCTAAATTTCTGTTAGATATTTTTCTCCTTTTTTTACCAAGACCTTTTTGATTGTTACTTGATTTATGGACCTTAACTTTCGATGTATTGAACGCGACTGATGTTTCCTTTTATTTTTCTTTGTTTTTATACCTAATTTCTTCAAAAATGATTTTCCTAGTGAATTCATTGTTTGTTTACCTCGTGAAATAATTACATCCTTTGGATTTTTGTGTTTAAGAAAAATATCTTGAGCTAAACCTATTCCTTGTTTCATTCCTTCATTTTTAAAATAATTTACCCCAGTTTTTATTATTGGTTTTATAAATGGTGAAACGGTTCTAATTGTAGATTTGAACAAGGATCCTAAACCTGCCCCATACTGACGTGTAACTCCTCGATATACAGGGTGCATTTTCAATCTATTTTTCTTTTCCTAAAATGTAACTTCACCATAGACTTTCCAAGAACAAAATGAACAGGATTGCCAGAATCGCCTCTTATATTTATATGAATTGTATCAAATTCAGATTTTGATATAGGCATATAATGTAAGTTTAAAAATTCATGGTTAATATGTTGACTACCACTATCATTTTCAATTGAATTTGTTGTTTTGAATGGTACAACTCTTAAATCGGAGCTTGAATATGTCCTACAATCGAATATTCAACAATATCAGAGTAAACAAACAAATGATTAAACCCCTCATTTAAATTTGACAAATATGGAAAAAAATCATTTGCATTACTGTTTGAAAAAAATGTATCGTTTACTAACTTTGGATCTCCACCTAACTTTAAAAACAATGTATTGTTAAATTTAATTCCTGTTTTGCGAATTTTATGGAAACTAAATTTTGGACCTTTCATACCATGACAATATGAAACGTTAATCGTTTGCTTGTTTTTTTTAAAAATATCGCCAAAAGAATCTTGAATGATATTATCAATTGTTTCCAATACATGAGCTATTGATGAATAGGATCCAGGTTGAAAATTAAATTTGATATTCCATTTAACAGGAGTACCATCTTCAGCAAAGCCTATCTCATTTATATCAAATTTTTTATTTTTTATTTCTAAAACATCCGAGTAGAAAGATAAATCTTTTGTTACAATATTAAATTTGGTTTCGTCTTTGGTGATATTTAAAAACTGAAGGAATAATTAATTCCGCTAATGCTATTTCCCAGTTTTCTTTATCGATACGAACTGTTCGAGGTAATTTAACTTTGAAACAACATTGTTTATTTGATGGATAAATATCCATAGAACTATCACTCAGTCAGGTTACGTAAAATGAATTCATTTTTTACCGTCTGTAAAATCGAAGCCTGTCTGTGGTTTTTTGGTAAATTTTAAGCCTGGACTTGGTAAAATGTATCTAAGATAACTACTTAAAAGAACGAGGCATAATTCACGATTAGGACTTTGGATACTTAAATGAATGATGGCTGTTGTAACAATTGCATATATTATAACTACTTGAGAAATATATTGAAATTGATTTTTTGGTATTCGTTTACCACAAAATGAAAACTCTTGTTTTTCTATTTTTCCGTTTTCAATTATATCTTGTTCATTCATATTATGTTTGATGTTGAAATCCAACTATCAAACTATGACGGATAACCCATCCAACGAACTTTAGTTTTTTTTTTTTCCTTATTGTTAGTTTTATTACCTACACGTCTTGTACGTCGAGCAAGAACTGATTTCAATTTCATATTTCATCATCTTTTATACCTTGAATTTCCTTTCCATAAAATGTACCCATTATTTTTTCACCATCAAGATCTTCAATTTTATAAGTTGTTGGTAAACTTTTATTAATATGAAATATTTTAAATAATTCTTTCGTCCAGTTTGGTAGATAACACTTTTCAAATGTGCGTTTTGTTTTATTAATACGAACTAAATCACCGACATGTAATTTGTTTTTGGTTGGAATAGCTTGTTTCATTCCATACAATGCATGTGTAATCTCAATTTCATTTCAGGTATTGACAGAAATTGGGGTCCTCTTAATACTACGATGGTATGTTCGGTTGTATCCATCAACAATATTTTGTAAAATATCAATATATTTTCTAGTTTGATGATATGTGAAATATTTCCACATACGTGTTTTTAAAGTTCTTTGAAATCGTTCAACTATACTTGCTTTAGTTTCAGGGTTTTCGGTTGTGAAAAAATGAATGTGCTTAGATTTCAAGAAATGTTGAAATTCTTTATTTTTAAATTCCGTTCCTTTATCGCTTTGTAAAGAACGTGGCTTGCGTTTTGATGTTTTTAGTATCAAATCAAACGCGTTAATCAATGTTTTCCCGTTTTGTTAGGAAGGGGTATGACCCATGCATATTTTGAAAATATCTATTACACACAATAGATATCTTTGATTCTCATTTTCACCTGAGAATTGTTGCATATCTGCCAAATCAACCTGCCATTGTTGATCGATACCTCCTACTATTGTCTTACGACGTGTAAAACGTCTTTGAATTTGTTTATGAAGTGTATATGTTTTCTGTCTACTCAACCATTCTTGGTATATGTTTTAATCTAACATCTGAAAATGTGTTTATTCGTTTAATTGAATCATACAAGTGTTTTGCACTTGTGTAGGCAATTGAACTTTTTGGATCATAATATATTTTCTTTAGTAATGAATTAAGTTTCTTCTCTTTATGCTTTAATAAGGCTCCCATTTTTTAAGATATGTTGAATCAAACTTTCTTTTTATACCAGTTGGGGTGACTGAAATTTTTGATTTTGGTGTTTTACGATGTTTCATTACTGTTTTATGTGTACTAAATATTGAATCCGACTCAATGTCAGATGTATCAGTTTGATATTTATGCATCCAGTTGCATCGTTGTCTATTTTCAACTACGTCTTGTGGTATATTGAGTTCCTGTAAAGCTGTACTGAATGTCTCCCAACCTCTGGGGTTAAATCCTTTTCTTTGACGTAAAGTGTCATTAACTAAATCAATAATATTTGATCCCCTTATAAGTTTTCCTTTATATGTTACTAAACCATTGTCATCCCAACTGATTTTTGGATTATCTTTCAGCATGCTTAAAAGAAGTTCTGCCTTTCTTTGCATTGTTTTTGGTATACTTTGTAAAATTCCATCATTAAGTGGTCTTTTTGTACTTTCATTTACTGTAACATGTTGAGGTTCTAAAACTTTTTTAAATGATTCCTGAAATTTATGTAATGTTTCTCCGTGCTGCTTTACCTTTTCACTTTCAGATAAATCTGTTCTTTCTAAAAGGTTAGATAAATTTTTTTGAAGTTTAGCTGTATTTGCAATTTGTGGATCCGGTGGAAGCTGAGGTTTTTGACTTTGTTCTATTTTCCATTTATTCATTTCTTCCAGTAAATGAAAAGGAACAAGTGCCATTTTCCGGACTGACATTATTTAACTAGAGCTCGAATACCTGTTCGGGCACCAACACCAAGTGCACCACCTAGAACAGCTTTACCTATTAATGGTAATAATGGAAGTAAAAATGGTAAAAGACCTCCTGTCTGATTTATAATATTTTTCTTTTTCTTAATTGAAATTGATTTTGATACAAGTTGTCTGAGATGTTTACGCTTAGGATACAATTTATGTTTCTGATCAGATGTAAATGTGACATTGCCTTTTAAGAGATTGTGACAACATTCGCAAATACACTTAATTATATGATTTGGTGCATTTTTATTAATTTTTCACAATATTTTTTAGGTTCATTAGCTATGCCAAAGCATAGCACCATTTTTTTTAATTAATGGTTTCTTTTTACTGGTTTTATTCTTGACCTTACCCATCTTTATACTAACAATACTTTATATTGAATGATACAAAATTAATTAATAACTGTATTTTATACACCTAAGTAGCTTTTAATTTTTACTCTTAATTCTGGATTTTTAAACGCAAAATCTTTTAGATGTTTTATTTCCTTTTCTTTTTGAATAAGTTTGTTTCTGACAACTTCTTTGGTTTTAGGAGATCTCAAAGGTGTTCTTAACGGTGAAAACCTAGCTATTGGATGTTCATCCAATGCATTATATTCCTGTAACAGTTTTTCATGTTCTTTTGTTGTTTTATTAACAAGTCTAAACCAATTTTCAATTTCAGGTTTATATTTATACTTCTTTTTTTTTGGAGGCTGTCGCTCAAATGAACCCGAATTACTGGGGAAAGATGCATTGTATGATGATCCAGATTTGCTAGAAGTTGATGTAAATGGTAATTGTGGTGATGTAAAGGAAATAGGTGTCGATGTGAACTGAGGTTTCCCAGTCGATGAGGGTGTATGAAACGGTGATATAGATCTACGCGAATTAACAGGACTAGGATTTGTAGACATACTAGACATTGAAGAAAATCTTGAAGATTCATTTTGCTTTTTAGTTGTTTTCTTTTTAGTTGTTTTCTTTTGAGATTTTTTATTTCGTGTTTTCTTTTGTTTTTTAATTGTTTTCTTTTAGTTTGTTTTTTGGTTAGTTTTCTATTTTTCACGTTTTTTGTACCTGTCCAGCGAAGTAAACTTCTAATAATTACACCACCTAAAAACCCTCCACCACCAGGTTTTAATATTATTTTTTTCTTTGTATCATCATCAACTGTAGGATCCGCTAATTGTTTAACATTTTTTTTTTTTTTTTCTATAAAACGCACTGTTTGTTTTGGTAATTTTATTTTATTTTCAACTATATTTTGAGCAGCTATTGAAAACAAAACCATTTCAATATCTCTTTTAATCCAGATTTCAATATTATTTCTCTTGTAAGTTTATGTTGTTCATCACTCAAATTTCTTAAAGCATGAATAATATTTCCTGATGTGTATGAGAAAGCCATGTTAGCACCTTGGTAGAAAGTACAATACTGATATCTATATTACTATATTGGAGAATAAATAGTAGGTCCTCTAACATCCTTATCTGTAATCCATCGATGAAAAATGTCACTTCTTAAACGAAATTGTTTTTTAATTCTTGATTGAAAATAACCATGTTCCTGAGAAGTAGCATCATTGTAGGCTGAAATTAAGTGCGGACTTTGCATTTGACGTGATAATGTTTTAATTTGTAACCCATCACGTTCATTTCTAAATAAAATCATGTAACGAGAATTAAGACTTATAGTTCTACTCGATTTATTTTGTTGAAACATATTTTGTGTAATATATATTACACTTGAATTTCTATGATGACCTTTTCTTGTAAACCACTTAATTTTATTTTTTCTTCATCTTTTCTCCTAACATATCATCAAATACTACAAGATGTGGAATTGTTACATCGGATACAATTTCATTTTCATCATCTGGGATACCTTCAATAAATTTGAGGAAATTGAACTTTTCTTGCATAATAGTATAACTGGGTTGCCATTCTTTGTAACACCATATTATTTTTTCGGGTACAATATTAAATAAATCTTTGCGATAATCAATAATCTTTTGTACAATTTCAGTTTTTCCACATCCACTTGCACCTGCTATATAAATGTTACAGGGATGTTGAAATAACAAAGACAATAGGTCTTGTTTACAGCACAAGGTCCAAATGTATAATGATATACTATCATGTGTATAGCAATGTTTTATTTGAAAAGGAATTCTGTTCGAATAGTTTGCGATGGCCCTGAAAAGGGCCGTTTGGGTCAAGGTGCGAGTACTGTTATTTTTATTTTTAAAAAAAGACAGGAGTTTTTTTTTTTTTTTTTTTTTTAAAAAGGCACGAGTACTGGTACAATATTTTATTTTCGTGGTATCAAATGATTTTCTTTTTCTGGACGAATGTGTTTACGATGTGCACCAATCCCACTTTTATGTGAATGTATTTTTTCGTCAACTGTATCACACAGGGCCCTTTCGGCATGTTGACTGATCTGTGTCACTGTTTTCTTGTCCAATTCAAACTTGATAGGTACTTTCAATGGCTGTGTGTTAAATACCAAGTTCCGATTTTCAGACTGTTTCTCTAGTTTACTTGATAATGTGTCTGTCATACGGTCCAGTTGAACACGATGTCGTGATGCGATGTTCTCTAGTTTCTGTAATATTCTTTCTGTATTGTTGTTCAGTTTCTGTAGTTCTTTCAATATCATAGAATCTTCTTTCTTCTTCTCTAATGAAATGTATACAGGAACAGTTGGCTGCGGCTGTAGTTGTTGTTGTTGTGGTGGCTGGAAGGTTGGTTGATATATTTCATTCATCGTCTCTGCTAATATATCAAAATCTTGAGCGCCAAAATCGTAACATCTGTTGTCAGCCATAGTATCGAATGTAAATTAATGATTGTATGATCGTCTTTTATACCCATCAGAAGGATTGACCTACTTTTGATAGTTTAGAAATTGCTAAAAATCTAGTGACCAATCACAGTGTGTCTTACAAAACGATAGCTGCTAACCAATATTCCATTTACTGTACTCTTTTCTCACATTTAATTGAGGGATACTGGGATAGCTCTTAATAATTTTAGTTTCTATGTTGACAGCCCCCGAAAAAGGAATTTTATGGCTGTATAGATGAAGCAAAGGTTTAAGATCCTTGTCAAAGTAAATCTGACTATCCTTCCCGTATGTTCTAGAACTTACTAACCTATAAATTTTATTTTTTCTATCACAGTTATCTTTGGACAAATACCAAACGGTATAAATCTAGAATTGTTTGTTATATACCCTATGAAAGGATAATATTGATATTTGGGTGATTTATAAATGTTTACATTATTAATAGTGTATTCTCCGTTTACTATGCCTATAGTACAATTTTTGAGAAAATCGAAACATTTACATTCTTCGACTTCCGGATGCTGGTCACTATTTTTTCATAGTTGATCCATTTTATCAGGGGTTGTACTCTGAACAATGTAATGCTTTCGCTTCAGAGTTCAGTAGACTAATGATGCCCATATGGAATTTATGGCTTCTTTTATAGACGTCACGATGTAACGATAGTATAGAAGCTGTTGCAAATTGCTTAATGTTTAACAACTAATGATACAATATACAAAGTTATTAGGATATAAATTGCAAAGTAATCTTTTCGTAATAATGTGTGGTGGCCCTGAAAAGGGCCGTTTTTGTTTAGAGTGTACACCTGTACAAACTAATATTCAATGGTAGTGCGGCGCCATTTGTTGCTTGATTCTCGAGTTTTAACTCTCAAAACGCCTGTAGTGTCAGGTTTTGCTTCTGTCGTAAAAATCGTTCCGGCCTCCATTTCCATTTCTTTGTAACTAGGCTTTGGTTGTTCCTGTATTCTCCTCAACAGGTCAGCCGTAACCATTTGCAGCGTTTCTATGTCTTTCTGCATTGACCCTACGACTTCAACCAAATCTGCGATCCTTCTTGCCAACATATTGTTTTGATCGGTATTCATTTCTCTGAGTGTTCAATGAAACATGTGAAGTATGTGTTGAATTCTTATATTTAAGGGTGGGAAATGGCTCGAAGACCTTCCATACCCGGGCATGATGTGCCCGTAAATGATCAGGCCAATGGCCGTTGGCCCATTTGTTTCCGAATTTACTTAATATATGCGATACAGTCGAAATATGTGCATTAAATGAAGGAGACGATGAGGCGGTGAGTTTAACCTAATTAGTTCATTCTCCTATTGCACAATGCCGATATGTCAGACCGTGAAGAGGGCCGAGTGTGCGTGCACATGATATATGGATACTCAGCCGTTACATTGTTATATTACCTGCTAATGCTATTAAAGGGTTGGACGAGGCAAAACAAACCAAGCAGAGACGGATCCACGTGATAGGGCAAATCCAACGCCCACAGAGGAGCAACAGCGCAGGCCGAGCCGGAGACGAGCCACCGACCCACCCACAGCAGACCAGGGACACCGCAGCCAGTGACAACCGGAGGCTCCGCACCGCAACCGCCACCCACAGCGACGAGGAGACAGGCAAGCCATGCCCAAGTCACCCACAAGGCCGCCACTGGCAACACCCAGGCAGCTCATTCCGCCACAGATCCCAAGGCGCATATAGCATGACACTGCCCAGTATGCAACACAGAGGAAACGACCCGATGTCGGGTCCACAGAGGCCTAGGCCACCTCCCACTGAGTGAGTGGTAGGCACGAGCGAGGCCTTGTCCCAGAGGAGGGGGACTAAGTTTGTTTTATTTGGTTCTGATCTTCTCTTTGTTGGTGTCGTAGGCGTCTGGCTACACCGCGAGGACCGCATCTGTTTGTGTTTGAGTGAGCTGTATGCATGAAAAATCACAGATGCCCTTATCTGGATTGTGTATGTATATGTTGTGGGTGCGTGCCTATCTAAGTGTGTCTGTCAGGGTTATGTCCAATGTCATATTGACTTGGCTCATCTACTGCCCTAAGGGCGAAATAGCTGGTCCCATAGGGCCAGCTTCTGTTGATTGACTATTTGGACAATATGATGAGACCACTAGCCCGGCTCGACCACTAACTGCACAGAAACAGTTCGGCGCTTTGAGGTATATTGACGCAGGCAGTAATCCTCTGTACTTGTGCTTCAGTCTTCTAGCGTCGTGTCTGTATGGAGTGGATCCACCGGTTATTTGTGACACCCGGGTTCACCAAGCACTCCCGGCTTTCAATCAGCGGGAGCAGCTTCTGTCTTCTATGACTTCATATGTTGTGAAGTATGTGTTAAAAAAACACATGCTTTTATACCCATCAAACGGATTGACCTACTTTTTGTAGTTTAGTCATTTTTCAGATTTTCGTCCAATCAGAAAGCGTGTTGTAAACACGTTTTGTGAACAAAGCTTGTTTACACAAGCTTGGCTGTCAAAACGGATTGAAATTCATCCAATGAGAGGGACAGAATCCTTATCCAATCAAATCCTCTAAACTTTAGCCAATGAAATCATGGCTGAAATCATTTCTGGATCTAAAGCGTACAGTATTCATTCTATTCATTCTTACATACCAGAATGCAGATCAAGAAATTCTTCCACCGTTTGAGAAACATTGTATTCTCCAGGAAAAATGATGTTAATGAAGAAAAAGAGAGAAATAAAGAATTATTACAACAATTCTTTGCAAGACGTGGTTATCATTGGCCTTCCAAACAAAAAATTGTTTGGAAAGTTACATTGAATAACTTATATCCTGATCTGTCTGAATTCTATTAGACAGAGATCAAACGGTCCTTTTCAGGACCACAATATTTTCCAGAAAGAAACACTTACATTTTATAAATCATATGAATTAACCATATAAATTATAAAAATGATAAATAACAAAACAAGAAAATACATTTTAACTTGTATTCATTTAACAATATTTTATTGAACAACTATATATTTACAACATGTAATACATAGTGTCTATTCAAAATTGTATTCATTTAACAAGACAAATAAATCAATCAAATCTAAAAGTCAATTTTCATCTTCTTGACTGGAACCGCAATTTTCCTCTTCTTGATTTGAACACTCGGTTCATCTTGACGTTTACGTTTACGATTGTTCACTGGTTTCTCGGTGGTCTTAACATCCACTGTGTTAGACGTGGGTTTCTGGTCACAATCACAAGCCCAATGTGATTTCGATTTACAGATAAAACATCCTGTGTACATAACATTTCTTGGCAGCTTCAGATGACTCTCTTCGTTGTAATAAGACATGAATTTTCCGACACACAGGTCTTGGGTAATACTAGGAGAATCCAAAAATTGAACTTCATGAGAATATGGATTCACAAACACATCCATGTACTTTCCTTGTAGCTTCTGGCTACATTTATTAGCCCAATGCTCCGTTGATTGACAGATGTAACATCTGTTAGGTGATATTTCGCCCCATCCATGTTTCTCATCGATGCTGAATTTTGTAAACCTCTTTCCTGTAGAAATCAGGTACTCAGAGTCGCCCGAATAATTGTAAGATGTAAACGATCCAACAAAGTTTCCAATATGTTTTATTGGATAGGTTTTCGGTATGTTGCTGAATTCAACTTCATGAGTAAACGGATTTATATATAAATTCATTTCACATCCTTCATGCCAATATTTCATACTTTCGAAATAGTCAGCAAAATGTTCCTCGTGTTTTTGTAGTTGAATGGAAGAGCGTTCTGTCGCTTGAGAGTCCATGTCGCTTCAGAGTTCAGTAGACTAATGATGACCATATGGAATGTATGGCTTCTTTTATAGACGTCACGATGTAACGATAGTATATAAGCTGTTGCAAATTGATTAATACTTTATTACAAAATTCAACATGCCACTTGTACCTTACTCGGACACCGAGAGTGAAAACGAAGAGTCATCAGATGTTAGAAGATTTTATGATCTTATGCAAGAAAAAAGTCGAAGATCAAGAAAATTCAGAACTGAATCATCAGTTTTTAAAACAACATTCAAGAAATTTGATGTAGACGAACACCCTCAAAATTTCGTTGGGGTATTATTTGATGATATCGTTCATCAAATCATCGAACGAATTGATGGCGATCCACACGATAAAATCAGGGTAACATTAAATCACCCTGCATTAAAGATGGGGATACCGATTCCATTCTTGAATGTTGAAGATTTGAATGGGAACATATTGTTACAAGAAATAGAAAAAGTTATACAATCGAATATGGATTTTAATTTGAACGATGGTGAGATGACAATCGAAACAACGTTTACCAAATTGCCAACAGGTTCTGGAAGAAAGAAGACGACCTCTGAAATTGATTCTAGAGTTTTCACGAAAAAAAAGAAAACTGTTGTAAAAATTGAAAATTCAAAAGACAGTATGTGTCTAGCCCGGGCTATTGTTGTTGGAAAATGTCATGCTGACCGAGAAGTTTCGTCAACATGGAATATGTGGTGGGAAATAATCAG
Organism: Conchocele bisecta; assembly: GCA_029237695.1. Classification (NCBI taxonomy): domain Eukaryota; kingdom Metazoa; phylum Mollusca; class Bivalvia; order Lucinida; family Thyasiridae; genus Conchocele; species Conchocele bisecta. The sequence continues at coordinate 10,163,625 of CM055275.1, read as the reverse complement.
AGATTCCAGAAGATCGTTACAACGTATTAAAGCAGAGAAATTATTGAATGAAGTTGGAATTTCACCACAAAAAAGCTTGTGGAATTGAAGAATACAAGAAAATACAACAATATATGTATCCAGAATATGTGATCAAGATTCATCAACAACATGTGAAAACAGAATTGTTGTTTGAATATCCAGAAAACAAATTCAGTCCTACAGCAAAGTAATACATGTATTCTATAATCAAGATCACTATGATTGTATTACAAATATCGTAGGATTTCTTGGATGTTCTTACTATTGTGAGATGTGTAATGTTGGTTATCAAAATCGTGAACACATATAGCCCTACTTCGTGTAAGGCATGTCGTTCCAAAACAAAATGTCATGTGATAAGATTGTATCAAGTGTAAAGATTGTCTCAGGACATTTTATAGTGTAACGTGTTTTGCAAATCATAAGCAAATTGAAGGACGAGAAAAGAAATCAATTTGTCAAATCTATAAAATGTTGTGGCAAATGTGGAGGTCAGTTTGCCGACTCCAAGAAGAATCATACATGTAAAGGAAAGAAGAAATGTAAATTTTGTAAAGAGATTGTTAATTTTGACCACAAATGTCATATTCAGCAGTATAAAAGCAAAACTGAAGAAGATGATCACAAACCGTTTTTCATATTTTATGATTTTGAATGTCAACAAGACACGGGGGTACACATTCCTAACTATTGTATTGCACACAGAGCTTGTGATGAATGTATCAATGAACCAATAGAATTCAATTGTGAATGTTGTAGTCGGTTTCCTGAAGGAAGAGAAGGAGTATTTGAAGGAAAAAATACTTTGGTAGAATTTTGTAATTGGTTGTTTTCAAAACAACGTAAAGGTGCTACAGCTATTGCCCATAATTTCAAAGCGTATGATGGACAGTTCATACTTCACCATCTCATTGAAAAGGGGATGTTTCGACCTAAGGTAATAATGAACGGTAATAACATCATGGTTATGGAAGCTGGAGGTATACGATTGATTGATTCATATAATTTCATAAATTCAGGATTGGCAAAATTTCCAGAAACCTTTGAATTGAAAGAAATGGCTAAGGGATATTTTCCACATTGGGCAAATACTGATAAATTTGCCGCTTATGTTGGTCCATACATTGATGTCTCTTATTATAAACCAGATTCAATGGGAATAACTGCTAGGGAAAAGTTTTTATCATGGTATAACGAACGAGTGAACAACGATTGAATTTCAATTTCAAACAAGAAATGGAAAAATATTGTCGATCGGATGTAGATATTTTGAGACGTGGTTGTGGAGAATTCAGGAAGGTATTCATGGAATATGGGGGTATAAATCCGTTTCTAGAAGCCAGTACAATCGCTGACGCATGTAACAAAGTTTGGCGTAACAAATATATGCCAAGTAATCAGATCGGAATTATTTCAAGCAGAGATCCGATTAAACAAGCAAATTTTCAAGAAAGGTATTCGATGGATGCAAAGTATTGCACACGAAAACAATATTGTTATCCAACATGCAAAAAATGGTTGTGAATACCAAATTGGTCCTTATACTGTAGATGGGTTTCACAAAGAATCAAATACTATCTATGAGTTTCTCGGTGACCTGTGGCATGGTTGTCCTAAATGTTACCCAAATCGTAATCTAAAAAACCCGGTAAATGGAGAAACAATGCAAAATTTATATTCGCAAACATTTGAAAGATTGGAATATTTCAGTGTAAGTGGTTACAAAATTCACACTATGTGGGAACATGAGTTTGATTTGAAAATGAAAACTGATAAAGAATACAAAAAGATGATCGAACAATTCTTTCCAAACAGTGATCCGATTGAACCTAGGGAAGGATTGTTTGGTGGCCGTTGTAATGCTATAAAAATTAAATATGATATTGAAGAAATTTCAGATGATGAAATCAAATATATTGATATTTGTTCATTGTATCCATTTGTATGTAAACACAAAGAATATCCGATAGGACACCCCGATATTTTTACAAAAGAAAATATTGATGTAGAAAACATCCGACAGTATGAGGGTTTAATAAAATGTAAAGTTCTCCCCCCGGCTAATCTATTTCATCCGGTGTTACCAACACATTGTAATAACAAACTCATGTTTTTGTTATGTAGAACATGTGGAGAAGAAAGTTCTACAAAGTGTACACATACAATTGAAGAAAGAGCTTTGGTTGGTACATGGGTATCAATAGAATTGTTTAAAGCATTGGATTGTGGTTATACGTTGTTAGATGTGTATGAAGTATGGCATTTTTCGGAAAAATCTAATGATTTTTTCTCGGGGTATGTGGACAATTTTCTTAAAATCAAACAAGAAGCAAGTGGTTATCCAGGATGGTGTGTAACAGAAAAAGACAATGAAAAATTTGTTAAGGACTATGAAGTAGCTGAAGGTATTTGTCTTGATCCATCAAACATACAAACACATACTGGACGTAGAGCATTTGCCAAGATTATGTTAAATTGCTTATGGGGTAAATTGGCACAACGTGAAATCATGACACAAAAGGAATACATCAATAATCCTTCAAAATATTTTGATTTGATTTCAAATCCATGTATAATGGTAAAACACGTAGAAATATTTGATAATGAATGTCCATTCATATTGGTTAACTATGAAACTAGACTTGAACACATTGAATCCCATGCAACATCAAACGTTGTAGTGGGATCATATGTAACAGCATATGCAAGACTTGAACTATACAATGTTTTGGAAAAATTAAATGAGCTTGTGTTGTATTTCGATACAGACAGTTGTATGTACATACACAAACAGAATTCCTGGAACCCTCCCATAATCAATAGTAGACTTGGTAAATGGACTGATGAAGAACCCGGAAATAAAATAATAAGTTTTAGGGGTTTAGGACCAAAGAGTTATGCATACAAGTTGCTAACAAAAGCTGGGGAAATAAAATCCAAATGCAAAGTTAAAGGACTGACACTCGATTACAACACAAGTCAAGTAGTTAACTTTGACACGTATGTTCAATGTGCAGAGGACCGAAGTACCGAAGTGAAAGTTATGTATGCATGTAAAATCCGGAGACATGCAAACAGAACAGTAACGAGTGAATGTCAAAGCAAGACCTTTAGGTCTGTGTACACAAAACGTGTCATTGTTGACAATTTCAATACTGTACCATACGGTTACAACACATTGAGACTTTGATTGAATATACACTGTGTATTAAGAATTGTTGTTTGAATATCCCGAAATTCAGTCATGGACACATTTAATAACTACAGTCGGTTAGCTGTGCTACCAGAGGTGTTACTGGTTATGTTAATAAAATTGTATCTGTCGGAGAGTGATGCCAAAAGTCTCGCACGCATTGACGAGCGTGCAAAACGCATCATTGAAGATGCTACGTTTTGGACTGCCATGCTAAGGGAAGACTTTAGGGGGCACTCATTCACAGTTTACAACATGAGGCCATTTTGTTGTTATATAAATTTTCTCAAGATATAATAACACAATTTTTAATAGCCTTACGTGTATAAACGGATAAGCAGTGTACATGCGATATTATGTATTGTTCTTAATTCTAAAACGAAAACGTGTAAATATATTGTTGTTCAATACAATATTGTTAAATAAACAAGTTTAACTGTAAAAACGTGTTTACAACATGGTTTTTGATTGGACGAAAATCTGAAAAATGACTAAACTACTAAAAGTAGGTCAATCCTTCTGATGGTATAAAAGGCGATCATAAAATCATTAATTTACATTCGATGAGAAGCATTACATTGTTCAGAGTACAACCCTGTCTCTACACATCTAGGATGATAACTTTAATATATTTATTTCATGAGTACGTGGTTAGGAATTTAATTCCTTACTATAATTTGAAATTTGAAGCAAGAGAAGCCTCGAATAGCTTCGTATGTAACTGGAACAAGTTCGATGATTTGATGAACGATATCACCAGGACACATGTTTCATCGAACACGATGTCGAAGCCTACAGAAAACTGGGGTAATGATGAGAGAGCGAGTGTACAACCACAGCAAGAAGACTGGGGTGAGGAGATCCGACGAACTCCGACACCATCATTTGCGATTCCTGGGAAACCCAGCAAAAAGTCTACACACATATTTCTCTTAACATGTAGAAGCTGTGGATCCCGGGGCTGTGATGGGGATGAAAAATACATTGAAAGAGTGAACAAGTATGATAAACAGCAAACTTGAATTAGACGATCAAGACAAAAGGCCCTTTTCAGGGCCAATACAAATATTTAGAATAGAAAAAACTTATAATCAGTTGTACCTATATAAACGTTTTGCATTTTGTCATAAGCCACTATCTTCAAGGTATTCGCCCTAGAAACAACATATATACAGTACTTTTAGATAATAAACAATAAAAATGATGGGGCATAATTATGAGTTGTGGTTACAAAACGATGTTTGTCTGATAAAGAAATCACGAGAAGTACTACGACAAAGAAAGACAATACATGACACATTCATTAGATGTATGGTTGAACAACTTCAATCATTAATTAAAAAAGAAGTAAATGATAATTGTTATGGATGTCAGGTTGAACATCCAAGTCAATTACGACATCAACTGTGCTTATTCACAGATCAAGATGAACAAACAGATTTATTCATATTGACAGCTCTACAGAAATTAGATCCCTATACAATTTTGGAAGAATGGTATCCCATTCTCAAATATATGGCATTGGACGATCAAGAGAAATTGGAAGCATACAGACTATGGATACAAATTAAAAACAAAATCCGTTTTAGATCCAATGAATCGTGGTTGGAACAGTTGAAAAAACAAGTCAAACAATCGTGGAAATAGATTGATATTAAAGACTATAAAAGTAGGAACGGATTATAAATGAATCATTCTAGGAATAGACACAGTTGAAGAAATAATGAATCCTCTGACAGATCTATTAAATCACATAGCATACAGGAAAGCATTGATACTTGCTTTCAAACTAAAAGTATCAAATGAACAATATCTTACAACCGGGATCATCAAGGATGAATTAGAGAAAATAGAGATGTTTGATGAGTTCAAGGAAGCCCTATTAGTAACAACGGGGTTCTTCAAAGATTCAAGGATTAAAGTAGAACAATTACCATTTGAACAATGGAGAAACGAAGTTGTTGAAAATGACAATATTGTGAATTTCTTATTTAAACGATGTAAACCGAACTTACGGAATAGTGTAAAGACTGAAACAATATCAGGGCTAAGGGCCCCATTGCTCACGGTTCCTGGACAGAGAGAGATTGTACCAATGGAAATAGTACAGATCAGTGAGACTGAATCAATGTGTGTGTGCTCCCCTTGTTCATTCTTCATGGACAGTGATCACGATACATGAACAGAGATCATGTCTCTTGAATGTTAAACATACATGTTGTAAAATATGTTATTGTTCAATAAAATATTATTAAAACTTTACATGTTCCGTATTCAATTTTCCCCACTATAAATTGAAAAAATACCAATATATTGATTTACAATCAATATTTATTTTCATTAACTTTTGTCAATATTAGAGTTGTCGGAAGTGGATGAAAATTATTTCTAGGACATTTTCATATGTATTTGATAATATTGGAGCTGTCAAAAATATTTGAAAATTATATACAGGAACAGTACACCCCTAGGATATCACAAAACGTGTTTACAATGCGCTTTCTGATTGGTCGAAAATCTGAAAAATGACTAAACTATCAAAAGTAGGTCAATCCTTCTGATATGTATAAAAGTAAAAAACATAAAACTATATTTCATTAGTCATTCAACTGTTCAACCAACTACATAAGAATGCAGAAGAACGGTAAATGCTCTATGTGCAGTGAGTCCTGTTACATAGAGTGTAGAAAATGCTATGCAGTGTTGGACACTCACGGGGAAGAACACAATTGTCCAGAGCTCGATGAAGGCTTTTTTGAAGAAGAGGACCTTAAAGACCTCGAAATTTGTGAGGCCTGCCAAATAGTCGTCGATTGTATGTGGAGTAACCTGAACACTACATAGTTTACTAAAAGACAACAGCCCTTTTCAGGGCTATACACTTTCACAAGAAATGAATACCTTACATACTGCTCGTGTTGAATACAAAAACGATTGGTTCAGGGGTGGCACAATAGCGTAATACAAGCAGTTTTCACACAGATAAATTTCAAGAATCTCCAACAAAAATGGTTCAGGGTGGCACTATGCGGTAATACAAGAAGTTTCCACCCCTGGATAAATTTCACGAATCTTCAACAAAAATGGTTCAGGGGTGGCACTATGGGGTAATACAAGAAGTTTCACCCCGGATAAATTTCACGAATCTCCAACAAAAATGGTTCAGGGGTGGCACTATGGGGTAATACAAGAAGTTTCCACCCGGATAAATTTCACGAATCTTCAACAAAAATGGTTCAGGGGTGGCACTATGGGGTAATACAAGAAGTTTCCACCCCCGATAATGGGAGTAATAAGGGGTGGCACCTATGGGGTACTTTTTTAACATGTGTTTTTTTACATAGACAATCGGTGTTCCGGTAAAAAAAGTCTATGTAAAAAACACATGTTAAAAAAGTACCCCATAGTGCCACCCATTACTACTCCCACTCATTACTGTTGCCTTTTTCCAACCCCAATCGCTTGGTGGTGGAAGCACCGGGGCTGGAATCATCATTTGACACCAGCTGTGACTTGATATACCACCCTTCTAGTGTGCTGTATAAGCGCTGTCTTTGTAGGTGGGATATTATCAAGTGCCCTACTATTTTCAGTAAAAAGTTGCTTTCGCGCCTCGTTAACAATATAACGACCGCTTGTCCGGTCATACAACAAAACTACAAAACTGCAAAACGTTTGAGTGGTTGAATTCAGTCTTCTATTCAGATTCCAAAGTGTAAAACATAAAGGTGTTATTTCACCATATGCCTTCCAAGTGTCCCGTAAATGAGTAACATTGGTAAAGCAACACACATATCTGGACCCAATTCCCGTACCATACCATGTACGGACAAGAGCAGAATTTTCCCCGTTCCAAATGCTACCAACAACTCAATATGAAGACGCTGGACTGATGTAGCTGGCAAAAGGAGAATATCCGTGTCAACAGAACATATCGATATATCCTTCTTTCGCGGCATCTGCCACATGACGCAATATACTGGCATCAACTTCCTCATGGGTACAGGGTACAAGAGCCGACACCTCTCATGCCTGTATGCGCACGACATCAGTATGGTATGTGCTAATGTCTTGTTTGTCAGTTGCAAGCGTTGCTAGAGGTGTTGTCAGATAGGCAAATAGTCCCATCTTGTTTCATCTAGAAACTCTTGCCAGTTTTCAGAAACTGTAATTGATGGTGCTACACGTCTACGTACACGTCTGCCTCTCTTGTTTGTTTGTTTGTTTGTTCGTTTGTGTGTTGGTGCTTAACGGCCTATCAACAGCTAATACGGGCCAACGGGTTCGATCCAGTATTCAACCTGCTGATTTGGGAGAAAAATACCAAAATCAGAACGGAATATTTACATAAAAAAGAAATATTTTCAGCCTTGAAATCAGAATAACCTAACCTGGTGACAGGTCCATACCACACCAAAGCCTCTCTTGCTTCGCATAGCTGCCTTCAAACTATTTGACTTGTACTCATCCCAAACTACATCAAGCCGACTTGCATGCTGCAATTGTGAACTGATGTAGAAGAGAATGGTAGAAACACATCGGTTGCATAGTCATTAACTGTCACGATAGTGAGAAGTCGAAGCAAGTTGACCATGGCAGCACCGTCAATGTTTGACAGAATCGATCGTGGAAATTGGATCATTCTCTAGCACAGGGTGCATAGCTTCCAAACAGCCTACGAGGTCAGATTTAGTGCCAGTTTTTATGCTGCCCATGTGTGACAAGGAATGAGGATATGCATGGTTTTCAACTCGTCAAGATTTCCACATTTTTATAAAGTCTAGATTAGAGAGAACAGTTATTCTTCAGAGACTTTGATTTCTCATGGACTGCCGATCGACTGAAGATGGAAAGATTGTTTCTCTTGATAGTGTCGGAAATAGAGGTTACTTGGCTTATACGGCAATCTTGTAGATATGCCCCACATTGCTGCGGGCCAAGATTCTCAATATGTCGCACAGAAGATATTACTCCTGCATCCATAATATCGCTGGCGGCTAGGACCAGTTGGTCTTTGCTACTATCAGTGAAAGGATTCCCCACATCCTCTACAAGTTTCGTCAGTGAGTCCACGTCCCGAACGACTCTCTTGCAGTTCGACAGCACATTTATTGTTACATGTTCACTAATTTCCTTTATTAATACATGCCGCAATGACTTTACAGAAGATGACAAGTCACAAAAAAAGCACGTTACATCTTCAGCCAGCACTTGGTCAACGGTATTTGATTGTGTACTTACTTGACAGGTGTACATTGTCCTTAACAATTGATTTCCTTTGTTCTCGCCCTATAAAATTTTGGTTTGTTCATACTCAGTATACATGAGTTATGGAATTTAGCTTTCTTACGATTGAATATTATTTCAGTGCTGTCATCGTCTCTCAAATATGATACATTAACCGTTTTCGGAAAATATTCAATGTCAATAAAACCGGCAATATTGTCAGCTATCATGGTGTAACCTACTCCATGTGTTGCATGTTTAGAGTCCGCTAGACGGTGTAATATTTCAGAAGTATCCTCCTAACACAGAGCAAATTTTTCCCGATCAGTAGACAAGTGTGTAGTTAGTGTCTCTGGTTGACGAGGGTCCAACATTTTATGAAGTTTGTCCATTTTTATCAGCGCACGACGGGAATATCATCTGAAGACATAATGTATAAAGCTAATTGTAGTGCTTGTTTATCATTCGTATCTGACACATCACTACACTATTTATTTACGGTAATATGCAATGTTGCAAAATATGTTATAATCAGCTACATATAAACGAAATCATGCTGTCTGAAGTAAAGCCAAGATAGTACAAAGTTATGTCCCGAATCTGCTTTCGCAGAAAAAATCCATATTAGAATGTCACTATCATTCATACTATCACTATCATTCGGACTGACGGACGGATGGACTGATGGACGGACGTTTCAGCGAATTGGGTTTATGTGTCTATTAGCCACATAAGACCCTTCGGTACGCATGAAATAAGCCACATAAACCGAAAAAAAAGCCACATAAACCAAAACAGCGTTCTAACGAATTGGGTTTATGTAACTAACCCCACCCTTTAACAAGTCCATCCCCTGTGGGGCTAGCCACGTACACCCAATATGTTTGGGACGGACGGACGGACGGACCCAACATTTTGGGTTTATGGGGTATTTCCATTGTTTGAAGAACAAAGAAAAAGCCCCTATACAACAATAGAGTTTATGAGCTTACGGAATATTTCAAAGGAATCTTTTGTTCCTAACCACGCCCCTAAGCTCTCAAACCCCTAGACGTTGGCTCGGACGGACGGACGGACGGACGGACGGACTCCAGTATACCCCCCCCCCCACCCCCCCCCCCCCCCACAGCGGGTGTTATAAATATGATTATCCATGCCCGCTTGTAGGTAATGAAAACGAATACAAGCTAAATATAGTTTAATTGTAGCCAGCCGAAGCTGCAAGGGCTTGTGGCAAAAAGTCACAAAATAAATAAGGAAATCTTCGCTTACATAACGTAAATCTACTTGCCATGTATTCCCGCCTGACAATGTAAGAAACTGCACGAAACACTGCATGCCTCTCTGATAAACAGACCTCGTCGTAGGGGACACCGACGCCGACCACAAATTTGTTACTTCCCTTTCTAATTCAGCTGGAGCTCGGAAACCGGAACACACCCGATGTTGGCCTGGACGGACTGACGGACGGACTCCAGTATGCTACCCCCCCCCCCACAACGGGTGGTATAGATATGATTATCCATGCCCGCTTGTAGGAAATGAAAACGAATACCAGCTAAATATAGTTTAATTGTAGCCAGCCGAAGTTGCAAGGGCTTGTGGCAAAAGTCACAAAATAAATTAGCAAATCTTCGCTTACACAAGGTAAATCTACTTGCCATGTATTCCCGCCTGACAATGTAAGAAACTGCACGAAACACTGCATGCCTCTCTGATAAACAGACCTCTTCGTAGGGGACACCGACGCCGACCACAAATTTGTTACGTCCCTTTCTAATTCAGCTGGAGCTCGGAAACCGGAACACATCACTCTGGTAGCCTGTCTGCTACTGGTGCAAGCCATCGGAACTATGTACGACACAAATGCAAGACCCGGATAAATCACCAGGCATGCAAAATCGAGATGTCCCAGAAGACATAGCAACTCTTTTAGTACACAAATCCTTTTTTGAGAACGCTTGAAGCAGAGAAGCAATGCGCTGTATTTTTTCTAGCGGCAATCTGGCCTCCATTTTCACGCGGTCTAATATGATACCTAAATACTCAATTACTGTAACAGGTCCCATAGTTTTTGTAGGTGATAATGGTATGCCTAATCTTGCAAAAACAAACCGCAAAATAGCCATAGTAGCATCAGCATCTTCCATCGGGCCATTTATCGTGAGGAAGTCATCCAGCAAATGTAGATAATGTTTCACCCCATAATTGTTTTTCAGGATCCAGCAAATAGCCTGTGACAAGCAGTCAAACATGTTGGGGCTAGATCGACTTCCAAAAACTAATCTGGTACAGAAATAATACATATCATCCCATTTAATGCACCGAAAGGGCCACAACTTCTGGACAGGAATCTGTTTAAAAGCCTCCCTAATGTCCACATTACAAAGTTTACTCCCAATGCCTTGCTTTCTTGTAATATATATGGCATAGTCATTGTAACATATGTCAAGACTTGGATGTAAACTATTATCATGGGGTGCTGAGAAATCCACAATCAATCTCTTTTTCCCAGAGTACTTTCCCTCAGCTATCTTTCCTATCACATATCCTTTTCCAAGTTCAGACTGAACCAACTGTGAAGTTATGCCATGCTGCTTGATTGACGACAGCAAGTTTCTACACTCAAAAGGTAACTTAGGTAACTGTGAAATTCCTGTTTCGAAACCGTGCAAAAAACCATGAAGTAGGTAATTACTAAAGTTATTGTCCGGATGGCGTTTCAACTCATCAGCCAATTCATGAACATGAATACGGCTTACCCGAAACATTATCTCACGGTTGGAATTCTCTGTCCCTGGCTTTTCCATTTTTTGGAGTGTTCACAATTACATTTAGAGTGATCCTTGCCTTTGCATAGTAAGCACGCATGAATGAACTTGCAATGAGATACCCGACATCCACGTTGGGTGTTAAAAGTTTTACAAATTTCATTCCCATTCGACCAAAGATGTATGTCCCTGTTTGTGTTCCCGCGATATGCCATACTGCCAACATTCGGACTCGCTGGTGTAGCGACCACCTGATTAGTTACATAATAATTTGTGCGTATCACTAGCGAAGGAAAAAAGTCAGACATATGCAGCGTGCACAAGCATTGGCTTTGTAATTAGAAAATATGGAACAGACAGTTATTTCTCACAGACAGCAGAGAACATCTTGTGATACTCGTAAAACCCCTTCTCAGAATAACGAGACGCCAAGTTGATAATATCCCGTTCGTACAAATCCAGCTCCGACATTCAATAGCGTTCTCCCCGTGTTTGATCTGACTATGCATGTGAAGTTTTGTGAAGATCACATAGTATTCGTATTAACACACAGAAAATAAAATTGTCTACCGACAAAGAGACGGCCAGAGAGGGCGATCACTATAAACCCCGACCCAGACCACAATTTTGGTGGCATAAAATCAGTATCCAAAACCAAAAATGCCGAAGTAAATAAATCACCCATTACACAAATTCTTTACAATAAATTTTAGCTGAAACAGTAAGGTTTCAAATAGTTGACAGCTGTAAGATTCAAGTAAATACCAAGCATGTTTTATTACCAACATCATTTACCTTCACATGCGCTTTTCACCAGAGATCCCTTAATCGAGTTCAGGGAGCTGAAATCTGTAACCTCGAACACATGCTTGGAGTCGGGATCAGTTGCCATGCCATTCAACTCGGTGGTCCTGACACCACTACCAACGCCGATGGAGAAAACAGTGACACCTAAATCTCGCAAGGCGCCTGCCTCCTTTATTGTGGAAGTTTCGCTGTTCGACTTTCCTGCAATGGCACGGTTACATGGGCTGACTGATAATTGCAAGGTAACAGTTCCACGAATTGACTGAACACTGTAATGGCTATGCTAATGTCAACCCCAGTAACATTGACATTGCAATTACCAGTCAGACAATTGCAATGTCAAGGTTACTGGGGTTGATTGACAATGGCAATTTTAACTTACTGGGGTTAATTGGCAATTATAATGTCAAGGTTACTGTAGTTTACTGTAGTTACTGTAATGTCAAAGTTGCATCATTGTTAACTGGTAATTACATGTACAATGCCAGTGTTACTCGAGTTGAGTTGCTATTGCAATGCCAATATTACTGGAAATGGTAATATCAAGTTTACTGTCTACGACTGGCAATGTCATGATTATTGAGATTCAGGAGTGGTGTCAAGGTCACTGGGGTTACTTGGCAATTATAATGTCATTAGTTATTGGGGCTGACATGATCTATGGAAGTGTGATGTATATCACACTATATCTATGCATTAATGAAAGTGATAAAACATATACATAGTATAAAACAAATAATTGAAAGAACAAATATTTGTGGCCGTGACTGGAGAAATGGGGCTTATGGCTTTTGTGACCCATGCAGATCCAGATCAGACTGTACATCCACACGGTCTTATCAGGATCTGCACTGTTCGCCATTCCATCAATGTAACACCCGTCATACATCTACCTAGCAATATAGATCGCTCTCAGGCTACAGGAGTGTGCTGATTGATTAGGAGTTACACTGGTCACAAAACCCATAAGCCCCATTTCTCCAGTCACAGCCACATTTAATGATAGTGGAATACACAGGTTATGCGGTATATGCCACTCACCATCAGTAACAATAATAACAATTTTTGTTGCATTGCTTCTCATTCCATTTGTGGCATTGAAAACATTCACTCTCGTATATTTGATGGCACCGTACGTATTAGTTCCACCACCTGCATAGCTGAAACGAAAATACATTCTGATGAAGAAAAAACATGCTAAGAATTAACTGATTTTCAATGAAGATATTTTCTTCCATTGTGTTGTATATGTATACTCATAAGTGCAAAAGTATGATAGTCTGTAAATTTCACATCAACAACGTTTCCAGAAGATCCAAAATTTGCACTTACGAACATTTTAGTCGTACAAGGTTTAGTGAAACAGGCCCCAGATGTACAGGCTGATCAGGCTCTACAGTGAATTATGTCTGTGACTAGAGCAATGCTGACAGCTGATCCTATGGTCGTGGCTTTCAGCCTCACAAGGGGTAATGTGTTGAGTCCTTGAGCATGACACTTTATCCACACTTCTTCAGTCCATCCAGCCGTATATGGTACCGGCTAATTACTGGGAAAACTCGATTGTATTTGATTGTATGTACATGTGTATATAAACAAAACATGATACTGTACAACCCCAAAAGGCGGTGTTGCAGTATAAATAGATGAAACAAGGGTTTAACATCCCAGCCAATGCGAAGGTCATTTGAGACATATAGAGTCACATCCGACAGACCAGTGTGATGGAAATACTATGAAGGTATGTTTGATGCCTAGGTGAGGTTTGAACCCACAATCTCCGGATTTGAAGTTAGGTATTCTAACCACTAGGCCACAACCCATCCCTAGTATAAATAGAATAAGAAGAAAACCTGGTTTGAGAGACGGCTTGTTTGATGGCAGTTTTGTCGAAGTATTGGTTCAGGTAGAACTGAAGGTGCGCGTCGCTACTAAACGTGACCAAGCCGATGTGAGTTTCATTCTGGCTAACTGGGAAAGCATCTACTACTTTGTTGACGAATGTTAACATCGTTTGGAAGTTTTGTGCGTTCACACTACCGGATGCGTCGAGAAGAAACACAACGTCCACTGGCAGAGTCAGGTTACACTCTGTACAAGAAAACACAAAGAAAGGATGTTTATATGTGGCTGCGATTGGATAAATTGGTCGCATTTGTTCTGCTACCAGTGTAGATCCAGATCAGCCTGTGCATCCGCACAATCTGATCTGGATCTGCACTGTTCGCCATTCCATCAATGAAACATCCATCATGCTTCTAACAAGCAATATAGATTGTTATCAGGCTCCGGGAGTGCGATATATGATCCATAGCCGATTTCATCAAAATTGCTAAGTATACTTATTTAGCTCAGTATGCTTTGAGGGAGTATTCATTTACTTTTTCCAAAATGCACTATTTCATATATAACTAATGACTGCATATATTTGATGAATAAAAGTATGCAGAATTATCATACTGAATGTATTACATTATCACAGCCAAAATGATTGTGATAATGTAATAAATTCAGTATAATAACAAATTATAAATTTCTCCGTAAATTACAAATTTCTCCCTAAAAGTGTACTTAGCAAGATAAGTATACTTTGCAATTTTGGTTCAATCGGCTACTGGAGATACACTGGTCACATATGCCCTATTTCTCCAGGCACAATCTGTATTGCCTCATTTGCATGTGATAAATTCCATAATCATTTTACAAAAGTACAATAAACATTGAATTTGAAATCAGTGGGTACAATATTTTTTAACCAAGAACACCAAATCATCCGAATGTAACAAACACGCACCTGCCTAAAAGTGCATATTCTTCTAAACTGTACGGCCTCGATAAAAATTCTTCCACCGAAAGTAATTAATCTTTTATATTCACATTTGGCTTATGCAATGCACAATCCGTTTTCAGAAATATTATACACATTGCATTTGAAATCAGTTGGTAAATATTCTTTAAACACAAAGCTTATCTGTAGCCTACTTCATGAACTCCCCAAAGTATATTTTGGGGGAGTTGATGAAATAGGCTACTGGAGACCTGCATATATTTTAAGTTTTACGAAAAGCAGGGGTCAATAATGTCTCTGCCTCTGCCATTCCCTTCCCTTGTTTCACATAATTGTCACGGCCCGTAATTATAAAATATTCCGAGCATGCAATTTGTACTTGAAAACGGTCAGTTTGATCGGTTAAGACTGAGCACAGGTCAGACTTCACAAACAAATTCCCAGATTTTGTGCGCGAGCACGCTGAATGTGCTCAGCATGTTGTATAACCCTTAAAATACGGGAAACAAAAATTAGAGTTGGCTGTTGTTTTGTGTTTTGTCTTCTTTCTAAAACAAACATGGTTTGACAACATTTCATAATCATTTCCTTTGTCAAACCATGGTGTTGATCGGTGCAAGATATTCCTCGGTCTCAGTCCGCTACCTTCCCCCGTACGTAGTGGTTAGTCATATTTATCATCGTTGTTGATGAGAAAAATGAAAAAAAACAGGAGACGACGAAATTTAATTCAGCATTGTAAGTGATAATCATGGGTCCCTATTTCTGTGACATCAAAGTCACAGGCACCCTTCTCAGAGACAATTCTAATAATAATATCTATAAAATGACATTATTAGAATCGTCTCAGAAACGGGTTCCTGTAATTAAAGTTACCTGGTGGAGTTGTGGGCTGTGGAGTTGCGGGCACGGGCACGGGCGTCATTGTTGTTGTCGTTGTTGTTGTTGTGGTGGTAGGGGTCGTTGGACAAGCTTGCGTGTTACAGTTTGTTGTCTGTTTATTGGAGCCAACACACAGTTTGCCGCCATTCGCAGGCTGTGGGTTCGTACAGGACCTCTGCTGGAAGTGGGTGCCGGTGCCACAACTTGTTGTACATGGGGAGTATGACCCCCAATGGGTCCACCCGCCATCGACTGAAATTGCATAAGCACAGTCAGAGGTGGGGAATATTCAATATATATCCTGAAATCAGGATTTGAGGTTCCTGATATTTGCTGATAAATCCATATTTATACACTCATAATATATGCTGCAATTGTATATTACCTATCATTGCAGGGTGATCTATTTGTATAGCGCGTGTCACGTGCATCAAATATTTGAAAACATAATAAAATATATGATTTTCAGAGCTATTTTGGCGGACATTTTAAAATGTTAGCCATTTTGTAAACATGTATCTGGTATTGATAGTACAGTTATTCAATTATATAACATGTTAACTATTGTGAGAGTAAACAATACTTATTATTAATATTATTCAGGCAAAATAATTCCATTCACTTACCGTACAATACAGGCATGTAATATTATCGGCAGCCATCTTTAACAAGAGCTGTAGGAGAACAGCATAGCTAGCTCGACTTCGAGGGTTGTCTATGTACACATAGCTTGACAAACAAGGTGGCCTGCATAAAAACCATAACCAAGGTTGACTAAAAACCTTAACCAAGGGAAATTAAGTAAGTAATTCAAGGTTAAATGTAGGTCAATGTCAGATATAGGTGAGGGGTTATTGATGAGAAAATGTTGTCCAAGTATGGTGTCTGTATGCACAATAGTATTCTATGTACAAGCTTGACTAAAAACCTTGACCAAGGTTGACTAAAAGGGAATTAATTAAATAAGTAATTCAAGAGGAAATATAGGTCAATGTCAAATATAGATCAGGGGTTATTGATGTACATCACAAGGAGATGAAGTTGTCCAAGTATGGTGGGTGTAGGGCCTGGAGTATTCCATATACAAGCTTGACCAAAAACCTTAACCAAGGCGTGACGGTGACGCTGACGCCGACGCCGGGGTGACTACATAAGCTCTAACTATTCTTCGAATAGTCGAGCTAAAAATGGCCGCCATTTCAGTCACGAGACGAATTTGGAATGTCCCTGTAGCTAAAATCCTTTGATATGGTTTGATCTATGACTGTAGCAAATTTCATGCTTGTATCACAAAATGCACAATTCAGATTAGAATCACGACCTATCGATTCCGCTATCAGAAGATGTCTCTGATATAAATAACAGATTGTACTTACTGAGTGGGCATGTACCTTTAAACAATTGGTAATGCAACTGGCAAGAGCTACCTGTAGCTGACAGGTGGGTGGACGGTAAATAGGCTAACAACACATGCGCCTATTTATCGCCAAATATCAAAGTCACATTCAGTATCGTTATTGAGAATATATAACAAGTATGTACTGATTTTGTTTGTATATTATTTGGAATGAATTACGGCATAATTTCTTTTAATTTTACTAGAATAATAGTAGCATACAGCTTTAAGATGGCTGCCAATATGGCCGCCATGAAATAAAGAAGTGCATTTTTCATATATTTTTCATATATAATGGCACAACCTGGCAATAAATATATTTACTTTCAGTTTGAAATGAATACACTTTAAATGAATTTACTGAATCACTTTATGCAATTTAATTCGAGATTATATTCAAAATGGCCGCCAAGTAGCAGATGATTTTATATAAGGAACTCGTGAAATTACAACATTACGCAAACACGTCTTATTTGGAGTTAATAAATCAGTGAACTACTTTCGGCAAGGGAGATAATCAATATCACGCGAACTATTTTCATACGAGCCAATCGGATTGTTCTGTTTATTAGTATATATAGTTTTAATCTATCTCCTATAATATATAATGAAACATTATTTCGTTATGCTATTGGTACTAATACATGTTGTTTCAATAGCGTATCTCTGTAATGATCTGTAATGGTATCGTTGTAGATGGAGTTGCAAATAATTTAATAATTATTACGTTCAAATGGTTGCGTAATACTGATAACACTTCTGTATAAATGTAATCGTCGTAAATGGCGCGATAGTCGTAAGATTAAGGTCGGCGACTTCTATTATTTAATTACCGATTCCCGAAAGGGTCGGGGGTTCAAACCTCAACTTGGTACATTGTTTTTTTTCTCCATATATATTATTTTTGTGATTTTAATATTTTCACATTTTTATGATTTTAATAAAAATAGCTATAAATTGATACAAACTTACAAACGATGAAAGTGTCCGTCACTAAATAATATATACACAGACAGTCTGTTACTGTTTTTTTAAGTTGGAGGTACTGTCTATACCATATATTGTTTTACTGTCCCAAATTCTATTTTTTTGGCTGTCACAATTAATTAATTTTCGGACAGCAAACATTTTTTTATGAATTTGAAATAATTATTGTCTTCCATCTGATCACAAAACTTTTCGAACTGCGCATGTGGCTACCATGACCAGAATTCACTGGCCGCAAACACAGTAGCCTTCGGCGTATATTTATTAAATTATTATTCTTTATTTTATTTGAATTCCGCGTGAGCGCTAAATTTTGTGTCAACACCATTTACAGAAAATAGTGGTGATTTTCTAAACGAATATCGAAGAAATGCGGCTATATATTTTGTGTCAATTTTCAACACCATTTACGGAAAAAAAATACTGATTTTTTAAAACAATATCGGCATAACTAAAAATACGGTAATAGAATTGTTGTCAACTTTAAAACACCATTTATGGAAAATATTACTGATTTTCTAAAAACGATATCGGCGAAGGTGTACTGAACTACTTTTTTGTTTCAATAACCAGCCGTCTAATAGATCTGTGTATAATCGAGAGTATATCGTTAATTGTCATGTTGTCTCCGACAGTGAGGTGTTGCGGCACACATCAAAATGACACGTCAATTTCAAAACATTGCCTAAGGGTCAACAGCTGTGTGGTGTCATCAGATCAACACCTCGTCACACAGACTGAGCATTATCGATTTTTGTTCACACAAAGCGACGTGTATTTACAACTAGATCTGTGTAATGTGTCGGGTGTAGCCAAAGACCATACATAAATTCGTAATTAGTCACAGATGTAGCCTTAAAATATAATCGTTTTCCTTAAATTACGTCCGCAAGTTGACAGATATTTCAGAGCAGATGTCATCGTAATTTGCCGTTATTCGTTTCCAAAATTAGCCATATATTCTGTAAATGGCATTGAAAGTCGACAATAAATTAAGACCAGATCAGTACGTTAAATCGCTATCGTCGACAACTGACGATCCGCTGAGAGAGTAATACCGTTTACGCGTATCCAATGTTAAATATACATCGTTATTTTTGTATGACTTTCGTAGTTTTTACCGAGAATTTCAAACCGTTTCCAATTATTGGGGAACATAATATCATGATTAAGCACACCGTTTCACTAAGAGGTGGCTACTCAGGGAATGGGATCACACGGTCTATTGTTTACACTGGATTAATGGCGGCCCCCATGAGGTCTCAGGTAAATCTTATTTTTCAATAATACGACTGTGGTTTCTTCCTTTTAGTGCTGATCATGTTCCAGCCGTTAACACTTATTTATTTAGCAGCATTACTTATGTAGTTAGTCTGAACATTATGCAGAGAAATTTGAATTGAACGGAATCGAGCGTTGTTTAAACTTATTCCGGTTCATATGCACAGGTAAAAATATGAACTGAAAATGGCGCTTTGTGTGACAGAAATCCGTAAGCGGACGAATAAAAAAAAATGTTTTGTTATAAATATCATTTATAGCGAAACAGCGGTAGCATCTACTGTTTTAATAATATGCATACATATTGTAATTAATGTTTAATAGTGACATACTTATGAAGAATATAGGATACAATGGTTTATACTCCAGCACTATGTTATAAGGCTGTGTGATTTGCCTCAATATAAGATGGATTAATTAATACTTATATTCATGCGCTTCATGAGAACATCAATACATTTAAAATACACAAATATTACTTAAAGGGGTACCGATATGATACATTTTAATCATATAAATATTGAAAATACACATTACAATCGCTTACAACATAAGTTATTGATCGAAAATAGTCACTGCATCGTGACCTATTTGACCGCATTACCTATTGCGCGGGTACCTCACTATACCCCCTGTTTACATAGGTAACTGCGGGTATAGTGAGGTACGCTCGCTAATACAATGTTTACGTAATGAAGAATAATAGACAGTGAATATAATTGGAATACAGTTTTGTTCTTTTCAATTATAGTATTTCATTACATTACAAGTCACAGTGATGTATATACCGTATTTACCGTATGTATTGGGACACCGGAAGTATTGGGACACCTCTATTTTTTACGAAAATAATTATTTTTGGGAGATTAAGATTTGGGACATACCTCAAATCAGCGTAAAATTCCATAATTGTTTCGTATTAAGTTTTGGGACAACCCTTTTTCATCATTGTGTGAATCCATTTGGAGTGTGTACACATATTTGGAAGAACATGCACTTTTGATATTCTGCATTCTTAAATCCCACAAACACGTTGTTCAATCCTTCCCAAAATGGGTGTACGTGACAAGTGCCATTGTTTCGCTACGTCACAATTCAGTGCATGAGATAATCAAGTTTCCAGTTAAAATTTCCCTCAAATTAATCACCTTAACTGATGGAAATTTTGATATATATTCACCAAAAATGGCAAGTTGGGAGTGCTTTAGAATCGTCTTACGATTCTAAAGCACTCCCAACTTGCCATTTTTGGTGAATAAATATAAAAAATATTCCATCAAATTAGACCCAAAATGGACGATTTTTTTTTTTTTTTTATGGACGCATAGCCTCCTTTTATCTCACCGATGTGAATGTGCAGCTGATCACGTTTGCACATTTCGTAAATTAATCCGAGCAAACTGGGAATAAGATCAATTATTGGTCCCAGTAACAAAGCAGTGCTAATTGTTATGTGCTCGATTTAATTTTTCCGGCATGCGTTCACGCTCACCATTGGTGGAATATTAATTAGGTGTAAAGGCTGACCAATCGGAGATCGCGTATCAGTCGCGCAGATTAACTCGACCCAGATTAACTAAATTGTTACAGCACTGCCCACGCCCCCGGCGCATGTACACAAATGTGTACGTGACAAATGGCCTTGTTTCGCTACGTCATAATTGAGCCAGTGCATGAGATAATCAACTTTATTATATAACTGAGATTTTCGCCGAGAATGATTTGATTTTGTTCTGCAAATATATCGGAAAGTTGATAACATTTTCAGAGCAAATGCGTAATAATTACTAATTTAATATTCGTCAACATTCGATATCGTTTACAGAAAATGTACACTATTATCACTATTATCAGATTTATCTTCGTCGAAAATCTCACGTGATAAGCCTGATTACCTCATGAACTGGCGCAATATTATAACACGTCGGGCAAAACATGTCTATACAGGTCTGTACTCAAACCCACAGGTGGAATAGTCGGACGTGTGACACAAAGAAAATGACAATTTCAAAAATATCCATTACCCCACCCACTTGATCTCGTTCTATTATTAACGTCATGTACAGTACGATACCAGGTGGGTGGGATAATGGGATTTTTTTAATAGGCATTTATTTTGTCCGAGTCTTCCACCTGTGCTCACCATAAGAGTAAACACAGATTGCAACGCACGAGCTTGTCCGTGGCGTTTGCAGCTGATGGAACAGGATATCGGTCATTGGGTCATTGCGTCATCATTACTACACTTTTTTCTACACGCGTTTACAATAATGGATTGCACGGACCTGCGTAGATCTACATTCTACATGAACATGATGAATACATAAAACATGACGTTAACAATTCTTGGATTCAATATATGTATTACATGCGAAGATAACAGTGAAAACTTATGGCATATTATAGGCATTGGCGACGTCGTTCATTCATAGTCCCAGTGAGAATCGATAATTAGGGATTATTTAACACAAACACAAACTTTAATTCAAATTTTAATAATGACAATGCAAACATGAAATGAACAAATATTCCCGAATTTACCATAAATATTGGGACAGAAAAAAAAATAATTATTTATTTTATATTATATTTTGGGACACTAATTTTTTTAATTATTTTTTACTGTCCCAATACATACGGTAAATACGGTACCATTCAATTAATGAACTAGAAATGTGGCCTATCGGCAGATGAATGCCACCGCTGGCAGCCAAAGAAAACGAGGCATTTTTGATTATAAGCCATTTACCCGAGCGTTAAGGTTTCGAACGCACCAAATATGTGACCTTAACATTGGGCTTAGTGGGGGCTGGACGAATGTGGATTTGCCACAGGGCGGTAGAGGACCATGGGAGCAATGCGTGTGTGAAATGTGAAGCAGATCCTAGCAAGGAAACAAACATTATAAGCCATTTACCCGAGCGTTAATGTTTCAAACGCACCAAGTCGGTGACCTTGGCCCTGGGCTTAGCGGTGTAGAACGAATATGGCTTTGTCACATGGCGGTAGAGGACCATTGGAGCACTGCGTGTGTGAAATGTGAAACAGATCCGAGCGAGGAAACATACATTGTAAGCCATTGACCCGAGCGTTAAGGTTTGAAACGAACGAAGTCTGTGACCTTGACCCTGGGCTTAGATGGGGCGGGACGAATGTGGATTGGTCACAGGGCGGTAGAGGACCATTGGAGAAATGCGTGTGTGAAACGTGAAGCAGATCCGAGCAAGGAAACATAAATTATAAGCCATTAACCCGGTCGTTAAGGTTTCAAACGCACCAAGTATGTGACCTTAACCATGGGCTTAGCGGGGGATGGACGAATGTGGCTTTGTCACAGGACGGTAGAGGACCATTGGAGCACTGCGTGTGTGAATTGTGAAGCAGATCCGAGCAAGGAAACAGAAATGATAAGCCATTTACCCGAGCGTTAAGGTTTCGAACGCACCAAGTATGTGACTTTGACCCTGGGCTTAGTGGGTGCGGACGAATGTGGATTTGTCACAGGGCGGTAAGGGACCATTGCAGCAATGCGTATGTGAAATGTGAAGCGGATCCGATCAAGGAAGTAGAAATTGTAAGCCATTTACCCGAGCGTTAAGGTTTCAAACGCACCAAGTCTGTGACCTTAACCCTGATCTTAGCGGGGGCGGGAGAAATGTGGATTTGTAACAGGACGGTAGAGAACCATTGGGGAAATGCGTGTGTGAAATGTGAAGCAGATCCGAGCAAGGAAATATAAATTATAAGCCATTTACCCGAGCGCTAAAATTTAAAACGCACCAAGTCTGTGACCTTGACCCTGGGCTTAGCTGGGGCGGGACGAATGTGGATTTGTCACATAGTAGAGAATCTAAGCCCACAACAACAAGGGTAACGTGCACTTTGTGATACTAGTGTGAAATTTGGCACAAATCAACTTTGATATATCCTATGCAATAAAAGCCCAGGACACAATCGATTTATCACCTTGAATCCAAGATGGCCACCAAAATTAAAGATGGCCGCCTAAATTATAAATATCCCTCTTTCTCATCTTCTAGAAGTGACAACGATGCAGACTTTGTGTCTGTAGTATGGTTTTCAGGGATAAGGACACAGACTATATACAGTAAATTTATTTTTAATGGCTTCAAATATTCAAAATGGCCACAAAAATAATAGTATTCATAGTGTTCAGCGAGAAACAGGCAACTGTAGTGCCTATACATATATGTGTTATGATTTACATCATTAAGTTAACTAACTATGTGCATTGACCGATAATTGGCAGCTATATAGCTATCACAGTTCAAAATGGCTACCAATATAATGACAGTTAAATATATATATACCTATGGTTGTGATACAAGTAAATGGCACTGTGTTTGAAATCAGTCAAATGGAAAACAAATTATTGTATTCAATCAGAATATACATTCTATATGAACACCATTATGGTATTATCACAATAGGGAACATACAGCTAACAAAATGCGAGGTATTCCCCTAATGGGACATGTAGCTTAGTTAGTTTAGATTGTTCCTGGCGCTAGATGCTCACATTATATATATAACTATACAACATCATTGAACACCATGGATCTCCCGGGATGTCCGGTTTAGAGAGGTTTCACTGTATACTTACAGTAGATATCTAGAGGACATTAATGTGTTTAAAGATCCCCGTGTCAACTCACCAGTCTGTGTACAGTCATCGTACAGTTCGCCCTCGCGTACACACGTGCTCTCTGATCTGCTGAATACCAAGCCCGTGCCGCAGGCCGGCATCACTATCGCGGCGCCGTTGGAGCACATGGACCAACCCCTACAGTCATCGTCATGTGGGAGAATTGCACCTTCGGGGAGGCCGACGCATGGTCCTCTTAGTAGAGGATCTAAAACAAAGGTAGTGTGAACTTTGTGATACAAGTGTAAAATTTGGCACAAATCAACTTTGATATATCCTATACCATAAAAGCCCAGGACACAAGCGATTTATCACCTTGAATCCAAGATCGCCGTCAAAATTAAAGATGGCCGCCTAAATAATTAATAACCCTCTTTCTCATCTTCTAGAAGTGACAACGAGGCAGTCTTTGTGTCTGTAGTACGGTTTTCAGGGATAAGGACACATACTATATATAGTAAATGTATTTGTAATGGCTTCTAATATTCAAAATGGCCACCAAAATCATATTATTCATATTGTTCAGCGAGAAAGATGCAACTGTAGTGCCCATACATGTATGTGTTGTGATTTACTTTCGTTAAGTTAACTGAGAATGTGCATTGGCAGATAATTGACAGTTAGATAGCTATCACAGTTCAAAATGGCCACTAAAATAAAGACAGTTAAATATATATATGCCTATGGTTGTGATACAAGTAAATTGCACTATGTTTGAAATCAGTAAAATGGAAAACAAATTATTGTATTCAATCAAAAGATACATTCTATATGAACACCATTATGGTATTATCACAATAGGGAACATACAGATAGCAAAATGCGAGGTATTCCCCTAATGGGACATGTCGCTTAGTTAGCTTAGATTGCTTTTTAATAGTTCCTGGCGCTAGATGCTCACATTATATATATAACTATACAACATCATTGAACACCATAATTTAGTTTATACTTGATTGGGGTCTGATACCACAGCCATGGTATATCTCTTTAAGGCGAATGATGTATCTAGTACAGATTGACATGCATGCATATATGCTGTCTATTTATGGCTTACAGCCAATGGAATGTGCATACTATTATGTGTGGTACCGTACATGTGAATTGTTGATAATATATGAGCAATGACATACACAACACAACTATGGGTCATTATTGTTCCAGGCCGTGTATACCAACACAAGTCAGCATATATGTGCAGTTGTGTCATGGTCTTCACTTCTTACAATCGAGTAGGCGACACCTTAAACAGCGATACGAAATCAATTTAGTTGCATGCCTATCTTGGTCTAAATAGGACAATAATATTGGCTTTTTGTCAGGTCACTGCTTATAAAATACTAGTCGCTAAGCATTAAGGTACCACCTGGTTATATGTGTACTTATATAATATAACTGTATGTTGCATTACAGGGACAACTTGATGTCCATTATCATTATGGCGTAGTCACTCATGGTATTGGTCTTCTGCATGTAACCATAATCTACCATCTTATTCGTGGCATCCTCCCTGACAAGTACACAGATCGGTACATGCCAATTCATTTCGTTTGCATTTTCAGAGGCCTCTGCATGCCGTTTTACATCCACATTTTATCATCTCCTGGCACATCTTAGCTGATTCAGAAAGAGATGTCCATAATGGATGCCAGCCATCACCAGTATCCTCCCATCCCCAATCTGCAGGGCTGGGAATGTCGGGATCTTGGACAAGAGTTTGTCCCCAGACATAACCTCTTTGGTATATGGCCCGTTTGCAATGCTCTTGCAATGCTGCTTCTGTTGGCGGTATGTTGTCAATTGTTCTTGAACCTTGTGAGAACAATTGCTTCCTTGCACAGTTAGCATTACTCTGATCAGAAAGTTCTGCTGTACAAGAGCACCACGAATCGCTGAATGGTGTTGAAGCCGTCAGCAGACATTTACACAGGGGTATTCGCAAGACTGATCAAAGTATATGTCGACTGTGGAAGGATTTTCCATACATCCCAACATGAGTTCTTCCCATGCCCAGCAAAGAAGGCGACTATCACAGCCTGTGAGGCTGTGGAACATTGGCAATGCCTTTGCCTTCTGCGTACCAATATTTGAGAATATGGTGTTGGAACCAATGTACCTGAATGCTTTTCCAGTACCGAAAGCTACCCACAACTGTTCAAGATCTAGACGACACAGGATTGACACAGCTAGCACAGCAACGTCTGTGTCTGCTGTGCGGATAGTGATTTTGGTGTGTCCCTGTTTCACACAATCAGCAATGTGAACCATGATTCGAGAATCGGCCTCCTCATGGCTGCATGGTTCTAGATATGTCTAGTTCGGGATCAGAGCACTTCACACTTGTGTCAACTGTCGTTTCTAAGATATTCTCGTGATGCACCTCCTTGCTTAAATACTCAGTAAGGAAGGAAAACAATTCAGCCTTGTTACTGTCCACCTGAAGGAAGGACTGTCAGTTCGAGGGAATAGGTGCTGTAGCCAGCTAGCCAGAGCTCTATGAGCTCTGACCCATGATCAATAAATGGGTTATCCATTTCTTTCAGAACTTTTACAATTACTTATGTAGTTAGTCTGAACATTCTGCAGATAAATTTGAATTGAACGGAATCGAGCGTTGTTTAAACTTATTCCGGTTCATATGCACAGGTCAAAATATAAACTGAAAATGGCGCTTTGTGTGACAGAAATCCGTACGCGGACGAATAAAACAAATATTTTGTAATAAATATCACATACAGCGAAACAGCGGTAGCATCTACTGTTTTAATAATATGCATACATATTGTAATTAATGTTTAATAGTGATATACTTATGAATAATATACGATACTATGGTTTATACTCCAGCACTATGTTTTAAGGCTGTGTGATTTGCCTCAATATAAGCTGGATTAATTAATACTTATATTCATGCGCTTCATGAGAACATCAATTCATTTAGAATACACAAATATTACTTAAAGGGGTACCGATATGATACATTTTAATAATATAAATATTGAAAATACACATTACTATCGCTTACAACATAAGTTATTGATCGAAAATAGTCACTGCATCGTGACCTATTTGACCGCATTAACTATCGCGCTGGTTCCTCACCAAACCCCCTGTTTACATAGGTAACTGTGGATATAGTGAGGTACGCTCGCTAATACAATGTTTGCGTAATGAAGAATAATAGACAGTGAATATAATTGGAATACAGTTTTGTTGTTTTCAATTATAGTCTTTCAGTACATTACAAGTCACAGTGATGTATATACCATTCAATTACGGAACTAGAAATGTGGCCTATCGGCAGACGCATGCCCCCGCTGGCAGCCAAAGAAAACGAGGCATTTTTGATTATAAGCCATTTACCCGAGCGTTAAGGTTTCGAACGCATCACATCTGTGACCTTAACCCTGGGCTTAGTGGAGGCTGGACGAATGTGGATTTGCCACAGGGCGGTAGAGGACCATGGGAGCAATGCGTGTGTGAAATGTGAAGCAGATCCTAGCAAGGAAACAAACATTATAAGCCATTTACCCGAGCGTTAATGTTTCAAACGCACCAAGTCGGTGACCTTGGCCCTGGGCTTAGCGGTGTAGAACGAATATGGCTTTGTCACATGGCGGTAGAGGACCATTGGAGCACTGCGTGTGTGAAATGTGAAACAGATCCGAGCGAGGAAACATACATTGTAAGCCATTGACCCGAGCGTTAAGGTTTCAAACGAACGAAGTCTGTGACCTTGACCCTGGGCTTAGATGGGGCGGGACGAATGTGGATTGGTCACAGGGCGGTAGAGGACCATTGGAGAAATGCGTGTGTGAAACGAGAAGCAGATCAGACCAAGAAAACATACATTATAAGCCATTAACCCGGTCGTTAAGGTTTCAAACGCACCAAGCCTGTGACCTTAACCATGGGCTTAGCGGGGGATGGACGAATATGGCTTTGCCACAGGACGGTAGAGGACCATTGGAGCACTGCGTGTGTGAAATGTGAAGCAGGTCCGAGCAAGGAAACAGAAATGATAAGCCATTTACCCGAGCGTTAAGGTTTCGAACGCACCAAGTATGTGACTTTGACCCTGGGCTTAGTGGGTGCGGACGAATGTGGATTTGTCACAGGGCAGTAAGGGACCATTGCAGCAATGCGTATGTGAAATGTGAAGCGGATCCGATCAAAGAAGTAGAAATTGTAAGCCATTTACCCGAGCGTTAAGGTTTCAAACGCACCAAGTCTGTGACCTTAACCCTGATCTTAGCGGGGGCGGGAGAAATGTGAATTTGTAACAGGACGGTAGAGAACCATTGGGGAAATGCGTGTGTGAAATGTGAAGCAGATCCGAGCAAGGAAATATAAATTATAAGCCATTTACCCGAGCGCTAAAATTTAAAACGCACCAAGTCTGTGACCTTGACCCTGGGCTTAGCGGGGTCGGGACGAATGTGGATTTGTCACATAGTAGAGTAGAACTTTTACAATCTCATTCACATTGCATTTGAACTCGTCTTGAATGGATTTGGATTGTTCATGGTGCTTAGTGTCTCCTGTGCGGTACGTGTTATCAAAAACATGATAGCTAACTTTATACTGAACTCTGCAAGAGGGCTAAAATATATTGGTATGAAGATATGTAACTGCGCTTTTACGGCACGGAACACACGTCCATTATTATACAGTATATGTACCCCAGTTGAGAAGAGACCTGATGCAGTTTACCTTTTACGACCTGCTTAGTCGCAGACTGGTCTGCGCATATATTGACGTCTGATCATGGCATACATTCCATTCTGGCCTTCAATCTAGGTTTTCAATGACGAGGGATCTAGGGCTTTGGGTTATTTACCGGCATTCTGGTGTAACATTCAGTCTGCTTTCCCAATTCCCGCCCCTACACCCCACCCCCACTCGCTATCTCCCACCTCCTGCCCCGCCCTTCAGTTAGAATTACAAGGTGATGTATCACTTTATTTTGATTTGGTAGTTTGTTGTCATCTGAGGGACCACTGCAAAAAACATATGCAGTATTCACCATTTTAATGAATCAGTGGCGTAGCCATATGGGGTAAATTTGGTTATGTGTGCATTTTTACATTATTTTTTTTTCTGTGGGAAGTACGTGCAATATATGTTGTAAATTTGTGAAATCAATATTGTTTTGTGGAAGAAACACGGGGAAGGAAGTCTACACACAATCCCCCTCGCCAAACCCCCTCGGCAGGAATCTGACTATGTCACCATTGTTTACTGTCATTTGCTGGCGAATGAATGTTCAATGTTCCAATGTCTCTCAAATGACACCAATACCTGCGCACATAATATAGCAAGGCCATGGGCACCAATTCATACCGGTAGTGGGATATTGGACCTGAGTTTGATATTGATTTTGCTCACTCACGTGGCAAGTATTGTTGTTGTTGTTGTTATTGCTGCTGTTCCTAGACTAACATCCCACACTACCTTTCTGTGACACCAACATAGATTGAAAATTCTGATAACTTGAATTGAAATAATTATATTGCGCAATTATATTAATATTGATCTGTGTCATCAGGATCATGATTTGAAGATGTGTTCATGTAATGCATACGGCGGCCATTTTTAACATTGGCGGCCATTTTGAACCACATGATATTTTTCAAAGGTGTCCTTTATTTTATACACAATAAAGTAACTTTTCTTTTTTTAAAATTTGCCATCAAACGTGTCTCTATGGCATCTGTAAACAAAGATGTGCTCATTTTAATATTGGCGGCCATCTTGGACCGCAGGGCATATTTAAGGTATGACCTGGGCTTTTTTATTTTATACATAATAAATGTAACGTGGTAAAAATAAAAATAGCCATCAAATATGTGTCTCTATGTCATCTGTAAGCAGCGATGTATTCACTGTTATGCGTAAGGCGGCCATTTTTAATATTGGCGGCTATTTTGGACCACAGGGCATATTTCACTTGTGTCCTGGGCTTTTGTTATTGTATACACAATAAGGTAGCTCTGTGCAAAATGTCATGCTTGTATCACAAAGTGCACACCCCATGTGCTTTGCTCCTCTACTAAGAGAACGGTAGCTGACCATTGGAGCACTTCGTGTGTGATATGTGAAGCAGATCCGAGCAAGAAAACAGAAATGATAAGCCATTTACCCGAGCGTTAAGGTTTCGAACGCACCAAGTATGTGACCTTAACCCTGGGCTTAGTAGGTGCGGGACAAATGTGGATTTGTCACAGGGCGGTAGAGAACCATTGGAGTAATGCGTGTGTATAAAGTGAAGCAGATCCGAGCAAGGAAACAGAAATTATAAGCCATTTACCCGAGCGTTAAGGCCTCAAACGCACCAGCACTGTGTCCTTGACCCTGGGCTGCTTGTTAAGTTTGGGGCGGGGGACGAACTGAACTCTGCTAGTGTTTGCGACGAAATTTGGTGATTTGGAACATTTTTAGCTTCAGGGACATCTCAGAGTTGTCACAGGACAAAAATGGCAGTCATTTTCCAAAATGGCCGCCAGCAATATTATGTGGATATGGGTAACTGGCATAATGTCACTGAAATATAAATAATATCATTCCTTTTTTATTTCACGATGTATGTAGTATCATAGATTTGAATATCATTCCTATAAATATCATTTAAATATCTGAAAATGGTGGCCATTTTTAAAATGGCCGCCACAATGGTGCATTTTTTAAAAATAATTTCAAAGTTTAATTTACTGTGATCTATTTGATAGTGATACACAGCCTACGGTATACCACATTAAGTGTAGATGGTATTTGGAAGGATGGATACAAACAAAACATAGCAGTGATTCATGTCTTTACTATCGTAGTAAGGAAATCTGTAAGATTTCTTCACCGACCATAATTGGCATGTGATTTTATATTCGTCATATTGTTCTGTGATTTCACAAGGTTCAGCTGATGGGCATGTTTACAAACTCTTAATGATGTTTAATACTGATGACTGATATGAAACATCCCGTACAGGTCTACATATATATGATATACATACGTGATATTATTTGATCCACAAAATCAACAAAATATGCCATCAGTTGCAGATTTACTATAAAATGATGATTTGTACCTGGTACATGAATAATAATTAATAAACTCTGGCATGTACTCGTTATGTATGTATGTGCACATTTCAAATTACTGTTAAAGACACTGTGTCTCAAATATTCAATATGTGAACTGAAAATGACTTATGTTGCGTGTATTTATCAGTGTGTGCATTCACCACCACACTGGCACAGAGCAGTACATGGAAGTGCTGCCTTATTACATTTGCACTGTCCCCTGTATCCCTTTTTACAGATGCGCCTTAAGTGATTTCGGCAAGCTTTCATAGCTCCTGGCTGAGTAGTACAGAATAATTCCCACTAGTAGTAATGGGTGGCACTAATTCCAACTCATTATCGTTGCCTTTTTCGAACCCCAATCGCTTTGTGATGGAAGCACCGGGGCTGGAATCATCATTTGACCCCAGCTGTGACTTGATATACCACCATTCTAGTGTGCTGTATAAGCGCTGTCTTTGTAGGTGGGATATTATCAAGTGTCCTACTCTTTTTCAGTAAAGTTGCTTTCGCGCCACATCAACAATATAACGACCGCTTGTCCGGTCATACAACACAACTACAAAACTACAAAACGTTTGAGTGGTTGAATCCAGTCCTCTATGCAGATGACAAAGTGTAAAAACAAAAAGATGTCAATTCACCATATGCCTTCCAAGTGTCCTGTAAATGAGTAACATTGGTAAATCAACACACATATCTGGATCCAATTCCCGTACCATACCATGTACGGACAAGAGCAGAATTTTCCCTGTTCCAAATGCTACCAACAACTCAATATGAAGACGCTGGACTGATATAACTGGCAAAAGGAGAATATACGTGTCAACAGTACGTATCGAAATATCCTTCTTTCGCGGCATCTGCCACATGACGCAATATACGGGTATTAACTTCCTCATGGGTGCAGGGTACAAGAGACGACACCTCTCATGCCTGTATGCGCACAACATCACTATGGTATGTGCCAATGACTTGTTTGTCAGTTGCAAGCATTGCTAGAGGTGTTGTGAGATAGACAAATAGTCTCATCTTGTTTCATCAATCCGAAGAAACTCTTGCCAGTTTTCAAAAACTGTAATTGATGGTGCTACACGTCTACGTACACGTCTGCTCTCTTGTTTGTTTGTTTGTTTGTTGGTGCTTAACGGCCTATCGACAGCTAATTCCATTAAATATGGAAGGTCATATCCGCCATAATTATATTTGACTTGATGCTTGCTGGCTGATGACATTTTAAGTTCTATCCGTCTTATTACAATTATATGTGGCTTGATGCTTGCTGGCTGATGACATTTTAAGTTCTATCCGTCTTATTACAATTATATGTGGCTTGATGCTTGCTGGCTGATGACATTGTAAGTTCTGTCCGTCTTATTACATTTCTATGTATGTGGCGTGATGCTTTATTCATTCGTACTGTTTCAATGCGTTGTGTGTTGATTACATTCTAAGTAGCTTAAGATGTTTAGCTGGTAGTGACATCCTGAGTTCCATTATTGATTATTGCATCGCTGTTTTGCTATGCTCGCTAAGCCACGCCCCTTGACAACAACAATTGCAACAGTAATTTGGGAACAACCATTATGACGCCAGGTGCGCTGCTAAAACTTAAAATAGTTCTCCCTAAAAGTATTTAATATGCTGGTACCTGTCCTACAATGCGTTGCTCTCTAAATTGGTTCCATGACTAACGGTGTTGATGTAGATTGGTGCCGCCTTTTCTGTTGCGCCATGTTTAGGTTAAAAGACACCAACTAGTTTTACTGTATAATTTAACCGAATCCCAGCCAGTCTTTCCTACTTTCACTATTCGTATGGATGTTGTGGGACCAACATCGTCATGTCAGGCGCGGATCCAGCATTCCGGGCTAGGGGGAGGGGGGCGTAACTATTTTGCAATACTTGACTATATTATCGAACGAGCGTAGGATTGTAGTTCAGGTTGTTGTTGTGGATGCTGTCAGATGCTGCTGCTGCTGCTGCTGCTGCTGCCCCGCATTTATTTTTTGGCTGAACCCCCCAATAAACAATAAATTCACAACGCGAACATAGAAACGTGCCTTGTAACTTGTACAAAATCTTTACTCGGCGAATTTATTTTTGGGGGGGGGGGGGGGGGGGGGGGGGGGGGGGGGGGGGGGGGGTGGGGGGGGGGGGGGGGGGGGGGGCGCGCAAAATGCTGAAACTGGTGTCAATGTAGCAGATGATTTTATTGCCATTCTCCGTTACATCAATTTCTCTAACCTTAATCCGAGAGTGCTACATGCCAGGTTATAATATAGGGAGACATGTTTTTCTTTATTCTTTCAATCTGACATTTTTCTGGCAAAATGAACATTGATTTACCATTACCAGACGTACTAATTGACAATTATTATACTTTTTATATCAAACACGAAATGCCAGTTTGATATCAGGGGCGATAACCGTGTTTCATTAAAATGATAACGGAAGCAACTATTTATTCCATTTATTTATGTTTTGATGTGCAATATCATAATTTATGATATATCGATACAAATATTTATTCAGCATTTAGTTGATATAAATAATTTAAAAATACTGCATCATTTGCATATGGAACTAGCTTGATACCACCTCGAGTCTCTATGAGTACATTAAAGATTACCGTACTAAATAATTATATCTGTGTAGCTGGCACTCGTAATTTTTAAAAGTGGTGGACTAGTTGCAATTATACACTTATTTAATTTCCATAAAGACAAATTTGTACCTACTAGATGGGACCCCAGCTTCAACAATAATTAAATCTATATTTTAATTAGTCAAGATCCAGAGCAGAATAAGTGCAGGTTATTGGAAAATTGGTCCCACAACATCCATAAGAAAAACGAAAGTAGCAGAGAATAGCAAAATTTGTGGTAACGGGTTAGTGTCTTAGAGAAAATCAATGGTGGTGTGCCACTTAGTGTGATCCTAGACGGTTATTGGTTTGCATCGGTAACGGGCCAGTTTGACAGTCAACCTGTGTAAGTTACCTTATGTGTAACTTAATACTATACAAATGTGATTGTTTTCAATTACGTACATATGTAATTTAATTATGAGGATACGTGTATGTATAAAACACATTAGTAAGTCAAACACCATACATACGCACATAATTTAGTTAATATAGATTAGAGAATAATAAATGGTGCGAAATAGTCAAGGGGGTAATAGTAGTCCAGTATGAACAAAATCGTGCGGGTGTTTTGAGGTCACAGTTTGCTTGCAAATCTTGATCCATTACTACCCAGTTTCACTTGAGGTATATGTGGGGATGTTGGTCATGTGATGTAAACAGACTTTCCGTGGCCAATAAAAAATGTAAACAATATTGGAGGACATAACGAGGTTGGATTTTTCGTAAGTGAACCTATTGTTTAATTCATGCAGAACCAGTACAGACCGGCTGCAAGTCATGTACAAGTAGGTCCCACAACATCCATATGAATAGTGAAAGTAGGATAGACTGGCCTTATTGGATGGGATTCGGTTAAAGTATATAGTAAAATTATTTGGTGTCTTCTAACCTATGCTGTGGGTGAAATCTTACATTAACACCGGCATTGGAGGTGTGACTTGAACAGCCAATCAGATGTCGGACTATAATTTATTAGAGGGAGAATTACTTGAGCGGACAGCAGTGTCATCTGACGTCATAATGACGCACTACTAACCCATTTATTGCTTGCATCATTCTGCTTGCGGCCTTCCGCTTTCGGACTGTAGCTTGATGCTAACTTCCTGCGGCTTTGTCCTTACTGCTGTCGGCCTTATTCAAAGTGCTAAGTGCTTTGTTCTTACTTTCTATTGCAAATGCTTAGTGCAATAAAACAGGGACACGAATAAGGACGTATCAATAATTGTAATGTGAATAAGACGAATTAACAAAGCAATCAGCAGAATGGACATGTAAGAAAGACAAATACAATTACAACAAGCAGATTTCAAATGTAATAAATACAAATGACGAATGAAATAGCATGAATATAAGTTGTAATGTCATCAGCACGCAAGCATCAAGTCACATAGAATTATGGCGGATATTACCTTCCATAATTAAAGGCCGGGCCAACGGGTTCGATCCAGTATTCAACCTGCTGATTTGGGGGAAAAAATCCAAAATCAGAACGGAATATTTACATAAAAAAGAAATATTTTCAGCCTTGAAACCAGAATAACCTAACCTGGTGACAGGTCCATACCACACCAAAACCTCACTTGCTTCGTGTACCTGCCTTCAAACTATTTGACTTGTACACATCCCAAACTACATCCAGCCGACAAGCATGCTGCAATTGTGAACTGATGTAGAAGCGGATGGTAGAAACACATCGGTTGCATAGTCATTAACTGTCATGATAGTGAGAAGTCGAAGCAAGTTGACTATGGCAGCACCGTCAATGTTTGACAGAATCGATCATGGAAATTGGATCATTCTCTAGCACAGGGAGCATATCTTCAAAACAGCCTACGAGGTCAGATTTAGTGCCAGTTTGTATGTGTGAAAAGTGAAGCAGATCCGAGCAAGGAAACAGAAATTATAAGCCATTTACCCGAGTGTTAAGGTTTCGAACGCACCAAGACTGTGACCTTGACCCTGGGCTTAGTGGAGGCAGAACGAATGTGGATTTGACACAGGGCGATAGAGGACGATTGGAGCAATGCGTGTGTGAAATGTGAAGAAGATCCGAGCAAGGAAATATAAATTATAAGCCATTTACCCGAGCGTTAAGGTTTCAAATTCACCAAGTCTGTGACCTTAGCCCTGGGCTTATCGGGGGCGGGACGAATGTGGATTTGACACAGGACGGTAGAGGACCATTGGAGCACTGCGTGTGTGAAATGTTAAGCAGATCCGAGCAAGGAAACAAAACTTATAAGCCATTTACCCGAACGTTACGGTCTCGAAAGAACCAAGTCTGTGACATTGACCCTGGGCTTAGTGGAGCCGGGACGAATGTGAATTTGTCACAGGGCATCCATTTACCCAAGCGTTAAGGTTTCGGGACGTACGTATCGATATATCCTTATTTCGCGGCATATGCCACATGATGCAATACACGGGTATTAACTTCCTCATGGGTACAGGGTACAAGAGCCGAAACCTCTCATGCCTGTATGCGCACAACATGACTATGGTATGTGCCAATGACTTGTTTGTCAGTTACAAGCGTTGCTAGAGGTGTTGTCAGACAGGCAAATAGAGCCATATTGTTTCATCAATCCGAAGAAACCCTTGCCAGTTTTCAGAAACTGTAATTGATTGTGCTACACGTCTACGTACACGTTTGCCACTCTTGTTTGTTTGTTTGTTTGTTTGTTTGTTTGTTTGTTAGTTTGTTTGTTGGTGCTTAACGGCCTATCAACAGCTAATGCCATTTAAGGCCGGGCCAACAGGTTCGATCCAGTATTCAACCTGCTGATTTGGGGGAAAAATTCCAAAATCAGAACGGAATATTTACATAAAAAATAAATATTTTCAGCCTTGAAATCGGAAAAACCTAACATGGTGACAGGTCCATACCACACCAAAGCCTCTCTTGCTTTGTGTACCTGCCTTCAAACTATTTGACTTGTACTCATCCCAACCTACATCCAGCCGACTTGCATGCTGCAATTGTGAACTTATGTAGAAGCGGATGGTAGAAACACATCGGTTGCATAGTCATTAACTGTCATGATAGTAAGAAGTCAAGCAAGTTGACTATGGCAGCACCGTCAATGTTTGACAGAATCGATCATGGAAATTGGATCATTCTCTAGCACAGGGAGCATATCTTCCAAACAGCCTTCGAGGTCAGATTTAGTGCCAGTTTTTATGCTGCCCATGTGTGACAAGGATGGAGGATATGCATGGTTTTCAACTCGTCAAGATTTCCACATTTCGTTTGAGACATTTTTATAAAGTCTAGATTAGAGAGAACAGTTATTCTTCAGAGACTTTGATTTCTCATGGACTGCCGATCGACTGAAGAGGGAAAGATTGTTTATCTTGATAGTGACGACAATAGAGGTTGCTTGGCTTATACGGCGATCTTGTAGATATGCCTCACATTGCTGCGGGCCAAGATTCTCAATATGTCGCACAGAAGATATTACTCCTGAATCCATAATATCGCTGGCGGCTAGTTCCAGTAGGTATTTGCTACTATCAGTGAAAGGATTCCCCACCTCCTCTACAAGTTTCGTCAGTGAGTCCACGTCCAGAACGACTCTCTTGCAGTTCAACAGCACATTTATTTTTACATGTTCACTAATTTTCTTAAATCCATATTAGAATGCCACTATCATTCATACTATCACTATCATTCGGACGGACGGACGGACGGACGGACGGACGGACGGACTTTCAAACATTTGGGAGTTATGAGCTATTTGTTCTTTAAAAAATCAAAGGATAAGCTCCTAAAGATCAATAGAATTAGGAGCTTACCGAATAAAACGTAGGAATCCTTTGTTCCTAACCCTTACCCTAAGCTCTTAGACCCCCGATGTTGGCCCGGACGGACGGACGGACGGACGGACGGACGGACGTTGGGGGTGGGGTATAAATATGATTATCTCGTTAACTCGTTGGGGGTGGGGTATAAATATGATTATTCATACCCGCTTGTAGGTAATGAAAACGAATACCAGATAAATATAGTTTAATTGTAGCCAGCCGAAGTTGCAAGCGCTTGTGGCAAAAAGTCATAAAATAAATTAGCAAATGCTCGCTTACAGCAGGTAAATCTGCTTGCCATGTATTCCCGCCTGATAAACAGACCTCGTCGTAGGGGAAACCACCGACGCCGACCACCAATTTGTTACTTCCCTTTCTAATTCAGCTGGAGCTCGGAAACCGGAACACACCGCTCTGGTAGCCTGTCTGCCACTGGTGCAAACCATCGGAACTATGTACAACACAAATGCAAGACCCGGATAAATCACCGGGCATGCAAAATTGAGATGTCCCAGAAGACTTAGCAACTCTTTTAGTACACAAATTCTTTGTTGAGAACGCTTGAAGCAGAGCAGCAATGCGCTGTATTTTTTCTAGCGGCAATCTGGCCTCCATTTTCACGCGGTCTAATATGATACCTAAATACTCAATTACTGTAACAGGTCCCATAGTTTTTGTAGGTGATAATGGTATTCCTTTTGCAAAAACAAACCGCAAAATAGCCATAGTACCATCAGCATCTTCCGTCGGGCCATTTATCGTGAGGAAGTCATCCAGCAAATGTATATAATGTTTCACCCCATGATTGTTTTTCAGGATTCAGCAAATAGCCTGTGACAAGCAGTCAAAAATGTTGGGGCTAGATAGACTTCTAAAAACTAATCTGGTATAGAAATAACACATATCATCCCATTTAATGCCCCGAAAGGACCACAACTTCTGGACAGGAATCTGTTTAAAAGCATCCCTAATGTCCACATTACAAAATTTACCCCATTGTCTTGCTTTCTTGTAATATATATGGCATAGTCAATTGTAACATATGGCAAGACTTGGATGTAAAATATTATCATGGGGTGCTGAGAAATCCACAATCAATCTCTTTTTCCCAGAGTACTTTCCCTCAGCTATCTTTCCTATCACATATCCTTTTCCAAGTTCAGACTGAACCAACTGTGAAGCTATGCCATGCTGCTTGATTGACGACAGCAAGTTTCTACACTCAAAAGGTAACTTAGGTAACTGTGAAATTCCTGTTTCGAAACCGTGCAAAAAACCATGAAGTAGGTAATTACTAAAGTTATTGTCCGGATGGCGTTTCAACTCATCAGCCAATTCATGAACATGAATAGGGCATACCAGAGACATTATTTCAAGGTTGGAATTCTCTGTCACTGGCCTTTCCATTTTTTGGAGTTTTCACAATTACATTTAGAGTGATCCTTGCCTTTGCATAGTAAGCACGAATGAATGAACTTGCAATGAGAAACCCGACATCCACTTGGCCGTTGAAAGTGTTACAAATTTCATTCCCATTTATGTATCACCCGCATTCGGCCAAAGATGTCCCTGTTTGTGTTCCCGCGATATGCCATACTGCCAACATTCGGACTCGCTATTAGTTACATAATCATTTGTGCGTATCACTAGCGAAGGACACAAGTCAGACATATGCAGCGTGCTTCCACACCCTGCACAATCATTGGCTTTGTAATTAGAAAATATGGAACAATACAGAGTGTTATTTCTTACAGACCAATCAATCTCAATTCCATTGAATCTGAGATGGGCAGGTGTTTGGGCAGAGAACATCTTGTGATACTCGTAAAACCCCTTCTCAGAATAACGAGACGCCATGTTGATAATATCCCGTTCGTACAAATCTAGCTCCGACATTCAATAGCGTTCTCCCCGTGTTTTATCTGACTATGCATGTGCAGCTTTGTGATGATCAGAGAGAGGGTATTCGAATTAACACAAAGAAAATAAGTGTCTACCGACAGACAAAGAGACGTCCAGAGAGGGCGATCACTATATACCCCGACCCAGACCACTATTTTGGTGGCATAAAATCAGTATACAAAACCAAAAATGCCGAAGTGAATAAATCGAGTCATTTTTATTCACCCATTACACAAATTCCTTTGAATAGATTTTAGCTGGAACAGTAAGGTTTTAAATAGTCGACAGCTATAAGATTCAAGTAAATACCAAGCATGTTTTATTACCAACATCATTTACCTTCACATGCGCTTTTCACCAGAGATCCCTTAATCGACTTCAGAGAGCTGAAATCTGTAACCTCGAACACATGCTTGGAGTCGGGATCGGTTGCCATGCCATTCAACTCGGTTGTCCTGACACCACTACCAACGCCGATGGAGAAAACAGTGACACCTATATCTCGCAAGGCGCCTGCCTCCTTTATTGTGGAAGTTTCGCTGTTCGAATTTCCTGTAATGGCACGGTTACATGGGCTGACTGATAATTGCAGTGTAACAGTTCCACGAATGGATTGAACACTGTAAAGGCTATGCTAATGTCAACCCCAGAAACATTGACATTACAATTACCAGTCAGGCAATTGCAATGTCAAGGTTACTGGGGTTGATTGACAATGGCAATGTTAACTTACTGGGGTTTACTGACAATTTCAATGTCAAGGTTACTGGGGTTGATTGTCAGTTGCAATGTTAAACTACCGGGGTTTACTGGCAATTTCAATGTCAAGGTAACCCGGGTTTACTGGCAGTGCAATGTCAAGGTTACTCGAGTTAACTGGCATTTGCAATGTCAAGGCTACTGCTGAACTGGCCACTGCAGTTTCGAGGATAGTGTGGTTGACAGGTAATTGTGATGTGAATGTTACAGTCATTAACTAGCAAGTACATGTATACTGTCAAAGCTACAATGTGGTTAACTGGCAATTGCAATGTCAAGGTTACTGGGGATAACTGCAAATTGCAATGTTTACTGGAATTGACTGGTAAATGAAATGTCAAAGTTACCGGTACTGGGGTTGATTGGCAATTGCAATATCAAGTTTACTGTAATTGAGTGGCAATGTCATGGTTATTGAGGTTCACTGGTGATGGAAATATCAAGGTAACTGGGGTTAATTGGCAATTATAATGTCAAGGTGTCTGTAGGTGACTGGTAACTGTAATGTCAAAGTTGCACCATAGTTAACTGGTAATTACATGTACAATGTCAGTGTTACTCGAGTTGAGTTGCAATTGCAATGTCAATATTACTGGGTATGCCTGGAAATGTCAATATCAAGTTTACTGTATACGAGTGGCAATGTCATGGTTATTGAGATTCAGGGGTGATGTCAAGGTCACTGGGGTTATTTGGCAATTATAATGTCATTAGTTACTGGGGCTGACATGATCTATGGAAGTGTGATGTATATCACACTATATCTATGCATTAATGAAAGTGATAAAATATATACATAGTATAAAACAAATACTTGAAAGAAAAGACATTTGTGGCTGTGACTGGAGAAATGGGGCTTATGGGTTTTGTGACCCATGCAGATCCAGATCAGACTGTACATCCGCACAGTCTTATCAGGATCTGCCCTGTTCGCCATTCCATCAATGAAACACCCGTCATACATCTACCAAGCAATATAGATCGCTCTCAGGCTACAGCCACTTTTAATGATAGTGGAATTCACAGGTTATGCGGTATATGCCACTCACCATCAGTAACAATAATAGCAATTTTTGCTGCATTGCTTCTCATTCCATTTGTGGCATTGAAAACATTCACTCGCGTATATTTGATGGCACCGTACGTATTAGTTCCACCACCTGCATAGCTGAAAAGAAAATACATTCTGATGAAGATAGAACATGCTAAGAATTAACTGATTTTCAATGGAGATATTTTCTTCCATTGTGTTGTATATGTATACAAATGTGCAAAATTATGATAGTCTGTAAATTTCACATCAACAACGTTTCCAGACGATCCAAAATTTGCACTTACGAACATTTTAGTCGTACAAAGTTTAGTGAAACGGGCCCCAGATGTACAGGCTGATCAGGCTCTATAGTGAATTATGTCTGTGACTAGAGCAATGCTGACAGCTGATCATATGGTCGTGAGTTTCTACCTCACAAGAGGTAAAGTATTGAGTCCTTCAGTAAGACACTTTATCCACACTTCTTCAGTCCATCCAGTTGTATATGGTACCGGCTAATTACTGCGAAAACTCGATTGTATTTGATTGTATGTACATGTGTATATGAACAAAATATCATACTGTACATCCCCGAAAGGGGGTGTTGCAGTATAAATAGATAGTGAAAGTGAAAAAAGGGTTTAACATCCCAGCCAATGCGAAGGTCATTTAGAGACATATAGAGTCTCATCCGACAGACCAGTGGGATGGAAATACTATGAAAGTATGTTTGATGCCTAGGTGAGGTTTGAACCCACAATCTCCGGATTTGAAGTCAGGTGTTCTAACCATTAGGCCACAACCCATTCCTAGTATAAATAGAATAAGAAGAAAACCTGGTTTGAGAGACGGCTTGTTTGATGGCAGTTTTGTCGAAGTATTGGTTTAGATAGAACTGAAGCTGCGCGTCGCTACTAAACGTGACCAAGCCGATGTGAGTTTCATTCTGGCTAACTTGGAAACCATCTACTACTTTGTTGACGAATGTTAACATCGTTTGGAAGTTTTGTGATCCCACACTGCCGGATGCGTCGAGAAGAAACACAACGTCCACTGGCAGAGTCAGGTTACACTCTGTGCAAGAAAACACAAAGAAAGGATGTTTATATGTGGCTGCAATTGGAGAAATTGGTAGCATTTGTTCTGCAACCAGTGTAGATCCAGATCAGCCTGTGTATCCGCACAATCTGATCTGAATCTGCACTGTTCGCCATTCCATCAATGAAACATACATCATGCTTCAAA
Organism: Conchocele bisecta; assembly: GCA_029237695.1. Taxonomy (NCBI): domain Eukaryota; kingdom Metazoa; phylum Mollusca; class Bivalvia; order Lucinida; family Thyasiridae; genus Conchocele; species Conchocele bisecta. Next base: position 10,121,135 of record CM055275.1, on the reverse strand, counting down.
CAACCAATATAGATTGTTATCAGGCTCCGGGAGTGCGCTATATGATCCGTAGCCGATTTCATCAAAATTGCTAAGTATACTTATTTAGCTAAGTATACTTTGAGGGAGTATTCATTTATTTTTTCCAAAATGCACTATTTCATATAGAACTAATGACTGCATATATTTGATGAATAAAAGTATGCAGAATTATCATACATTTCTTCCTAAAAGTGTACTTAGCACAAGATAAGTATACTTTGCAATTTTGGTTAAATCGGCTACAGAAGCTACACTGGTCACATATGCCCTATTTCTCCAGGCACAGTCTGTGTTGCCTCATTTGCATGTGATAAATTCCATAATCATTTTACAAAAATACAATACACATTGAATTTGAAATCAGTGGGTACAATATTTTTTAACCAATAACACCAAATCATCCAAGTGTAAGAAACACGCACCTGCCTAAAAGTGCAAATTCTTCTAAACTGTACGGCCTCGATAAAAATTCTTCCACCGTAAGTAATTAATCTTTTATATTCACCTTTGGCTTATACAATGCACAATGCGTTTGTAGAAATAATATACACATTTCATTTGAAATAAGTGGGTAAAATATTCTTTGGACACAAAGCTTATCTGTAGCCTACTTCATCAACTCCCTAAAGTATATTTTGGGGGAGTTGATGAAATAGGCTATTGGAGACCTGCATATATTTTACATTTAGTGACAAGCAGGGGTCAATCATGTCTCTGCCTCTGCCATTCCCTTCCCTTGTTTCACATAATTGTCACGGCCCGTAATTATAAAATATTCCGAGCATGCAATTTGTACTTGAAAACGGTCAGTTTGATCGGCTAAGACTGAGCACAGGTCAGACTTCACAAACAAATTCCCAGATTTTGTGCACGAGCACGCTGAATGTGCTCAGCATGTTGTATAACCCATAGAAAACGGGAAACAAAAATTATAGTTGGCTGTTGTTTTGTGTTTTGTCTTCTTTCTAAAACAAACATGGTTTGACTACATTTTAAAACAGTTTCCTTTGTCAAACCAAGGTGTTGATCAGAGCAAGGTATTCCACGGTTTCAGTCCGCTCCCTTCCCTAGTACGTAGTGATTAGTCATATTTATCATAGTTGTTGATGAGACAAATGAAAGACAAACAACAGACGACGAAATTTAATTCAGCATTGTAAGTGATAATCATGGGTCCCTATTTCTGTGACATCAAAGTCACAGGCACCCGTCTTAGAGACAATTCTAATAATGATATCTATAAAGAGACATTATTAGAATCGTCTCAGAAACGGGTTCCTGTGATCAAAGTTACCTGGAGTAGTTGTGGGCTGTGAAGTTGCGGACACTGGTGTCGTTGTTGTTGTTGTTGTTGTGGTTGTAGGGGTCGTTGGACAAGCTTGCGTGTTACAGTTGGTTGTCTGTTTATTGGAGCCAACACACTGTTTGCCGCCATTCGCAGGATGTGGGTTCGTACATGACCTGTTCTGGAAGTGGGTGCCAGTGCCACAACTTGTTGTACATGGGGAGTATGACCCCCAATGGGTCCACCCACCATCGACTGAAATTGCATAAGCACTGTCAGAGGTGGGGAATATTCAATATATATCCTGAAATCAGGATTTGAGGTTCCTGATATTTGCTGATAAATCCATATTTATACACTCATAATATATGCTGCAATTGTATATTACCTATCATTGCAGGGTGATCTCTGTATGCTGTAACTGGTCCAACGGCTATATCTGAAACTCAACCCGGCTCCACTCGAAAGAGTTGAGTCGCCGTAGGATGACTAGAGTGAGTTGAGTCATGTGCAAACAACTCAAAATAGGTGAGACACCGTAGGACGACCCAAATGAGTTAGCAATGAGAACACGACTAGAATGAGGTTAGCCGCCGCGTAGCGAAGAGAGCGAGGTCAATGTAAGACTAGAATCGGTTGGGTCGTGCGTACGACCAGAAATATCTGAGTTGAGTGAACAACTAGAGCATGACTCACGTGCACAACAATGTGCAGCTTGCAATAGAATGCGAATGCAATATAATGCGAGTCTAGAGCGAGGTGGGCCGAGTCTACTGACTAGAAAGAGGGGAGTCGCTTCCGGCGCGTCGAATGAATGACAGAATGGCGTCTCGAGAAGTCTGGCAAATGCTTGACTGATGCAGCACCGAAATCTACATATGCAATAATTTATCTGAAAAGGGGCAAAATATTCCAAAACGAATTGATATTTATTTTACAATATAGCAGTGAGTGCCCCAAGAGGATACATCCTTGCACTTCAAACAAGGAAGCCGAAATACGCCAGTGAGCACATACATTGTAGCGTCAAATCCAACATTGGAGCAAAAACTCCTGAATTCAACAAATCACATATCTGACTGAAGACGTTGTATGTGATGGGCATTCTGGTATATGCAGTATCCTCTTGGCTTCGTTTTATACCACGCAGAATACATAGAAGTCTATACATACCAGAAATAGATTGGTCAGTAAGCGAGGCTTACGGAATACCACCAACGTGGGCCCAGGTACCCCTAAATATGTAAAAAAAGAAATCCAAGTGTGTGGGATTGTGACCTTCACTGGTCTTAGCGGGTGCGGCACGAATGTGAATCTGTCACAGGGTGGTAGAGGTCCATTGGTGCATTACGTGTGTGAAATGTGAAGTAGATCCGAGCAAGGAAATATAAGTTATAACCAATTTCTCTGATGTTAAGTTTTGTAAAGATACTAAGTATGTGACCATGACCTCGAGATCAGCGGGGATTTATCACAGCATGATAGTAGAGCCTTAAAGGAATGCATGCATGGAATATTAACAATTTTCAATGAAAGAAATAGAAGTTATAACATATTTCTCTGATGTTAAGTTTTGTAAAGAGACTATGTCACATTGACCTTGGGATCAGCGGGGGTTTGACGGTCGTAGAATTGGCACAGCATGATGGTAAACCTTAGAGGAATGCATGTGTGAAATATTAAGAATTTTCCATGAAGGAAATAGAAGTTATAACTTATTTCTCTGATGTTACGTTTTGTAAAGAGACCAACTATTTGACCTTGACCTTGGGATCAGCGGGGGTTGGACGTTCGTGGATTTGGCACATCATGTTAGTAGACTCTTACAGGAATGCACGTGTGAAATATTAAGCATTTTGGATGAAGGAAATAGAAGTTACGGACGGACGGACGGACGGACGGACGGACGGACGTACGGATGGACGGGACGGGACGGGAGAGCTGGAGCTCGGAAACCGGAACACACCGCTCTGGTAGCCTGTCTGCCACTGGTGTAAACCATCGGAACTATGTACGACACAAATGCAAGACCCGGATAAATCACCGGGCATGCAAAATTGAGATGTCCCAGAAGACTTAGCAACTCTTTTAGTACACAAATTCTTTGTTGAGAACGCTTGAAGCAGAGCAGCAATGCGCTGTATTTTTTCTAGCGGCAATCTGGCCTCCATTTTCACGCGGTCTAATATGATACCTAAATCCTCAATTACTGTAACAGGTCCCATAGTTTTTGTAGGTGATAATGGTATGCATAATCTTGCAAAAACAAACCGCAAAATAGCCATAATAGCATCAGCATCTTCCCTCGGGCCATTTATCGTGAGGAAGTCATCTAGCAAATGTAGATAATGTTTCACCCCATAATTGTTGTTCAGGATCCATCAAATAGCCTGTGACAAGCAGTCAAAAATGTTGGGGTTAGATCGACTTCTAAAAACTAATCTGGTATAGAAATAATACATATCATCCCATTTAATGCACCGAAAGGGCCACAACTTCTGGACAGGAATCTGTTTAAAAGCATCCCTAATGTCCACTTTACAAAGTTTACTCCCAATACCTTGCTTTCTTGTAATATATATGGCATAGTCAATTGTACAGACCAATCAATCTTAATTCCATTGAATCTGAGATGGGCAGCTGCTTGGGCAGAGAACATATTGTGATACTCGTAAAACCCCTTCTCAGAATAACGAGACGCCATGTTGATAATATCCCGTTCGTACAAATCAAGCTCCGACATTCAATAGCGTGCTCTCCGTGTTTTATCTGACTATCCATGTGAAGTTTTGTGAAGATCAGATAGATGGTATTCGAATTAACACACATAAATTAAAATTGTCTACCGACAGACAAAGAGACGGACAGATAGGGCGATCACTATATACCACGACCCAGACCACTATTGTGGTTGCATAAAATCAGTATCCAAAACCAAAATAGACACATTCTTTAGAATAAATTTTAGCTGGAACATTAAGGTTTTAAATAGTCGACAGCTATAAGATTCAAGTAAATACCAAGCATGTTTTATTACCAACATCATTTACCTTCACATGCCCTTTTCACCAGAGATCCCTTAATCGAGTTCAGGGAGCTGAAATCTGCAACATCGAACACATGCTTGGAGTCGGGATCGGTTGCCATGCCATTCAACTCGGTTGTCCTGACACCACTACCAACGCCGATGGAGAAAACAGTGACACCTAGATCTCGCAAGGCGCCTGCCTCCTTTATTGTGGAAGTTTCGCTGTTCGACTTTCCTGCAATGGCACGTTTACATGGGCTGACTGATAATTGCAAGGTAACAGTTCCACAAATAGATTGCAATGTCAAGGTTACTGGGGTTGATTGACAATGGCAATGTGAACTTACTGGGCTTTAATGGCAATTTCAATGTCAATGTTACTGGGGTTGATTGACAATTGCAATGTTAAATTACCGGGCTTTTTTACTGGCAATTTCAATGTCAATGTTACCCGGGTTTACTGGCAATGCAATGTCAAGGTTACTCGAGCTAACTGGCATATGCAATGTCAAAGCTACTGCTGAACTGGCCACTGCAGTGTCGAGGATAGTGTGGTTGACAGGTAATTGTGATGTCAAGGTTACAGTCATTAACTAGCAAGTACATGTATACTGTCAAAGCTGCAATGTGGTTAACTGGCAATTGCAATGTCAAGGTTACTGGGGATAACTTCAAATTGCAATGTTTACTGGAATTGACTGCCAAATGAAATGTTAAAGTTACCGGTACTGGGGTTGATTGACAATTGCAATATCAAGGTTACTGTAATTGAGTGGCAATGTCATGGTTATTGAGGTTCACAGGTGATGGAAATATCAAGGTAACTGGGGTTAATTGGCAATTATAATGTCAAGGTTACTGTAGTTTACTGTAGTTACTGTAATGTCAACGTTGCACTATAGTTAACTGGTAATTACATGTACAATGTCAGTGTTACTCGAGTTGAGTTGCAATTGCAATATCAATATTACTGGGTATGCCTGGAAATGGTAATATCAAGTTTACTGTCTACGAGTGGCAATGTCATGGTTATTGAGATTCAGGGGTGATATCAGGGTCACTGGGGTTACTTGCCAATTATAATGTTATTAGTTACTGGGGCTGACATGATCTATTGAAGTGTGATGTATATCACACTATATGAATGCATTAATGAAAGTGATAAAACATATACATAGTATAAATAAATAAGTGAAAAAAAAGCATTAGTGACTGTGACTGGAGAAATGGGGCTTATGGGTTTTGTGACCCATGCAGATCCAGATCAGACTGTACATCCGCAGTCTTATCAGGATCTGCACTGTTCGCCATTCCATCAATGAAACACCCGTCATACATCTACCTAGCAATATAGATCGCTCTCAGGCTACAGGAGTGTGCTGATTGATTAGGAGTTACACTGGTCACAAAACCCATAAGCCCCATTTCTCCAGTCACAGCCACATTTAATGATAGTGGAATACACAGGTTATGCGGTATATGCCACTCACCATCAGTAACAATAATAACAATTTTTGCTGCATTGCTTCTCATTCCATTTGTGGCATTGAAAACATTCACTCTCGTATATTTGATGGCACCGTAGGTATTAGTTCCACCACCTGCATAGCTGAAAAGAAAATACATTCTGATGACGAAAAAACATGCTAAGAATTAACTGATTTTCAATGAAGATATTTACTTTCATTGTGTTGTATATGAAAACTCATAAGTGCAAAATTCACATCAACAACGTTTCCAGACAATCCAAAATGTGCACTTACGAACATTTTAGTCGTACAAAGTTTAGTGAACAGGCTGATCAGGCTCTACAGTAAATTATGTCTGTGACTAGAGCAATGTTGACAGCTGATCATATGGTCGTGAGTTTCAACCTCACAACAGGTAATGTGTTGAGTCCTTGAGCAAGACACATTATCCACACTTCTTCAGTCCATCCAGTTGTATATGGTACCGGCTAATTACAGCGAAAACTCGATTGTATTTGATTGTATGTACATGTGTATATGAACAAAATATCATACTGTACATCCCCGAAAGGGGGTGTTGCAGTATAAATAGAAAAAAGGGTTTAACATCCCAGCCAATGCGAAGGTCATTTAGAGACATATAGAGTCTCATCCGACAGACCAGTGGGATGGAAATACTATGAAAGTATGTTTGATGCCTAGGTGAGGTTTGAACCCACAATCTCCAGATTTGAAGTTAGGTGTTCTAACCACTAGGCCACAACCCATCCCTAGTATAAATAGAATAAGAAGAAAACCTGGTTTGAGAGACGGCTTGTTTGATGGCAGTTTTGTCGAAGTATTGGTTCAGATAGAACTGAAGCTGCGCGTCGCTACTAAACGTGACCAAGCCGATGTGAGTTTCATTATGGCTAACTGGGAAACCATCTACTACTTTGTTGACGAATGTTAACATCGTTTGGAAGTTTTGTGATCCCACACTGCCGGATGCGTCGAGAAGAAACACAACGTCCACTGGCAGAGTCAGGTTACACTCTGTACAAGAAAACACAAAGAAAGGATGTTTATATGTGGCTGCGATTGGAGCAATTTGTAGCATTTGTTCTGCAACCAGTGTAGATCCAGATCAGCCTGTGCATCCGCACAATCTGATCTGAATCTGCACTGTTCGCCATTCCATCAATGAAACATCCATCATGCTGCTAACAAGCAATATAGATTGTTATCAGGCTCCGGGTGTGCGCTATATGATCCGTAGCCGATTTCATCCAAATTGCTAAGTATGCTTATTTAGCTAAGTATACTTTGAGGGAGTATTCATTTATTTTTTTCAAAATGCACTATTTCATATAGAACTAATGACTGCATATATTTGATGAATAAAAGTATGCAGAATTATCATACATTTCTCCCTAAAAGTGTACTTGGCACAAGATAAGTATACTTTGCAATTTTGGTGCAATCGACTACAGAAGCTACACTGGTCACATATGCCCTATTTCTCCAGGCACAGTCTGTATTGCCTCATTTGCATGTGATAAATTCCATAATCATTTTACAAAAAATACAATACACATTGAATTTGAAATCAGTGGGTACAATATTGTTTAACCAAGAACACCAAATCATCCAAATGTAACAAACACGCACCTGCCTAAAAGTGCAAATTCTTCTACACTGTAAGGCCTCGATAAAAATTCTTCCACCGTAAGTAATTAATCTTTTATATTCACCTTTGGCTTATACAATGCACAATCTGTTTGAAGAAACAATATACACATATAATTTGAAATAAGTGGGTAAAATATTCTTTAGACACAAAGCTTATCTGTAGCCTACTTCATCAACTCCCCAAAGTATATTTTGGGGGAGTTGATGAAATAGGCTACTGGAGACCTGCATGAAATTTACATTTTACGACAAGCAGGGGTCAATCATGTCTCTGCCTCTGCCATTCCCTTCCCTTGTTTCACATAATTGTCACGGCCCGTAATTATAACATATTCCGAGCATGCAATTTGTACTTGAAAACGGTCAGTTTGATCGGCTAAGACTGAGCACAGGTCAGACTTCACAAACAAATTCCCAGATTTTGTGCACGAGCACTCTGAATGTGCTCAGCATATTGTATAACCCTTAGAATAACGGAAACAAAAATTATAGTTGGCTGTTGTTTTGTGTTTTGTCTTCTTTCTAAAACAAACATGGTTTGACAACATGTTATAACATGGTTTCAGTCCGCTCCCTTCCCCTGTATGTATTGGTTAGTCTTATTTATCATAGTTGTTGATGAGAAAAATGAAAAACAAACGGCAGACGACGAAATTTAATTCAGCATTGTAAGTGATAATGATAGATGCCTATTTATGTGCCATCAAAGTCACAGGCACCCTTCTCAGAGACAATTCTAATAATAATATCTATAAAGAGACATTATTAGAATCGTCTCAGAAACGGGTTCCTGTGATCAAAGTTACCTGGTGAAGTTGCGGGCACTGGCGTCGTTGTTGTTGTTGTTGTCGTTGTTGTTGTTGTTGTGGTGGTAGGGGTCGTTGGACAAGCTTGCGTGTTACAGTTTGTTGTCTGTTTATTGGAGCCAACACACTGTTTGCCGCCATTCGCAGGCTGTGGGTTCGTACAGGACCTCTGCTGGAAGTGGGTGCCAGTGCCACAACTTGTTGTACATGGGGAGTATGACCCCCAATGGGTCCACCCGCCATCGACTGAAATTGCATAAGCACAGTCAGAGGTGGGGAATATTCAATATATATCCTGAAATCAGGATTTGAGGTTCCTGATATTTGTTGATAAATCCTTATTTATACACTCATAATATATGCTGCAATTGTATATTACCTATCATTGCAGGGTGATCTCTGTATGCTGTAACTGGTCCAACGGCTATATCTGAAATTCAACCCGGCCCCGCTCCCACCATGCATATGATACATGTGAAACATGCACTAACTACCATAGTACCGGTACTATACGCACATATCACATTTATATACATAAAACATGAATCACATATTTGGCTCCTCATTGGGGGCTAACTATAGCTGAATTTCAGTAATGAGCACACGACTAGAATGAGGTGAGCCGCCATGTAGCGACGAGAGTTAGGTCAATGTAAGACCAGAATGGGTTGGGTCGTGTGTACGACCAGAAATATCTGAGTTGAGTTAACAACTAGAGCATGACTCACGTGCACTAGAATGTGCAGCTTGCAATAGAATGCGAATGCAAAATAATGCGAGTCTAGAGCGAGGTGGGCCGAGTCTACTGACTAGAAAGAGGCGAGTCGCTTCCGGCGAGTCGAATGAATGACAGAATGGCGTCTCCAGAAGTCTGGCAAATGCTTGACTGATGCAGCAGCGAACTCTACATATGCAATAATTTATCTGAAAGGGGGCAAAATATTCCAAAACGAATTGATATTTCTTTCACAAAATAGCAGTGAGTGCCCCAAGAGGATACATCCTTGCACTTCAAACAAGAATCTGAGTTATTGATCAATGCTTTAACTGCGAACTCCCCACATCGAAGGAAGCCGTAATACGCCAGTGAGCACATACATTGTAGCGTCAAATCCAACATTGGAGCAAAAACTCCTGAATGCAACAAGTCACATATCTGACTGAGGACGTTGTATGTGATGGGCATTCTGGTATGTGCAGTATCCCCTTGGCTTCACTTTATACCACACAGAATACATTGAAGTCTATACATACCAGAACTAGATTGGTCAGTAAGTGAGGCTTACGGAATACCCTCGCGTGGGCCCAGGTACAACTAAATATGTAAACAAAAATTCCATGTGTTTGGGCTTGTGACCTTGACTGGGCTTAGCGGGGGCGACACGAACGTGATTTTGCCACAGGGTGGTAGAGGTCCATTGGAGCAATACGTGTGTGAAATGTGAAGCAGATCCGAGCAAGGAAATAGAAGTTATAACCAATTTCTCTGATGTTAAGTTTTGTAAAGACACTAAATATGTGACCTTGACCTCAATATCAGCGGGGATTTATCATGCATGAAATATTAATAATTTTCAATAAAAGAAATAGAAGTTATAACATATTTCTCTGATGTTAATTTTTGTAAGGAGACTATGTCACCTTGACGTTGGGATCAGCGGAGGTGAGACGGTCGTAGATTTGGCACAGAATGATGATAAACATAAGAGGAATGCATGTGTGAAATATTAAGAATTTTCCAAGAAGGAAATAGATGTTATATCTTATTTCTCTGATGTTAAGTTTTGTAAAGAGACCCAAGTATTTGACATTGACCTTGGGATCAGCGGGGGTTGGACGTTTGTGGATTTGTCACAGCATGGTAGTAGAGCCTTACAGGAATCCATGTGTGAAATATTAGGCATTTTAGATGAAGGAAATAGAAGTTATAATATATTTCTCTGATGTTAAGTTTTGTAAAGAGACGAAGTATTTGACCTTGACATTGGGATCAGCGGGGTGTTGAACGGTCGTGGATTTGGCACAGCATGGTAGTAGATTCTTACAGGAATGCATGTGTGAAATATTAAGCATTTTGGATGAAGGAAATAGAAGTTATAACAATATTTCTCTGATGTTAGGTTTTGTAAAGGGACTAAGTATTTGACCAGAATTGACAAAATCAATTTCCGGTTATATAAACAACATTGTAATATGGGCTTTAGGTGGGTAAGGTAATATTACGTTTTCTTCATTACAACAGTATTTAAACGATTTACAGTAGAGTACTGAATTATGATTCATCATTCCAAATCCCATCCACTAATAATATAACTATTAGGGGACGATAGTTCCCTGTCACGTGCATAAAATATTTGAAAACCTTCTAAAATATATGATTGTTGGAGCTATTTTGGCGGCCATTTTAAAATGGTAGCCATTTTTGATGTACACCACTAGGAGATGAAGTTTTCCAAGTATGGTTGCTGTAGGCCCAGGAGTATTCCATATAAAAGCTTGACTATAAACATTAACCAAGTTTGAGTACAAACCTTAACCAAGGGGAAATAAGTAAGTAATTCAAGGTTAAATGTAGGTGAAGGTAAAATATAGGTCAGGGGTTATTGATGTACATCCCTATGAGAAAAAGTTATCCAAGTATGGTGTCTGTATGCACAATAGTATTGCATCTACAAGCTTGACTAAAAACCTTAACCAAGGTTGACTAAAAACCTTAACCAAAGGGAATTAACTAAGTAATATAAGGTTAAATGTAGGTCAAGGTCAAATATAGGTCAGGGGTTGTTGATGTACATCACTAGCAGATGAAGTTGTCCAAGTATGGTTGGTGTAGGGCCACGAGTATTCCATCTACAAGCTTGACTAAAAAGCTTAACCAAGGGGAATTAACTAAGTAATTCAAGATGAAATGTAAGTCAAGGTCAAATATAGATCAGGGATTATTGCTTTACATCCCTATGAGAAAAGGTTGTCCAAGTATGGTGTATGTATGCACACTAGTAGTGGTGCAACGATATACCGGTATACCGGTATATTGCGATATGTCATCCTGACGATACGTATCGCTATATTTACACCATATTCTCGGTCGCCATCTTGTGTTAAAATAATTGTGTAAAATTATTCAAAATCATTCAAAACATAAGTTGTATTATGACAGAAGTCAATATTTGTAATAAACACGCCACAATTAGATGACTAATACATGTAGTGGGTAATCTCGGACGTCCAACACATCTGGAAGTTTTACAGCAAATTCTGTGTGTATACCGTACTGTTACCTGGGTTCATTTCCCACACAGTGACCTAAATCTCGCTAATTGCAGGTCTGTCGAACTGTATACAATACCATTTGTTTTACGACACCCGATTGTTTGACCAAATTTTTATCACATCATTATGCGAATCATTAAAAATCTCATGCCTACCCGCTGTGACAATAAAAGTCACGGATCGATAGTTTCAATAATCCACTAGCCAAACATTGCTTCTGGCTACTATTAATTGTCAGTTCAAAACACGTGTTATTCTCGTGGCGAAGTTATTTATACAGTACAGCCAATCGCTGGTAAGTAAAGGCAGCCCTTAGTGTCATGATTGACAGGTTACTGTTGCGAAAGACGTCGGCAATAGATCTATCAGCGATTGATCATGAACGAGGTAGAGTTAACCCCCTCTGAATACTCTCAACCAGACAAACAAACACATGCAAACACGTGTTTTAACGTGCGCCGTGCGAGTCGTTTCTGGGTCGGGCTAGTACAAATTATAAGCTGGGTCGCACGGTGGCAAACAAATTTCGTAGTTGTCTACACACATTTTTGTCAGCTTATGACGCTTTGTGGGATACCATTTCCGAAATAAAAATAGCATCCAATCGCCGAAAAGTGTGAAAGAATTAAATACGAAATCAATATATTCTAATGCAATCCTTTTATGCCGAAAACAAGTATTGTGTATGACATTACTAACTGTTTATTACAACAAATATGACTAACTATATTGTCAGAAAACATGAAACAGTCTGTAAATATCACGAACAATTTCGGCGATTTCGTACCTATGTAGTTTCGTCCTTTTGCAACTTTTTCCAATCGATGTTAATGTAACCCGATTTTTATGATAATTCTGTTTGGTAGTAAGTAAATATACATAATTTATGCACATCCACGTTCATAAACGATATTTATGTACACAGTTAGAGGTTCAAATGGGTGGTAACAACATATACTTTTGAGATGAAATAAAGATTATTTTTTTTCTTCAAATTATACAATTTATTTTCAAATTCTACAATCTACTACATTTGCTACAAGCAAAATAGAATGTTCTCATGCTAAATGGATGTGCAATTTGATCAGCAGCTACACTGGTCGCAAATACCATAAGCCCCATTTCTCCCGTCACAGCCACAAAATGAGAGAAAAGCACTGCACACATCACCTGACATTCAGACTTGAAATCAAACAAGCCACTGCAAATCTCTCCAAGACGACCTTGATCGTCTTGTTAAATGGGAAAACCAATGGGATATGGAGTTTAACCCACTGAAGTGCCAAATCATGAACATTACTAGAAACAAAAATCCAATTAAATATGACTATATACTACATGGACAAACCCTTTCGACCGTAAATGGTGCTAAATACCTCGGAGTTGACATTTCTCAAAATTTAAGTTGGAACACTCACATAAATCGTATTTCAAATTCGGCAAATAGAACTCTGGGGTTCCTAAAACGTAATATTGAAACTAAAAATGAAAAAGTCCGCGAACTTGCATATAAAACTTTAGTTCGGCCACAGCTTGAATATGCATCCACTGTGTGGTCGCCACACACTCAACTCAATATAGACAAAAATGAAAAGGTTCAGAGACGGGCAGTTCGGTGGGTTAAACACAACTACTCAACATATGACAGTGTGACTACCATGCAGACCAATCTTGGATGGCGTACGTTAGCAGATCGACGGATAGACTCAAGATTGGTAATGTTTTTCAAAATCTACCACCAATAGGTAGCTGTCACACTGCCCCCATACCTGCAGCAGCACATGAGACTGACAAGGCACATGCATCCTTTCTCCATCAGACAAATTCACACCACTGCCAATTATTACAAATTTTCATTTTTTCCGAACTCTCTTGTTCTCTGGAACTCCTTGCCCCACAATATTGCAGCCATGACCGATCCTGTTCTATTCAGACAGGCAGTCGGCCAACTGGCCCATTGCTAGGAGCCAGAGCCGATTGCTTTTATCTTGTTTTATCTACTTCACACTGTACTAACAAACTATCACTTTTTTTCTCTTAGCCATCAATCTGCTTTTATCTGTCACTATTTTACTCTACTAAAACACCGACGTGCACTTTTCCATGCTCATAATACCCGAAAGGGGCGTGAAAGCATTATATGAAGATAGATAGTATCCGGTCATTAACCCGATCAGCTGTAAAATTGCCAGGTAACGGCTGTTCCATTTACCTCCTAATATTTGTGACCAGTTGCTATTATCATTATTTACTTGATAAAAATACAATTTGTTTGTCTCTGTAGCAGTTAATGATGTTTATGCTTGTACATAAGTATTATTGTAATAACAAAACAACATTATTGCAACTAATTAACTAGTTTATTATGAAGTTTGTCCAATTCAAGTAACAGCCAATTTTTACAACACATCGATTGAACATGTGTGTACTAAAATGTTTCAAACGCGACCTTTACATTTCACTGGGGGTGACAGTCGATAAATATAGTACAGTAAGCATAAATTATATATTTTCTACGTTTATGCGAAGCATATTTGCTTCAAACAAACTACAGAAAGCACAAAACGTAGCCAAGCAATACAGGCGATTCATGACCAAATTTCGCCTGCACCCAGTAGCCGACGAATTTTCAGTAGTCGACTTATGGGCCGCGACTTGGCTCAAGACTGATTTTTTGGGCTCATTTTCGTGCCTCGACTTATGGTACGGGTAGACTTATGGCTAGCAATATACGCTATACAGTTACGCGATAACTAAAAGTAAGAAAAAATCATGGAAAATATGATTTTGATCACTTCCCCCTAATTTCCTCTCGTCCTAATTTCCTCTCGTCCAGAAATAATCATTAATGTCAACCGTTTCTGGGCAAAGTCCTGACCCACACAGTGTTTTGATGTGTTTTCATGGCAATAATAAACAATAAAGACTGTTCTTATGTTTGTTTTTATTATTATTTGTTCATACATGGTATAATATCGCAATACGTATTGCAATATGGGTTTGTTGTATCGCAATATATCGCAATACGGGTTTGACTGTATCGTTGCACCTCTACACACTAGTATTCCATGTACAAGCTTGATTAAAAACCTTAACCAAGGTTGACTACATACCTTAACCAAGGGGAATTAACTAAGTAATTCAAGATTAAATGTAGGTCAAGGTCAAATATAGGTCAGGGGTTGTTGATGTACATCACTAGGAGATGAAGTTGTCCAATTATGGTTGGTGTAGGGCCAGGAGTATTCCATCTACAAGCTTGACTATAAAGCTTAACCAATGGGAATTAACTAAATAATTCAAGATGAAATGTAAGTCAAGGTCAAATATAGATCAGGGGTTATTGATTTACATCCCTATGAGAAAAGGTTGTCCAAGTATGGTGTCTGTATGCACACTAGTATTCCATGTACAAGCTTGACTAAAAACCTTAACCAAGGTTGACTACAAACCTTAACCAATGGGAATTAACTGTAGTAATTCAATATTAAATGTAGATCAAGGTCAAATATAGGTAAGGGGTTGTCGATGTACATCATTAGGAGATGAAGTTGTCCAAGTATGGTTGATGTAGGGCCAGGAGTATTCCATCTACAAGATTGACTAAAAACCTTAACCAAGGGCCAAGGGGAATTAAGTAAGTAATTCAAGAGGAAATGTAGGTGAAGGTCAAATATATATCAGGGGTTATTTATGAACATCCCTATCAGAAGAGTATTCCATATACAAGCCTGACTAAAAACCTTCACCAAGGCGTGACGGTGACGCCGACGCCGACGCCGGGGTGACTACATAAGCTCTAACTTTTCTTCGAATAGTCGAGCTAAAAAAGGCTGCCATTTCTGTCACGTGACGAATCTGGAATGTCTCTATAGCTAAAATCGTTTAATATGGTTTGATCTATGACTGCAGCAAATTTCATGCTTGTATCACAAAATGCACAATTCAGATTAAAATCACGACCTATCGATTCTGCTTTCAGAAGATGTCTCTGATAAAAATAACAGATTGTACTTACTGAGTGGGCATGTACCTTTAAACAATTGGTAATGCAACTAGCGAAAGCTAGCTGACAGGTGGCTGGACGGTAAATAGGCTAACAACACATGCGCCTATTTACCGCCACAAATATCAAAGTCACATTCAGTATCGTTATTGAGAATATATAACATATATGTACTGATTTTGTTGGCATATTATTTGGAATGAATTACGGCATAATTTCGGTTAATTTTACTAGAATAATAGTAGCATACAGCTTTAAGATGGCTGCCAATATGGCCGCCATGAAATAAAGAAGTGCATTTTCATATATTTTTTCATATATAATGCCACAACCTGGCAATAAATATATTTGCGTTCAGTTTGAAATGAATACACTTTAAATGAATTTACTGAATCACTTTATGCAATTTAATTCAAGAT
Organism: Conchocele bisecta; assembly: GCA_029237695.1. Lineage (NCBI taxonomy): Eukaryota > Metazoa > Mollusca > Bivalvia > Lucinida > Thyasiridae > Conchocele > Conchocele bisecta. The sequence goes on along the minus strand of CM055275.1, from coordinate 10,105,157 downwards.
TATATTCAAAATAGCCGCCAAGTAGCAAATGATTTTATATAAGGAACTCGTGAAATTACAAGAATAATAGACAGTGAATATATTTGGAATACAGTTTTGTTGTTTTTAATTATAGTCTTCAGTACATTACAAGTCACAGTGATGTATATACCATTCAATTAAGGAACTAGAAATGTGGCCTGTTGGTACACGAATGCCCCCGCTGGCAGCCAAAGAAAACGAGGCATTTTTGATTATAAGCCATTTACCCGAGCGTTAAGGTTTCGAACGCACCAAGTCTTTGACCTTGAACCTGGGCTTAGTGGGGGAGGGACGAATGCGGCTTTGACACAGGGCGGTAGAGCACCATTGGAGCAATGCGTGTGTCAAATGTGAAGTAGATCCGAGCAAGGAAACATAAATTATAAGCCATTTACCCGAGCGTTAAGGTTTCGAACGCACCACGTCTTTGACCTTGAAACTGGGCTTCGAGGGGGCGGGACGAATTTGGATTTATCACAGCGCGGTACAGGACCATTGGAGAAATGCGTGTGTGAAATGTGAAGAAGATCCGAGCAAGGAAACATAAATTATAAGCCATTTACCCGAGGTTTCAAACGCACCAAGTATGTGACCTTCACCCTGGGCTTAGTTGGGGGCGGGACGAATGTGGATTTGTCACAGGGCGGTAAAGGATCATTTGAGCAATGAGTGTGTGAAATGTGAAGCAGATCCGAGCAAGGAAACATAAACTATAAGCCATTCACCAAAGCGTTAAGGTTTCGAAAGCACCAAGTCTGTGACCTTGACCCTAGGCTTAGTGGGGGTGCAACGAATGTGGATTTGACACCGAGCGATAGAGGACGATTGGAGCACTGAGCGTGTGTGAAATGTGAAGCAGAGGTTTCAAACGCACCAAGTATGTGACCTTGACCCTGGGCTTAGCTGGGGGGGGACGTATGTGGATTTGTCACAGGGCGGTAGAGGTTCATTTGAGCAATGCGTGTGTGAAATGTGAAGCAGATCTGGGCAAGGAAACCGACATTATAAGCCATTTACCCGAGCGTTAATGTGTCGAACGCACCAAGTCTGTGACCTTTACCCTGGGTTTAGTGGGGGTAGGACGAATGTGGATTTGTCACAGGGCAGCTGTTTACCCGAGCATTAAGGTTTCTGTACTTACGTACGTACGTACTTACGTACGTACGGACGCCGGTAACACTATATGCCCCCCTCAACATTCGGTGGCGGGGGCATAATAAAACAATGGGCTGTTGCGTTTTCTGCAGTATGAACAACAGTTGCTCTGTTTAAAGTGCGTTGAGTCCGAAGGTCTAATCGCCATGCATATATGTGTGTATGTTTTACAGTGTGACAGAATCTGTAATGTTCGTCATTGCATCAATGAAACAGGTTTGAAGCATATAGCAAACAATATAGAACGTTATCGTGCTACAGGAGTGTGCTATTTGATGAGGAGCTACACAGGTCACAAAATCACACAAACAGGAATATGATAAAGAAACACTAGAATCCTTATTGATTGAATGGCAAACAGCGTCTAGCTCTGATCAGACGGGTGGTGATATCAGGTCAATGTCAACACTATCGTAATATGTACTTATCAGTGAAACGCCCCCTGCCATTCACACTAAAATCGAACAAAGTTGTTACAGTTATTTGCACGTAACGGGGTATGGGTTCACGTGGTACCGAACGTTTCCGAACATGATTTGACGTGATGTAATCTATGACATCATTTGTACAGCATATGTTCTGTAAAATCTTCACAGCAAACGGAGGAATTTGACTTCACGTAACAGCGTTCGGAAACCACGTGATTCCACACCCTGATAAACCAAGCTAAGCATATACGCCAATGGTTGATGGTCAATCATAAAGTGATGAATTGCTTTTACAGACATGATACCATGACATTACCTGCTGCTCCTGGTGTCTGGCTAGTAGTGACTGTGGTATTTGGAGCTTTTGTGGTAGGACCTTTTGTGGTAGTAACTGTAGTATCCGGAGGTTGTGTTGTTGTAGTGGTTGTTGTTATTTTGGCAGTTGTTGTATTTGTGGTTGGTTCGGTAACTATGGTAGTTGTCGTTGGTTCCGTAACCGTGGTAGTCGTCGCAGTTGTGGTTGTCGCTGAAACAAATGAGTCACAATTAGCAGAAGCCGGGTTGAGTCCTTTAAAGGCACATGCCCACTCAGTAGGTACACAATGTACTTTATAGGAATTAAATAAGAGTATAAGTGTGTCACTATTCCACCAGGCCTAAACATTACACGTACCCGCTATAAACATTATGATCATTTAGTAATATTTATTTTACTGATAGGGACTCGTTGTGGTATCAGCCATTTTCACATGCAAATGAGACACTATATTTATAATTAGTTTTACTAATTAAATGTCTTATCTGAAATCTTAATTTCAACAGATTATAAAGTACGAGCATTGCACATCAAAACTTAATTACAGAGAAATAATATTAATGTCCGTTAAACGTTTACGGAAACACGGTTATCGCACCTTATATCAGAGTGGAAATTTGCATCTGGAATAAAATGAATAATAACGTTAATCAATACGTGGGTTAATTAATGGTTAATTAATGGTGAATGAATGTTTATTTTGCCTGAAAATTTCTCAGAAGATGTCACAGATATATAGAACAGTTTGTGCTTACTGAGTGGGAATGTATCTTTGAACAATTAGTACTGCAAATAGCAAGAGCTAGCTGACAGGTGGGTGGACGGTAAATAGGCACATGTTTTGTTAAATACCAAGTTGTTCGTCTTGGTCTCTAGATCACAGATCCGCGTAATGCCATTGCGGCATCTGCAGAACGAAGTCGTTATTTGAAATGACGCCTAAGGTGGCCGCCACAAATATCAAGGTCACATTCAGTATCGTTATTGAGAATATATAACATATATGTACTGATTTTGTTTGAATATTATTTAGAATGAATTACGACATAATTAATGTTAATTTTACTAGAATAATAGTAGCATACACCTTTAAGATGGCTGCCAATATGGCCGCCATGAAATAAAGAAGTGCCTTTTCATGTGCATTTTCCATATATTTTTCATAATTATAGAATGTCACAACCTGGCAATAAATATATTTAAGTTCAGTTTGAAATGAATATACTTTAAAAATAATTTTCTGAATCACTTAATGCAATTTAATTAGAGATAATATTCAAAATGGCCGCCAAATAGCAGATGATTTTATATAAGGAACTCTTGAAATTACAAGAATAATAAACAGTGAATATAACAGGAATACAGTTTTCTTGTTTTCACTTATAGTCTACTTTCAGTATATTACAAGTCACAGTGATGTATATACCATTCAATTAAGGAATAAAACCATGGGCTGTTGCGTTTTCTGTAGTAAGAACAACAGTTGGTCTGTTTAAAGTGAGCTGTGTCCGAAGGACTAATCGCAAACTTTAAACAGACCATCTGTTGTTCAAAATACAGTAACTGCTCATGGTTTTATTTCTTATATTTACAATTCATTTTCGGACAGTTTCAAAGATGTAAATAACCGTATACGGTGTAAAAGTTACGAATCTTATTGTTTTACGTCGTTTTATCGCAATTCATGGAATAGCGTGACGTTATTGACAACAACGATGAACGTCACATAATATAATGACGTCAAACAAACTTTAACGAATCAACAACGTCACGCGAAGTCACGTGGGGCTAATGTCATTGTACTGGGATATGAGGGCAATACGTTGAATGGGCGTTTCCATTATGAATTCAAGGACAGTGTAAATATCATGGTATATTTTGTTCTGAATATATACGCGGACCGAAATGCATAAGACGGCTATTTGCTACATTAAGCACATAGCCATGCATATATGTGTGTATGTTTTACAGTTTAACAGTTTGATAGGATGTGCACTGTGCGTCATTCCATCAATGAAACAAGTTTGAAGCATATAGCTAGCAATATAGAATGTTATCGTGCTACAGGAGTGTGCTATTTGACGAAGAGCTACACAGGTCACAAAATCACACAAACAGGAACATGATAATGAAACACTGGAATCGTTAGTGATTGAATGGCATACAGCGTCTAGCTCCGATCAGAGGATATCAGGTCAGTGTCAACACCATCATAAGATGTGCTTATCAGATGGGGCCCGTTTCACTAAACTTCGTACGTCTAGAATGTCCGTAAGTTCAAATTAAGGATCGTCTGGAAATTTGAATTGATGGATTTACATCTATTGAGCATAGACTGCCAACAATTGTTTACAAGAAAATGTGCAATTGACAGACAACACTTACGAACATTTTAGTCATACAACATTTAGTGAAAGGCCCCCTGGTCACTCACACTAAAATAGGACAAAGTTGTTACAGTTATTTGCTCGTAACGGGGTATGGGTTCACTTGGTACCGAACGTTTCCGAACATGATTTGACGTGATGTAATCTATGACATCATTTGTACAGTATATTTTCTTTAAAATCTTCACAACGAACGTCACAGCGTTCAGAAACCACGTGATTCCACACCCTGATAAACCAAGTTAAGTATTTACGCCAATTGATGCCATAAAGTGATAAATTGATTTTACAGACATGATACCATGACATTACCTGCTGCTCCTGGTGTCTGGCTAGTAGTGACTGTGTTATTTGGAGCTTTTGTGGTAGGACCTTTTGTCGTAGTAACTGTACTATCTGGAGCTTGTGTAGTTGTAGTGGCTGATGTTATTTCGGCAGCTGTTGTATTTGTGGTTGGTTCGGTAACTATGTTGGTTGTAGTTGGTTCGGTAACCGTGATAGTCGTCGCAGTTGTAGTTGTCGCTGAAACAAATGAGTCACAATGAGTCCTGTAATGGTACATACCCACTCAGTAGGCACAGAATGTTCTTTATAGGAATTAAATAAGAGTATAGTTGTGTCAATATTCCACCAGTCCTAAACATTACACGTGCACGCTATACATATATAATCATTTAGTAATATTTATTTTACTGATAGTGACTCGCGGTGGTATCAGGAATTTTCACATGCAAAATGAGACATGATATGTTTAATTAGTTGTCCTAATTAAATGTCTCATCTGAAAAAGTAATATTTTCGACAAATTATAAAGTACATGTATGAGAATTGCACATGAACAAATAATACAGAAAATAAATATTAATGTCCGTTAACATTTTACGTAAACACGGTTATCGCCCCTTATATCAGTGTGGAAATTTGCGTCTGGTATAAAATGAATAATAATTCTAATCAATACGTGTGTTAATGGTGAATGAATGTTTATTTTTCCAGAAAATGTCTCATAGCGGAATCGATATGTCAGAGAATTGTACATTTTGTGATACAAGTATGAAATTTGGTGCACTGTTAGGAAACATTATTTTAACTATTTTTAGCCCATAGGACATCTCAGAGTTGTTATGACAAAAGTGGCAGCCATTTTTCAAAATGGCCGCCAGCAATATTATGTGGATATGGGTAACTGGCATAATGTCACTGAAATAGAAATAATATTATTTTTTTTTTATCTCACGATGTATGTAGTATCATACATTTGAATATCATTCCCATAAATATCACTTAAATATCTGAAAATGGTAGCCAATTTAAAAATGGCCGCCACAATGGAGTATTTTTAAAATATTTTCAAAGTTTAATTTACTGTGATCTATTAGATAGTGATACACAGCCTACGGTATACCACATTAAGTGTAGATGGTAATTGGAAGGATGGATACAAACAAAACATAGCAGTGAGTCATGTATTTACTATGGTAGTAAGGAAATCTGTAAGATTTCTTCACCCACCATAATTTGCATGTGATTTTATATTCGTCATATTGTTCTGTGATTTCACAAGGTTCAGCTGATGGGCATGTTTACGAACTCTCAATGATGTTTAATACTGATGACTGATATGAAACATCCCGTACAGGTCTACACATATATGATATACATACGTGATATTATTTGATCCACGCAATCAACAGAATATGCCATCAGTTGCAGATTTACTATAAAATGATGATTTGTACCTGGTACATGAATAGTAATTAATAAACTCTGGCATGTACTTGTTATGTATGTATGTGCACATTTCAAATTACTGTTAAATACACTGTGTCTCAGATATGCAATATGTGAACTGAAAATGACTTATGTTGCGTGTATTTATCAGTGTGCATTCACCACCATACTGGCACAGAGCAGTACATGGAAGTGCTGCCTTATTACATTTGCACTGTCCCCTGTATCCCTTTTTACAGCTGTGCCTTAAGAGATTTCAGCAAGCTTTTATATCTCCCGGCTGAGTAGTCCAGAATAATTCCCACTCATTTTTGTTGCCTTTTTCCAACCCCAATCGCTTGGTGATGGAAGCACCGGGGCTGGAATCATCATTTGAACCCAGCTGTGACTTGATATACCACCCTTCTAGTGTGCTGTATAAGCGCTGTCTTTGTAGGTGGCATATTATCAAGTGCCCTACTCTTTTCAGTAAAAAGTTGCTTTCGCGCGTCATCAACAATATAATGACCGCTTGTCCGGTCATACAACAAAACTACAAAACTACAAAACGTTTGAGTGGTTGAATCCAGCCTTCTATGCAGATGCCAAAGTGTAAAAATAAAAAGGTGTTACTTCACCATATTCCTTTCAAGTGTCCCGTACATGAGTAATATTGGTAAAGCAACACACATATCTGGACCCAATTCCCGTACCATACCATGTACGGACAAGAGCAGATTTTTTTCCCAGTTCCAAATGCTACCAACAACTCTGAAGACGCTGGACTGATATAACTAGCAACTGGAGAATATCCGTTTCAACAGTACGTATCGATATATCCTTCTTCCAAGGCATCTGCCACATGACGCAATATACTGGTATTAACTTCCTCATGGGTACAGGGTACAAGAGCCGACACCTCTCATACCTGTTTGCGCACAACATCACTATGGTATGTGCCAAAGACTTGTTTGTCAGTTGTAAGCGTTGCCAGAGGGGTTGTCAGATAGGCAAATAGTCCCATCTTGTTTCATCAATCCGAAGAAACTGTTGCCAGTTTTTAGAAACTGTAATTGATGGTTCTACACGTGTACGTACACGTCTGCCTCTCTTGTTTGTATGTTTGTTTGTTTGTTTGTTTGTTTGTTTGTTGGTGCTTAAAGGCCTATCAACAGCTAATGCCATTTAAGGCCGGGCCAACGGGTTCGATCCAGTATTCAACCTGCTGAATTTGGAGAAAAATTCCAAAATCAGAACGGAATGTTTACATAAAAAAGAAATATTTTCAGCCTTGAAATCAGAATAACCTAACCTGGTGACAGGTCCATACCACACCAAAGCCTCTCTTGCTTCGTGTATCTGCCTTCAAACTATTTGATTTGTACTCATCCCAAACTACATGCAGCCAACTTGCATGCTGCATTGTGAACTGATGTAGAAGCGGATGGTAGCAACACATCGGTTGCATAGTCATTAACTGTCATGATAGTGAGAAGTCAAGCAAGTTGACTATGGCAGCACCGTCAATGTTTGACAGAATCGATCGTGGAAATTGGATCATTCTCTAGCACAGGGAGCATATCTTCCAAACAGCCTACGAGGTCAGATTTAGTGCCAGTTTTTATGTGTGAAAAGTGAAGCAGATCCGAGCAAGGAAACAGAAATTATAAGCCATTTACCCGAGCGTTAAGGTTTCAAACGCATCAAGACTTTGACCTTGACCCTGGGCTTAGTGGGGGCGGGACCAATGTGGATTTGTCACAGGGCAGCCATTTACCCGAGCATTAAGGTTTCGGGACGTACTTACGTACGTACGTACGGACGCCGGTAACACTATATGCCCATCATCCATTCACGGTGGCGGGGGCATAATAAAACCATGGGCTGTTGAGTTTCCTGTAGTATGAACAGCAGTGTATCTGTTTAAAGTGGGTTGAGTCCGAAGGTCTAATCGCCATGCATATATGTGTGTATGTTTTACAGTGTGACAGAATCTGCAATATTCGTCATTGCATCAATGAAACAGGTTTGTAGCATATAGCAAACAATATAGAACGTTATCGTGCTACAGGCGTGTGCTATTTGACGAGGAGCTACACAGGTCACAAAATCACACCAACAGGAATATGATAATGAAATACTTGAATCCTTATTGATTGAATGGCAAACAGCGTCTAGCTCTGATCAGACGGGTGGTGATATCAGGTCAATGTCAATGTGTACTTGTCAGCTGGGGCCCGTTTCACTAAACTTCGTACAGCGAAAATGTACGTAAGTGCAAATTTAGGATCGTCTGGAAATTTCAATTGATGGATTGATCATAGACTGCCAATAATTATTTACAAGAAAATGTCAAATTGACAGACAAAACTTAAGCAAATTTTAGTCATACGACATTTAGTGAAACGTCCCCTGGCCATTCACACTAAAATCGGACAAAGTTGTTACAGGTATTTGCTCGTAACGGGATATGGGTTCACGTGGTACCGAACGTTTCCGAACATGAGTTGACGTGATGTAATCTATGACATCATTTGTACAGCATATGTTCTTTAAAATCTTCACAACAAACGGAAGAATTTGACTTGACGACACAGCGTTCGGAAACCATGTGATTCCACACCCTAATAAACCAAGCTAAGCATATACGCCAATGGTTGATGGTCAATCATAAAGTGATAAATTGCTTTTACAAACATGATACCATGACATTACCTGCTGCTCCTGGTGTCCGGCTAGTAGTGACTGTGGTATTTGGATCTTTTATGGTAGGACCTTTTGTGGTAGTAACTGTAGTATCTGGAACTTGTGTAGTTGTAGTGGCTGTTGTTATTTTGGCAGTTGTTGTATTTGTGGTTGGTTCGGTAACTATGGTAGTTGTCGTTGGTTCGGTAACCGTGGTAGTCGTCACAGTTGTGGTTGTCACTGAAACAAATGAGTCTCAATAAGCAGAAGCCGGGTTGAGTCCTATAAAGGCACATGCCCACTAAGTAGGTACACAATGTACTTTATAGGAATTAAATAAGAGTATAAGTGTGTCACTATTCCACCAGGCCTAAAAATTACACATGCCCGCTATAAACATTATAATCATTTAGTTATATTTATTTTACTGATAGTGATTCGTTGTGGTATCAGCCATTTTCACATGCAAATGAGACATTATATTTTTAATTAGTTGTACTAATTAAATGTCTTATCTGAAAAAGAAATAATTTCGACACATTATAAAGTACGAGAATTGCACATCAAAACTTAATTACATAGTAAAAGCATGGGCTGTTGTGTGTTCTGTAGTATGAACAACAGTTGGTCTGTTTAATGTGCGCAGAGTCCGAAGGACTAATCGCAAACTTTAAACAGACCAACTGTTGTTCATAATACAGTAACTGCTCATGGTTTTATTTCTTATATTTACAATGCATTTTCGGATAGTTTCAAAGATGTAAATAACCGTATACGGTGTAAAAGTTATGAATCTTATTGTTTTACGTCGCTATATCGCAATTCATGGAACAGCGGCGTTGCTGGTCAATAGCGTGACGTTATTGACAACAACGATCAACGTCACGTAATCTGATGACATCAAACAAACTTTAACGAATCAACAACGTCGCGCGAAGTCACGTGGGGCTAATGTAATGTACTGGGATATAAGCGCAATACGTTGAATGGGCGTTTCCATTATGAATTCAAGGACAGAGTAAATATTATGCTATATTTTGTTCTGAATATATACGCGGACCGAAATGCATAAGCCGGCTATTTGTTACATTAAGCCCATAGCCATGCATATATGTGTGTATGTTTTACAGTTTGACAGTTTTACAGGATGTGCACTGTTCGTCATTCCATCAATGAAGCAAGTTTAAAGCATATAGCTAGCAATATAGAATGTCATCGTGCTACAGGAGTGTGCTATTTGACGAGGAGCTACATAGGTCACAAAATAACACAAACAGGAACATGATAATGAAACACTAGAATCGTTAGTGATTGAATGGCATACAGCGTCTAGCTCCGATCAGAGGATATCAGGTCAGTGTCAACACCATCATAAGATGTGCTTATCAGATGGGGCCCGTTTCACTAAACTTCGTATGACTAAAATGTCCGTAAGTTTAAATTCACGATCGTCCAGAAACTTGAATTGATGGATTTACATATATTGAGCATAGACTGTCAACAATTGTTTACAAGAAAATGTGCAATTGACAGACAACACTTACGAACATTTTAGTCACACGAAATTTAGTGAAACGCCCCCTGGTCACTCGCACTAAAATAGGACAAAGTTGTTACAGTTATTTGCTCGTAACGGGGTAAGGGTTCACGTGGTTCCGAACGTTTCCGAACATGATTTGACGTGATGTAATCTTTGACATGATTTGTACAGTACATTTTCTTTAAAATCTTCACAACGAACGTCACAGACTTCAGAAACCACCTGATTCCACACCCAGATAAACCAAGCTAAGAATTTACGCCAATTGATGGTTGATGGTGAACCATAAAATGATAAATTGATTTTACAGACATGATACCGTGACTGTGTTATTTGGGAGTCAAAATGATACCACCTACCGTGGTATCGTTATACCACCTACCGTGGTATCGTTTCTACCCCTCTATAACACCCCCACCACCCTCGAAAAACCCAAAAATTGGTTAACGAGGAAATTGTCTCCCGACAGCAAATTTATGAATTTTTGGTGAAAATGATTTTGAAAAAAGTCGAAATCATTAATACAATTGCAATGCCCCCGCGAGTGATAGTTTAAATTCCAACACCCCATTTTTCTCCTCCGATATAGCTAATTTATTTCGCAGATCAGCAACTAATTCTACCAGCTCTAGTCTACCGCGTTCACCTTTAGCCACAGGGCAGCGTAGTTGCTTATGTCTACAAAGAGTTTGGGCACTAACGAATTTACAAGGGCATCTTTGGCATTGAAATTGTGGGGTGACACAAGGAAATTTTCTACGTCTCGATAGATGCCTTCGTAGATAGTCTTTACACGCAAAAGTCTTACAACAAGTCACACACTCCATTATATTTATATATATTTATATATTTATATTCAATTGGACGTGAAAAAAACATGATGTAAACTTTTCACGTCCAATTGAACAGATAAATTTCATAGGTTATATATATACAGAAAATATGACAACACCAGAAACTATAGCAGAAATTGAGTAATTGAGAAGAGAAGCCGAATCTCTAGGGATTACTTATAGTAAACGATTGAGAGTTAGTGGGTTGACAAAGTTGATAAACGCCACAAAGATTGAGGCGTTTATGAAGCGGTTTACCCGCGCCCACAGACGAGGCGCCTTTAAAGACCTCTCACTAGCAGAGGAAGTTGGTAACAGAATTCAAAAAGAAAGTATTGCGGGGTTAAGGGCTAGTGTAATAAAACCTTCAATCACCAATTCCAGACGCACAGGCGACCCAATACCAAATAATAAGAAAAAATCTATCGTTCGCGCGATAATGGAAAAAGATGAAGAAATATTGGGTGCTCATGATGAAACATTGGAAAAGGTAGAAAATGGAAGACGGGTAGTTACATTATCCTTTCGTAAAAACATTGACATTAACGAGTCTGAACGCATGTCCGATAAACTCGCTCCGTATCTAACAACCAACCAATTTTTTATTTGATATTCATATTCTTACAAGATAGAACATATGGAGGAAACTAAAAATGGAAAACCTATAACTATAATAATGCACAAAAATCTCGGTGGTAGCGAACCACTATCATCAATGAAAACCGTTAAAAATTGGTTGTTAGATAAGGAGCAAACACGAATAATGTCCGATAAAATGACAGACCAAATACAAAGTGGAAGTTTGTAAGATGGGTAGAGGTTTTTGTAAAGCTAATACAGGGCAGTAAATTTGGGACTACAATCAAAAGAAACGGCAGGAGGAGAACTTCCAGAATGGTTGAGGAATAGAAAAGGTATGTATTCTTTGGATAAGTATAATGACGACCTTTGTCTGTTCAGGTATCTAGCTATGCATATGACAGGTAAAAGACCTGACAGATGCACGGACAAGGCAAAAGAACTTAGTAAGCAATATTTCGGTAGTAATGTGGTTTCACCAATACCTTTTTCAGATCTGAAAAAGGTTGAAGAATTTTTTAAAATCGGTATAGAAGTATATCAACCCACCGAATGTGGCGTATGGTGGTTGAAAAAGGTACCAGCACACTATAAGGCAATAGGTAATAAACCAATGACAATAGGACTGTTTAATAATCACGCATTTATGATAAAAAACCTTAAAAACCGATCTAAAATTTACGCCTGCGATAATTGCAAACAGAAATTCACGAAAGCGAGTAATATGAAGAGACACGGACCAAAATGTATGAAAGGTGAGACAAGTAAAATGTGATGGTACTTATTTAGAGCGCCTGCGTTCGTCGTTCGAGAAAACGTTCTACCCAAAAAGTTCTAACAGTTATGGGGCGATCGATTGGATGCACTCTGTGGAAAAGCAGGAGGGAATTCACATTCACCACGAACAGTGCGGACACGGGGGCGAAAGATGGATTTTAGGAGCTCCAGTAGATGGATACTGTACAGAAACCAATACCGTATATCAATATCACGGCTGTTACTGCATGGCACGGGTGTGAGATTCATGCAAAGCATAGAAAAGAAGAACGCGCATCCACTATGAGAAGAGATACATTTATTAGAAGAAGCAAAGATTTCAACCTAGTAGTTATGTGGGAATGCGAATTCCAAAGGACGGGTAAAGACATAAAGATCGGTTGCGACACTACTCTTTATCCATATCAGATAGTATACGATTTTGAGGCATATCTCAACCCAGAATTTGAAACTCTCGGTAATAGTTTAGAATACGAAGCTGAGCACGTTCCGGTAAGCGTTAGCATAGGAGATAATTTCTCAGGAACAGTAACTCATATTTGTGATAAAGATCCCGCAAAACTTATAGAAAAATTCCTAGAAGATTTTAAAGTCAGGGGAAAAGCTATAAGAGAAGAAGTATGGTTAAGATATGGGTTTAATACAGAACATTTACGTAAAAACCAAATCGCCAAGATCGAACAGTGGATATATCAAGTACCGGTTATAGGTTTTAACAGCAGTAAGTACGATATAAACTTAATAAAGAAATATCTAGTAGGCGAACTGGCATCAACAACAAAGAAAGTAATGGTCGGAAAACGTGCAAACGCAACAATATTTCTATTTACTCCAGAGTTTAGATTTCTTGATGTAATACTTTACCTAGGACCTGGTGTAATGACGATAGTTGGATAAAAGCCTACGACTGCAAAGGACAGAAATCTTTCTTTCCTTACGAGTGGTTCGATTCTCCAGACAAACTGGATTACCCAGGACTACCTGATATAGAGAATTGGTATTCCAAACTATCTGGGAAAATGTTACTAGATGAAACAGAATTAAGCAAATGTCGTAGAATTTTCGAAGAAGAGAATATGGAAACCTTCAGAGATTGGTTGAAATATTATAACGATTTAGAAGTAGCATTGTTCCTAGAAGCGGTGGAGAAAATGTGTGAATTTTATAAACACAGAGGTGTGGATATTTTCAAAGATGCGGTAACACTACCTGGAGTAGCTATACAATATTTATTGAGAGGAACCATTAAAGAACAACAATCTTCAAAGACGATTATACCGGAGGATGCTCTATATGCACCAAAAGAAGAAACATACGAAATGATGAAAGACGCTCTAGTTGGTGGTCCATCAATAGTATTTACACGATATGCAGAAGCCGGTGTTTGAAATATTAGAGTTGGTTCCAAACCTTGCAAGGCTGTTTTGGGGTATGATGCAAGCGCGTTATATTTATCTACGTTAAATTAAATAAAGAGATGCCGTGTGGGAGATAAACTATACACCATACAGATAACCCACATAACCCTAAATTTATTAAAAAGTTTTGTAAAAGAGTTTTATATGGAGACTGGTTTGGGTTTGCGGAGGTGGATATAGAGGTTCCCAATAACTTAAAAGATAAGTTTTCTGAAATGTCTCCACTTTTTATAAATCGTGTTGTAGAGGTTGATGAAGTTCCCACACACATGTTAAAATATTTGGATGATACCGGCCAAACAAGAGGAGATGGAAAAAAATTGGTGGGATCTATGACCGCCACTAAAGTATTGTTGTACGCACCACTATTGAAATGGTATTTAAAACACGTCCTAGAAATAACTGGAGTTCATCGGGTTATAGATTATATTAGCGGAAAACCATTCGAATGGTTGGCAAAAGAAGTTACAGCCGCAAGACGAACGGGCGATGTAGAACCAAATAAGAAACCAGTAGCGGATATAATGAAATTATTAGGAAACTCGTGTTGTGGAAAAATGATAGAGGCAACAGAGAGACATTTAAAAACTACATATACGCAAGACGAAACCTGTGTTGACAAAGCATTAAGATCTGCATTCTTTGACGATTTGGAAGAGATAGGAGATGCGTACGAAACATCTTCCCGAAAACCTCGGTGTGCAGTAAAGAGACCCTTCCACTGTGGAATCGCGGTTTATCAACTAGCTACATTAAGAATGTTGGAATTTTACTACGAAATTCTAGACAAATACGTAAAAAGAGAAGACATTTGAATTAATACAGATGGACACGGATAGTATGTATATAGGAGTTAGTGGAAAAACAATAGAGGAATTGATTAGACCTAACTTACTAGACGAGAAAAATGAAAAATAAAAAAATAAATGGTTGGCTTGGGATAAATGGAGCGAAAGAGAGCACAGACTTTTCAAAATGGAATTTAGCGGAGATAGGGCATTAGCGTTATCTAGTAAGTGTTATTTCGTAAAAAAATTTAATTCCACTAATTTTGATAATTCTAAAGAATTAATTAATAAAAACTCTGCGAAAGGAATGTCCAAGAGAACAAACAATTTAAATTGGGATAGATATAAACGAGTACTAAGTGAAACTACAGAAGATGGAAAACACATTATAGATGTAGCACAAAACAGAGGATTCAAAATGAAAGACGGCGTTATGAAAACGTACAGTCAACAACAATTAGGACTCGGCGTACTACGATAAAAGACGCGTGTTACAGTGCAGTCTGGGTTTTTGTTCCACCGTAGACAACACTTGCAAACTCAACGCGAACGCAACGCGAACGCAATGGTTTGCTGTAGCGTTGTATACGTTGTTTAAACGTATAATACGTTTCGTACATGTGTAATACACATTGTCAAACCGTTTAGTTTAAAAGCGTTGTATACGTTGTTTAAACGTATAATACGGTTCCTACACGTGTAATACATATTATCAAACCGTTTAGTTTAAAAGCGTTGTATATGTTGTTTAAACGTATAATACGGTTCGTACACGTTGTCAAACCGTTTTAAAGCGTGTAATACGTTTAGCTTCAAGGCGTATAACACGCTTTGGCGTATACATATGTAGCGAGGTGAAAGCGTTGAAACGTGTACAACGCTTTACCTGGAAGCGTGTAGCTATATGAAAGCGTTGAAACGTGTACAACGGTTACACGTTTTAACGCGAATACCTGTTCGGCCCCGATCGCTTCGAGGCGGCCTTGTTTCGTCCCTTTTAAAATATCGCTAATACATGTACCTGTTCGGCCCGGATCGTTTACAGGCGGATCGTTTCGCACCTACATGTACCACCATTCCGCACATGCGAATTATTGTAAGGCAGACT